>VUYV01000012.1:5388308-5554452 GCA_008711295.1 Anarhynchus alexandrinus | reverse complement strand
AAGTTGGTTTTTTTTTTTTTTTTTACAAGACAGCATTTTTGAAAAAAAAAATAGAAGACAAAAAAAAGACATTTACCTAACCACATATGCTTAGATTTCAAATAAATCCAGATTCAGCTGAATGTATGCCAGAGAAGATTATTTATTCATGCAATAGCTCTTTCTTGTGTGTGGCTTATATATTTTTTCTTCTGTATGAAAATTAGATCAGCTGAATCATAGAATCACAGAATGGTTAGACTTGGAAGGGACCTTAAAGATCATCTAGTTCCACCCCCCCTGCCTTGGGCAGNTGCCATGGGCAGGGACACCTCCCACTAGACCAGGTTGCTCAAAGCCCCATCCAACCTGGCATTGAACAGGGGGCATCCACTAGTTCTCTGGGCAACCTATGCCAGTGTCTCACCACCCTCAGAGTAAAAAATTTCTTCCTAATATCTAATCTAAATCTCCCCTCTTCCAGTTTAAAACCATTACCCCTCGTCCTATCACTACACTCCCTGATGAAGAGTCCCTCCCCATCTTTCCTGTAGGCCCCCTTTAGGTACTGGAAGGCTCCTATAAGGTGTCCCTGGAGCCTTCTCCAGGCTGAACAACCCAAACTTTCTCAGCCTGTCCATATAGGAAAGGTGCTCTAGCCAACTGATCATCTTTGTGGCCCTCCTCTGGACCTGCTCCAACAGGTCCATGTCCTTCTTATGCTGGGGGCTCCAGAGCTGGACGCAGTTGTCTTTCGATATGTCTTTCAAACCAGTAAGACAGACTCTGTGGGTTTTTTGTTTCAGTAAGAGTTGTAAAATAATTCTTAAGGGCAAATGACTCCATTGGGTTAGCACAGATGTGTCTCTTACATCCAAACCTTGGGGTTGTACATGTAATCTCAGCATGCACCTTTCCAGCTGCTTTAAGTGGGTCAAAGCTTGCAAAAAGGTCATGAAAGGACCTTTTCCTTATCAACAGGAGGATGGTGAGACTGTATGGGATCAGCTCATAGATGTATGTGAAAACTAACCTTCAGGATGAGTATTAGTTTTCGGCTTGATAAACAATGTGCTCTTACTACATAGCTATGTAGTTGCTAGTGTTGACAAAAAGATTGGGGTAGAAATTTATGGTCCGAGAAGCTGGGAAGGGCAGGATCGTCTCTTTCATCATAAGCAAGATCAAACAAAGCTGACAACGAATCTGCATCTCAGTTACAGCTTTGTCTTAGGTTACTCTCTGAACCATGCAGTTAATCTGCTCCCCGTACTTGCCTTCCCCACACATTTTGCAATAGAGTTAGATTTAATTTGTGACCACTATTGCAGCAATAGCTGCCTTACTACTTCTACTAGCTTTGGACTTCATAAGCTGTGATTGCCCACTGTGATTGCCAAGTGGAGGTCCCTCTGGACACTGTGTGCTGAGCCTTGATACCCTCTCCAGTTCCTTTTTCTCTAAATTATCCTCTATTCAGCAAAAGAAAGTTGTATCAGACTCCCCAGCTCTGTAGGAGGAAATACAGACTTCCTTGCCTTTATTCATACAGATCATAGAATCACTGAATAGTTTGGGTTGGAAGGGACCTTTAAAGGTCATCTAGTCCAACCCCCTCTGCAATGAGCAGGGACATCTTCGACGAGATCAGGTTGCTCAGAGCCCCGTCCAACCTGACCTTGAATGTTTCCAGGGACGGGGTGTCTATCACCTCTCTGGGCAACCTGTTCCAGTGTTTCACCACCCTCATTGTAAAAAATTTCTTCCTTCTATCTTCTCCTGGCCACTCGTGTTCCCCAGACTGCTTTTCATAGGCATGCAGAGGTCACTCTTGTAAAGCCGTGGCCTTGTCAGCATCTCCCACGAGAGCTTCTGGCTCCTGGTGGGTCTCTTCGCTGTCCTGGCATTTCCCTGCCTCAGGAGAACCCCCTGTGCACCAAGATCGGCTGCTCCGCTCTGGATCAGGCTGGCTCCGAAGCAGCTTCCCTTGGTGAGGGTGTTAAACATTTTGATGAGAACTTTGCAACAAAGACGACATTGATTTTGAATACTGTTATGCTACTGTTGTCATCAAATGCTACTTAGGCCATCCTGTGACTAACAAATCTGGCCCCATTACTGATTTTTGACAGGAATCTTGTATTTGTTTCCATACCTTATTAGCATATTTCTACTTGTGTGAGTGACCTGTGTTGGTCACAGTTTGAGGTCTGCTTTAGCACATGCTTGAGCAGAGAGTCTGTATGAGTAATTTGCGGACCTAGTAGTACATCAGCAAAGTTTCCAATCCCTCTATTTTTGCCTTTTTAAGGAGGGGGTGTCTACCCATTGTTCCAAGAAAGTATCAAGTATGGGCCAAAGAAGACATGAAGGATCAGACTCTGCTTTATGGCCATCTTGTTATATCCATCCATCAAGGAATTCGTTCCTACAGCGTGGGATATATGCTTGTGTAAATATGTGTTACCAAATGCTCCTTTGGTCCCGTGTTTGCTCTAGGAGGACGAGAGCTGGAAGGCAAGTGGGAAGATGAGGCCTATTAGTGATGCTGGGAAAGCTGTAGGTGGAGCCATGGAGCAATAACTAATAGTGGCAACTGTTAATGATGGTGACACCTGAATGAACTCAACCCTTTTACAAAGAGAAAATTATCAGGTACCAAAGGAAAATATCCACAGGTCTTAGCACAAGGCCCCTTGGCGTATTTGCTCTCATGTGATCTAGTCGCAGGTGACAACCAACTCGATTTCCTCCTGATTACAGCCTCTCAAGGATAAGCTTCTGTGTTAAGGATCCTGCTACTAAACTACATCCACACAGAATTATTTCACCAGTACATTGGCAAGACTATTCCTAGCATTTCTTTCTGTTTTAGATAATGACTGTTCTAGAGAAGAAACAACTTTGTTCCTCATTTCATCATATACCTATCAAAATTTCAGTGCTGTGACCTGAATGTCCAATATGTAATAAACAACAGTGTATGATCAGTTAATACTTAGCAAGTGTGCTCATTTAGCTGTTTGCAGAATTGCTTATGCCTTGCTTGGTCAGTGACCTAGTAGAGGTGAGACACGTTGTCTGCTTCCTGCCAACAGCAGGGACTAAAGGTTCATGCATCCTCGTTAACATCATTGCCTATACACTAAAAATATTTTCTCTTCAAATATTCTGTATACATATACATGTTACCTAATATACTAGAGATTTAAAGTCATGCTGGTGAAGTAAAGCAGCATCTACAGTTACAGGCTCTTTTCCTATTCTGTTTTTCTTGGATTCCTGCTATTTCCACACATAAACACTTGCACTTCTTCAGTCCCACATTCACTTCACTTCTGTTTGGGTGGGCTCTTGTCACTAGTCTGCCATTCCTTCCTCAAGCTCTTCTTTCCCGTTATAAGCCTATCGCCCTGGACCCTTTGTTGTCCATCCGATGTTCCTAGCTTACTGAGAAGAATTTCTCCGTGCTTTTCAATAGCTGTTTCTGTCTTTTCTGTGATTCAGTCTCTGGCAATGTTTTACTTGGCTCACATCAAGTATTCATGATTTCTGAAAGATTAACCAGAAGCTGTTAATGCAGGGTTTTTTTTCAGCAATTTCTGATCAGTATCATTTGTTTCAACTGTTGCACAGAAATCGCTCACTTTTCAGCCAACAGTGCTAAGAGTTTCTCCCTAGAAGGTCTAGCAATTGACCGTAGGGTACTTATGTGTGATGATGGCATTAAATATTCTGGGATACATGCTTAATCACTTGGGGAAACACTGTCATCAAATCCCATGGTATGGGTTTATTCAAAAGAGTGATTGCTTCTCAACAGTCATACTCACTGCTTTCAGCAGGTATGCATGTTTTTATATCCAGGCCAAAAAAATCATTACAGTTATTCAGTGTATCACTTGTTAATTTTTGATACATCAAGGCAGGCTGTTAGGGATCTGGATGTACCCTTGTGAGATTTTTTTCCTGTTCCTCAGAACTGGTGTAAGCTAATAAAGTTGGATTATTATTTTTATTTTTTTTTAGGATGAATGCAGAATGAATACATGATCTTATCCATTTTAGCTTATGCATCTGAGTCTCTGGATCATCTGTTTCTCTGAGGCATCTCACTGAATCATATATGCTGTATCTACATTGACAAGTACTTTTGCAAAGTAAGAACACATTAGTATATTGAAGGGGCATATTCTGAGGCTACTTACATCTCCAGTATATCCAAGTGAGATTTTTTGTTGGGGTTTTTTTTTTGACTAGTTTAGTCTAGCTTCCTGGATTGGACACCTCCTCTATACATGTAGTCCAAAGCTGTGCAAAAGAAAGCCATCTTGCACATCTTTGCTTCCTTGACTGCAGGTCAAGCATTGCACTGTGTTACATATTTTTGTGCCATCCCAAACTGTCCACTGCAAGGCTTTGTAATGGAGGGAATAGTTGCAGCTGCAACTGAAGAGACTATTGTGGAAGAGACTCCCTGTCCTTCCATGAAGAGATGCCCACCTTCCTGATCCAGCTGTTTTGGGAGGAATGGTTTTCCTGGAGTCCTTCCTGCTGAATCTGCTCTTCCCATGAGGAGCCAAGAGTTATGGACACAGGAGTTGAGCTCAAACTGATGGGACAACATCACCCATAGGATGCTGGATGGCCAGTAAAAATGCAGAACTTTCACATTGAAAGAAACAGAGTTGAGGTGTCAGTTGTGAGCAGGGGATTTCACTATCATCACACAAAAATACTTGTGTTTAAAAGAGTGGATGTAGCCCTGTGGAGTCTTGCACCTGCTGCTTGTCACTGGGTAATCAATTTGTAATGGAGAAGTCCACTGAGGCAGAGTAGTGACTGAGGTCTCGAAGACCATCTTCCAAACCATCTTTCTTTGAATAGTTCAGACTGGAGTTATTGGCAGAATCTTCCAGGCCTGTGCTCTCTATGAGATTCTGAGCTGTCTCAAGGCTTTTAATGGGATCCACATTCCAATCCAGTGACCAGCTCAGGACAAATATAACTGTCATAAACTGCAAGGACTATGAGGCCCTTTATACGGAAGTCTTGATGAACAATGAGGTAGAATTTCGAACAACAACCAACTTCAGCGTATGGTCATGAAAGATGCCTGTGTCTTCTACAAGCTTCAGAAAGAGGAAGGTGATATTTTTTTTTTTCTGTACAAGGACAAGCTCATTCATGACATTTGGGTAACTCTGCATTGTGGGATATACTGAATACTTTCTTTACCACTGGATTATGAGGCCATTCCTTGATGGTGATAAACCCCATGCCTATTTTAACCATGTCCTTATTTCTTGTAGGGTGGAAGTGGAGTGTGCATATGGTCATCCCACTGCAAGATCTGGATTGCTGTGGGACAAGTGTAGTGCCAGTGTTCTCTGTAGTATGTGTACCTTCTATGCCTAGGTTAGAAAGGAGCAGATTCCCATTATCTATGACGTTTATTCTCCACCCAAGAGGGGTCTCTGCATGCTAGTAGGTTTCATAACGTTTGGATGTTTCTTGTCAGTCCTGATGCTACTTCATCCACCATTACTTTTGGGCAAGGAAAACTTTCTTTTCCCTAACCTGCTACGTCCTTTCACTTTTCCTGCATCTCTTTTGGTTTTGACTAGTGCTTTCAAGGCCCACCACTTGCTGTCCAAGAGCCAAGAGCAGCACTGGTAGGAGATGGAGGGAGCTCCAGAAGCAGCTGCTGCTTCTCCAGTGTAGCAGTTCTCCAAAATACTAGTTCTCCAAACTGTTGCCAGTTTGGCATCAAGAATTGCTGATAGATACATCATCAGCATCTGTGGAGGAAAGAAAAGCAAACCCTGTCTAGTTTTGTGTACCTGAAGATACAATGCACAGTTCTGTTGCTTATCATCATCTTCCCACTCTTTTCCAGCACACAGTTTTATGCATGGTAGTGGAAGTACTGGAATAAACCCTTTTGCCCTAATTTCTGTGGCAGATGAGTTGGTCAAGCTCTGAATGACACACAAGTTACCGTAAAATTAGCACTGCTGTTCACTCTTGGTGGCTGACTGAGTGTTGGCAGCTATGTGACTCTTCATGCTTTACAGAAATGCAGAAGGAGAAGGGAAAAGTGTTCGTACAACTGACTACAGGCTATCACTATTTCTGTTGGTAAAGAGCGTACAGTTCCTGCAAGTTAGCTGATGTGTGATAATTTGTTACCCTGCAGAATTTGTTCATATAGCTATGCACAGAGTGTCCAGGTACTCCAGAATCTGGAGTTGTAATCTGCTATGGTGAGGTAGCTGCTCTATAAAAAGTGAACATATATCTAGTGAACTTTTTTCCAGGCTCTGGGCTGTGATTTTTGTTGCCAGTAAGTGTACTCTGATATCTTCTCAATCTGTGCTCTCAGCTCTGCATCTGTTCCTGGTCGGTTCACATATGCCTTAGTTTACCTCTTCCCCTAAGTGTGAAGCATGTATCTATTGATTTAGGCTTGTTCTTTTGTCTACCGTTATCACTGCTTTGTCCCCTTAAACAAAATCCTGCCTTTAATAAGCGGTTGATGTCTTACTTCTTAGGAAAGTAGGAGTCTTAGGAAAGAAGTCTTAGGAAAGACTATTCCTTGACATTTGGCCATCCTCACAATACTAGTAGTTTTACTGCTCTAGCACTGTGGAGGTTGCTTGCTTTCTTGGAGCCTCCAAAAGCAAATGTAGATATGTTGCTACGTTTGTTGATTAACTCCTGTTCTACAGAGCCAGTTGTGCTGCACTGTGGAGGGATTGGAGCCTGTAGATACACAATTTGTAAAGGCAAGGGTAGGGTTCTGCTTGGTGCACCTATATCAGGAGATTTTTATTCTCCCGTAGAAGCACTTCCATGCTTTTAACATGCCTGAGAGCATTCAGCAATGATTTCCTCATGCTGTTTCCTGATGATTTGTCATCAGATTACTTATTTGCTCCATGCACTGATGGAATTCCTACCTTCTGGGGAGTGAAGTCAGTTCCTTTTCTGTACAAGCTCACCTTTTTGTGTCTAGAAGGGCTGTCTTAGCCAAGGCTTTGTATGGTGCTACTTCTAGGCATCTTTGGAATCTCTCCCTGTAACCTTAGTTGCTTCATATGTTTATTGTATGTTTGACCTAATGCTTTGCTCACGTCAGCTCTGCATTCTTTTTCTCTGGCAGGCATTGTACTTCATTCATATGCTCTGCTCGTGGCATTTCTTTCATTGCCTTCAGTTTTTCACGGTCAAATTGTAATCCCTCAGTGCTCAATACATGCCTCGCATAGATGTTGATAGGCTTCTTCTGCTTTAGCTTCATTACGTCCATCCTGAAATTTTGTCCTTGACAGTTTTTAGGAGTTTCTGGATTGCTGGATTCATGGTTGTTTATTGCCATTGTCTTTCAATCTTCTTCTGTAAACTTCAACTTTAAGCCTGAAAGTCTCTCTAAAATACAGTTCGGTTTACTGTGGAGCACTTCAGCACCCAAAATGATGTGCAGATTGTTCAAACCCAGGGGTATCTACTGAAGGATTTGAAAGATTTTCGGGAGTGTCACAGGTTGTATGTAAAGGAAATACGAGAGACATGTTTATTTGTGACTTCAAGTTGGTGTCTGGTTCTTGAGATATGTCCTCATCTTCTCTTACAAGCTGGATGGAGTCCACAGTGGCAATTCTACCTCTCTTTTGTGCTGAGAACACCAGTGGTGGTTGTTGAACTGAAAAAAATCCCTATGGTTTCTTTTTACTTATGGGTAGCAGGGCACCTAAAGACCAACAAATTAATTTTACTATTCCATAGCTTTCTTACGGACAGTTTGCATTGTCTCACTAGCTTATTATAGCACTGGCTAACTTTTCTGTTATCTAGTATTGGTACCTGGAAGTGTTGCAGTCTGGTTTTGCCTATTGTTTTTCAGTAGTGGGTATTGACATTTGGAGCCCTGCCTTGAACATTTTAGGTGTCTTTGCTGATTGAAAGCATTTCTGTAGAGTGAGCATTGTCCCAAAACTGTTAATGAGTCTCCAGAATTAGAGACCAAAATTGGGTTTCTAAGCTGTGTAATGTATCGCAGACAATAGTATATGGGGTTTTTTGTTGTTTATCATTTCATATGCCCCACCATGTTCCCGTAGGAGGTTGTGGTTGGGCAGCGGTTTGCATTGCTAAGGCTGCTGCACTCTAGATCAGACAGAGAGTTCTGTGGAGTGCCACAAGGCTGTGCCACAAGGTTGTGCCTAGGCAGGCAGCATCCGAGCACCCTTAGGTAGAAGTCTCAAGACTGCAATGTGGACTGAAAGGGTGAGAGTATGCAAAAGTCTGTTTTCTGCCCAGATTTCTTTATTTGAAGATCCATTGTTCTAATTCTGGTTCTTATAAAATCTGGCTTTTGGAACTCAGACACTATTTCCCTGGTTTTGGTGTTTGCTGCAAGGAGAAAGTGCAGGCAGGTCTTGTTTAGGCAGCTGGGATCCTGCCATGGTACATTTCTGTGTCTGCAGCTGACCACAGGGCAGGGACAGGGTGAAATTGGTATTGGTTAAGTTTCATTCTTTCTGAGAAGCACTTCTTTTTGGTTGTACCAGTCAAGCAGTTATACCAGTTATTATGATGCTTCAGATAATGTTAGATCAACTCATATTCATCTCCTGAGATGGCAACAAAAATGTCCATTTCATTTTCTTTTATTTGCCGTGGCCAACCATGTATAAAAACTGACCGTTTTTATGTCATTTCCATGCTTTATTTTTCTTTGCAAGGCTGGAAAGTCAGCTGTTCTACTAGAACCTAATCCCTCCAGACTTCCTGTTGTCTCTGAGTACTTTTTAATTTTATTTTCTTTCTTACGCAGCAGACCTTAACAGACTGACCTCAGTGCATGTACTATGTATTAAGTACAATAATAAAAAGGATTCTGTATTTGTTAAACCAAACTGGTTCTGTTAGCAGAACTATCTTACAGCATTGCAACGAGCTAGCTTTCTTCACACATGTACAGACTCATTCCTGCATCAAGCTAATAGGAGCATGGTGCTGAAAGTGGTCACCAAGCCATCATCACACACATGTTCTATAACCATTTTAATAACCTTAAAACAGGTAGCTTTTCTGGAAAGCTGTTCCATAATCTGATTCGTCCAGTGGTTAAAAATCTTATTTCTAGCCATGGTTAATTCATGGACAATTTGTAACCGTTACTTGGAATGTCCTCACTTTCCTCACCCTCGCCTTCCAGTGTATTTGAAGAAAGTAATGTAGTCTCTTTCATAAACTCTCCTTTCTAGTTATGCCCTGCATCAGATCTGGTTTGAACTCACCTTTCTTGAAAAGGCTGATCAGTGCTATAGGCAGAATTCCAGGTGAGATCTCTTCAGTATTTTATCTGGTGTCACCCATCTTTCCAAATCTCTCCAGCAGATCCTGCTAATGCATCTCTAAAGTCTTTCCTTCTGCAAATTCTGCTTTTCTCTCCATATTTCATCTGCATGATTCCTATTTTATTACTTGTTATTACTCCTAAGTATGGCCTCAGATAATTATACACAAGTTGGGATGCGTGCTGGGTTTGATTCATTTGAGACTGTCTCTGTCTCGAGACTGTCTCTGTCTCAAGACTGTCCTAGAGAGGAGGCTTACCTCTGCTTTCCTTTGGATGGCGTGTTATCAGCTTAATTGCATGTCTCCCCATATAAGCAGCTAACGGTGATTTTTAAGAGAAAGATTTAAGTGTATCCTTACTTTTATCCTTTGAAGTTGAGTGACTAGGAAATGAAGTATGGCTGCAGTAAAGGTGCAAATTTGTTAAAATAATAAATAATTAATAACAATAAATAATGACTGCCAGAGGAGAGAACAAATTAAACTGCCCACAGTACATATAATCCAATGTATTTCACAACTGTCAATATTAAAAGTCAACCTTTATTAAGCAACAACTGAGAAACACATTCTTTGTTGAATTACTTCAGGGATCTGTATGTGCTCGTTTTACTGCTCAAAATGAGTCACATTAAGTTACTATTAGTGGATTGCAACTGTCCCAGCAATGTTTCTGGTCTTAAACAAGAACTGCATTGTTGGGGTTCCAGTATTAATAACTACTGGATAAAAAATTACTCTTGCACTATTTCATTATAATTTCTGAAAGAATCATACTTTCTAGTCATCCTGCAAGTTTCACCCACTTTTAATCTTGCAAATTGCTAGAAGTGACAGTTCACTTCATGCATTTCAGTTGCTATGATCTGCAGAGTGCTCACTGCTTATATGGCGTAGCAGATGTCATTTACCATCAATAAGCAGTAAATAAGTTTCAGTTTTTAGAGAATGAGGACATGTCCTGACTTATCATTAGGTCCATTTGTATTAGTATTGTGGTCCAAAAGAGGCAGAAAATTGCTATAGAGCAGCAGCTAAGAAATCTTTAAGGATGAGGAACTTCTGAGGAGTATTCGAGAATCCGAAAGGGAGACTGATCAGTGGAGCCATACTCTGCCATCCCTGATGTATGGAAGCCAACTCAGCATGGCCACTATGGAGGCAGGTCTAGTATCTGTTTTGTGACAGGAGGAAGGCAGCATCGCAAGGGATAAGGAGGGGTGGAAGAAGGTTACAGCATGGAGCAGTACGAGAAACCCCTCCTTACCCTCTAAGTTACCCTCTAAGATACCTTTACAGAACAGGTACAACGGCCTGGGTATGACAGATGAAGCACATAACGAGATAGAGGAGGAACCTGCGCAGGCAGTCTTGCCAAGGTCAGAGAGACCAACCCCTCACAACAAAACCTACGCCACGAAGAAACGATTGCGAGTTATGGTCATTGCTGATTCCCTGCTGTGTGGAATGGAAGCACTTGTTTGCAGACCGGACCCTCTTTTCAGGGAAGTTTGCTGCTTCCCTGGGGCCCAAATTAGGGATGTCACCACAAGACTGAAGAGCGTAGTACAACCTTCAGTCTACTATCCATTCTTTCTCTTTCACATGGGTACAAAAGATGTTGCAACAAGAAGTCTGAGGTCAATCAAAAGATTTTGGAGCCCTGGGAAGAATGCTAAAAATTTTGGGAGCACAGGTAGTGTTTTCCTCAGTCCTCCCAGTAATGGGCACTTAGGAAGAAGCACATGAGCCCAGGATATCAACACCTGACTCCAGGACTGGTGCCTCCGACAAAACTTTGGGTTTTAAAACCATGGAAGAATCTTCAAGAGACAAGGTATGCTAGGGCCTGACGGGATCCACCTCTTCCAATGGGGAATTGGGTCTTCAGGCATAAGCTGGCAGGACTGATCAAGAGAGCTTTAAACTAGAATCGATGGGAGGAAAGGGATACCAACAGGATTGCAGCAGGTAAGCCAAGGGTTGGCATGGCATTGCCTGAGGGTGGCAATGCTAGTGGGAATGTTTACACTGCTCCTGGGAGCACGAAGGGCTCAGGAGCGTATCTGAAATGCTTGTACACCAGTGCATGCAGTATGAGAAACAAACAGGATGAACTGGAAGCATTGGTCAGTCCCCAGACCTATGGTATCATTGGTATTAGTGAGACGTAGTGGAATGAGTCCTATGATTGGAGTGCTGGGATGGAGGCCTAGAGGCTGTTCAGGCGGGATAGGCAGGGCAGGTGATGTGGAGGTGTCGCACTATACATAACGGAGAGGTTTTGATTGTACAGCCCTTACAGTTAGTGATGATGTGGTTGAGAGCCTCTGGGTGAGGATTAGGGGGATGGAAAACAAAGGAGATGTTGTAGTGGGTGTCTACCATTGATCGCCCAGCCAGGATGTAAGCACTGATGAGTTATTCTGTAGACAATTAGGAGAACTTTCAGGATCGGTAGCCCTTGTCCTTATGGGAGATTTCAACTTCCCAGACATCAGCTGGGAACATCATACTGCTGTAATGAGCAGGTCTTGGAAATTCTTGAAGTTTGTAGGAGATAACTTCTTGTCACAGGTACTCAGTGAGCCAGCTAGGAAGGATGCCTCCTAGACTTGCTGTCTGCGAATAGAGAAGGACTCGTGGGGGATGTGATGGTAGGTGGCTGTCTTGGCCACAGTGATCACGAAATGGTTGAGCTTAAAATTTTCAGTGTAATGAGAAAAAAGGACAGCAGAGTTGCTACCCTGGACTTCAGGAGAGCAAACTTTAAGCTGTCCAGGGAGCTATTTAGCAGAGTAGGAATAAATAAAGCATATCAGGTGCTTTAATATAAATTGTACCTTATAATCAAATACCTCTGATAGCAGATACACGATGTGGAGAAACAGTTTTGGGCATAACAGTACAGGTCAGGACTAGCCAATATAAGCTGCTTTAAATTGTACACCTTCCAAACACAGGTGTGCCTCATCTTACTTCATAATAATTACAACATAAGAGTACTGTGAAAGAAGCCTTAGCAACAGTTTCCACTTTTGCCGCCATTTGGAAGTGGCAGCCAAAGAGCTTGGGACCAGCCCCCACTGCGGATCCCACGCCTCCCCACGGAAACGGCTGCTGTCAGAAGGGTTGATTTAGGGTTCCCCAGGAAAGCAGAAATCAGAAGTGAGTAGAAGACTGCAGACCTCGTTTGGGAACGGAGCAGTGCTTACTGACTGGCTAGGTCAACAGGCAGGCTTTTCTCTTTAACACCACAGATTTTTCAGTTTCCTAGAAATGATGAAGAGAAGTGTAGAAGAAGGAAGAGTAATGTGAAAAATCAGCTTATGTGTCTCAAGCATCAGAACCCATTTTGGCACTTAGATTCCTTAGTTTTGGTCACTGCTTTTGAATATTTTTGCTTTATTATTATTACTGATGTTTTTGGTAGAGTAACACTGGGGGGGAAAAAAGCCAATAAAAAAAAAAAAAAGAAAAGCCAACAAATGCAGTTACACAATATACTGGTGTTTTTAGGTTGCTGATAGCATCTGGTCCCCGCAAGCACAACACAGGATATAGTATAAAATCATTGTATATAACCATAGTGTGTTGTTCATGCACTGATATGTCTTCCAGCTTGTAGAAATTATAACTGGCCTACTAACCAAATGCAGTGTTTTATTTAGATCACATGATGGTCTTCTATGTTAACATTTTCAGACCCCTACAAAACTGTCTAGCAGAGGTGCGAGCGCTGTACTTTTGAATATAGTTCTAACAAAAGGCTGTATTTTCTTGGCTACTATACAGGCTTTTTCTTCAGTGGGGTTGTGGGCCTCCATGTATTAAAACTGCTACAACTTCTCTACAGTCATGGGCATGTTAACCTCTGCTTTTTAAATTGCTGGGATTGATGCGGCGCTCCTTCCTTAGATTGCTGCCAAATGCTGTGTGTCACGCCTTAACACATGATGCGTCTGTCTCCCCTTTGGGATGCTGTGTGCCTCAGTCCCTGCCTTTTTTTCCAGGGTGTGGGCTCCTCCCCATAAGCCTAGGAAAGACTTAAAGCAGGCAGCTGTGCCACCTGGGTGCACATCCCCTCTTCTCCTACAAGGCTGGCTTTGCTCCCGTGTCTGCCGGTACGTACAAATTCTGATTCCTGCTTCTTGCTGTGCAGCGCCGAGAAGCAGATCCACCTGTGGACTGTCGTTTCGTGGCACTGGTGGTCTTCCCAACTATTCAGGTATTTGTACCTAAAGTAAGCTGGATGGTGATGGAATTAACACGTATGAGTAGAAAGTGTGAAAGATTCTCAATGACTGGTAATGTATCTGTAAATAGTTTAAGGACTTTCACTAAATGTGCTGCTTTATCATGCTTGAAATGTTTGTGTCACCTTTGGAATCAGTTTGAGACGAGACTTTTTCTTAACTTGACTGTTAAGTTAAAACACCGGCTTCAGAAATGTTTGAGGTTTTGTGCCTTCTTGTGAAAGAAGTGACTGTGTAAATGGGATTAATGGTACTGATGCTAAATGAATCTACCAGAGGAATTACACCTTCTGCAGCACTGGTTCCACTATCCTTCAGCTATTTTTACAGTCACATCATCTGCCCATTGATTCTTGATACAAATCTGTTTGGCTTGCTGTTCTTATAGTTTCTTTGAACTGATTTTTAACAAACGTTGACAAACTTTCTAGTTTAAACATATGTAAAAATCAAGACAATTTTAGTCACAGCAGCATTTGGGTAGATTTTCTTCTGTCTTGCTTGCATTACGTAGTTTTAAAATAGGTATGAATTGCTGCCTGTTTTGATCTGGCTGCATTTCTCAAACTTTTTGTGCAGGTACAAAAGACTGCATAAAGGTGTATTTTATGATGAATCAGCCCTTGCATATAAGAGCTACAATGACACCAAGAAATAATACCTGTGACAATTTTCAGTATTTTGGAAATGGAATTTTTCTGCTTATTTTCTCCTAATAAATAGTTTTTCAGTCTTTTTAACAAGAACATGTGAGTTTATTGTAATGGTTGCAGAAAACATTTTTTTAAATTCTGTGTCACTATTGCTTCTAATTAGTTTACCTTTACCAGGTATTTTTGTTGCACATAGTGTTCCCAGGCTCTTTTGACAGAACACAGCCTGGTATGCTATACGAGCACGATGTCACCTCACTGCTTATGTCCACAGATCTAATCAGCAAGAATAAAGGACAAGAAAATTGGGAAAGAATAAAAATGGTTAAGCATTGCTTTTTTCTTCAGGTAGTAAAGACGGTATCTGATGCTAGAGACAAAGCAGTTGGCGTTTTCGGTGCTATTTTTCCTTCTCAGCAAGAAGGAAGGAGTAGTTAAAAACCTTGCTTCAGCTGTTACTTCTCTCAGTCAGTAAACAAAAATAATAAAGCTGCTGTGATAAAGCTGAATGTGGCTCTGGTTACTCCACCGTCTCAAAAAGGATATAACAGAATTTGAAAAAGTCCAGGGATGGGCAGCGATGATGGTCATCAGTATGGAAGCACTACCCTATGAGGGATACCTAAGCAAAGGCAGGCCTTTTCACTCAGGGAAAAGAGCTGCCTGAGGGCAGAGAGAATATGAGAGAACATCTCAGAAATGCTCAGTGGCAAATCTGAGAGATGGCACCTTTCACTTTCTTTACCCTGTAGCCATTGAATGAAGTTGTAGGAGTTGGATTAAAAGCAAAAACAGAGAGCATTCTTTATGCAACAGATAGTAGAGCCGTGCAACTCTCTGCAGGAGGGTGTCAGAGAGGCTAACTGGTCATGGGAATTTAAGGGGAGACTGGATAAATACATGAAAAAGAAATTCATAGATGTTTCCTATATATAAAGAAACTGCATCTGTAGCCATCCATTTTACCACTATAGCAGAGAGATTATTGAAGTAAGTGGTCCTTATGATTTCTGTGTCTTTAAATGGATGTTATATTGTGTATGTTCTAAAAGCCTGTGTTTTTAAATGGTCACCCTGAAATCCCGTATCAATTTATTTTGCTGCTTGTTACCTTCTTTGTGGTCGGTGACTCAGTTAGGAGAAAATATTAACCAAGGGTGTTGCCCAATACTATTCCGTCACCATTTGTAAAAGCAGAACTGGTTTCCACTGTTGCATGAAGATTATCTAATATCTAACAGGTTGTTGTTGAAGCACAAGCAGTTCTGATGACAGAAAATATTGCAGCCCATTGTTTCAAATTAGACTTAATTAATTCTAATTTTCCTGTACCTGAAGAGTCTTGTTCTAGAATGATGTGTTGTTTTCTTGTGTTTTTTTTAGGAATGGAGAAGCTGGTTGTTTGTCCATACAAAAGGCCAAATGCTCTCTGTAGGCTGTTTTGCTTTCCGTGGGCTGGAGGTGGAACTTCTCAATTTGCTCGATGGGGCAAACTCTTCAGCAGCTCAGTTGAAGGTTAGTCACTTGTGTAGTCAAAGGAGAAGTTAAGCAAGGCTGAAATACATGGTAGCCAAGTTTTTTGAATGGCATATAATGTTCTTGAGAGCACTGCAATCTTATTCCAATGAGTCTTACCCAGAAAGGAATTCCATTAGGAATTAGCATTTCCATTAAGGTGCTGAGTTTACCAAGTTTCTGTGCCACCTTAGATCAAATTATATTGAAACTATTGGTATGATTCAGAAACAGCAATACACTGGCATACTGTTAATATGTTAAAACCAAGATATGAGAACTATTTTTAAAGTTGAGAGACTGTACAGAATGAATTTCTGTTATCCAGAGTGTTTGCATGGTTTTGCACTCCTTGTATCAAAACTGAAGTTTAAACTATGGATTTGTAATAGTGAAATGACATTTAGTTACAGTGTGAAGTAATTCTCATTGCTGTCAGGCTATATCAGCACTAAAAAGATCCATTGCTGAACTATTTGAAGAGGAACAAAGACCTTATTCCCGACCTTCCACAAAGAAAAAAAAATAATTTAGCATTTATAGAGAGCATTGCCATTGCAATTCTACCAGTCCTCTAAATGCTTGTATGCTTTCCGTAAACAGTTGCGTAAATCCTATCAAATTTTCCTTGATATTTATAAAAAAAAATTTTAAAAAAAGCTTTTGTCCACTGGAACTACTTCCAACAAAGTTCCTAAGGAGATGGCCTAAGAGCAACTGCAGACACAGATGAATAAAATCGGAGTGCAGCGTGCTCTTTCACAGATGTTTTGTGCAGAAAGGCAGTATAGAAGATGCAAACATTTCTGTACTGCTGTCTATGGTATTAGATAGTGGTTTATTCTCTCTCTTCTAAAATACTTTGTGTCTGACCCATTACTTCCATATGAGTTTGGCAGTACGTGTGATGTCAAGAAGATTTTAGAAAATCATCATTTTTTTCTGATCTATTCATTCCTTACTTTCTTTAAACAGTGAGAAGAATTTTGAAGGGAATATAATAAAAGTATGTAGTATGTCCTTCCATATAAATACAAATTGCCATCAATTTATATTGTGATTACACATTTTACTACGTGGAGTGCTGAAGAGCCTGCAAAGAAAAAAACAGGGACTGTATGATTCTAATATAGTTTAACTTTCTAATGCTGCCCTTGAAAGGATATATTTTACACAACATTCAAACTTACTGTTATTGAAATTATTGAATTTATGGTTGGTATTAATACTAATAGTAATAAAGTTGTTTTGAAACCTCAGTTGAGATCAGGACCTTGTGGATTTCTGACCCAAAGCATTTATCAATCAGATCAATTGGAGAAGCAACATTTGTGAGTAAAGGAGGGATGGAAACCTAATCTCTTACTGGATTAAAAGACAGTAGTAGCAATAGCAAATATACTGTATCAACTGTAAGAAGGATTAATTTTAATAGTCTCTATATTCTGCAGAACAGATTTTTAAAAAATTAATTTAAATTATTTTACTGTTTCTAACTGAAATAACTATTATTCTTTTCCCTCCCTTTCTCCACCTCTTCTGCAGTGTCCTCTGTGAGGCTTCCTGGAAGAGAATCTCGTCTTAAGGAGCCTTTTGCAAAAGACATGACAACCGTAGCTAATGAAATTGCAAGTGTTTTGTTAAAAGAATTGCAAGAAAAACCATTTGCATTTTTTGGTCACAGGTAAAAATATATACATTTTTAGATATGCTGGTGAAGGAGCTTTATCTTTGAACTTTGGGAGTAGATAGCTTCTTCCCTTTGCAAAAACTCTAGGAAAATGCACTTCTGCAAATGTCAAGCCATCCTAAAACATGCTGTTGATCTCAAAGACTCTGGTTATTTACTTACTGCTTCAAGCACAATGTCTTCTAAAAATGGCAGTGTTGTGTCTTTTTTTTTTTTTTTACACTGATAAATGATAATTGTGTTTACTGTTAATTTTTGTGTCAGTTCTTGCTCTATATGAATGCAGGGGGTGAACCATTCATAAAACACATAGATTTGGAAGATTGCTTAGTCCCAAGTATTCAAAATAACTGTTCTTACTGCAAATTAAAAGAGAGAGAGATTAAAAAAAGGTCTGATTTGTAAAACTGGACTGTATAGGAATGCACTTCGTGTCAATTAGCTACTATCACTATAATTTACATGTCATATATGGTTTCAGTAACTGTTCAAGATAGCCAGTTAGCACTGAAATTCAAATTATGTTTAATTTTTCCATTTTTCACATCTGTTTTTGCTTACTTTGCTTTACTTTCTCTTTTTGCTGCAGTTTTGGATCTTATATTAGTTTTGCAGTTGCACTGCACTTGAAAGAAAAGTACGGACTAGAGCCGTTCCATCTTTTTCTGTCAGGGGCACATGCCCCACACGTAAGTTACACAATCATTAATAGTACAAACCAAAACAGTGTATTAGCTACCAAGAGTAAAAAAAAAAAAACATTTTTACAGTATGGTATGCAGAGTGGCTTTAATATAAAACGAGCACTGGTTCTGAATGCATGCAGAAAAATGTTCTGTTTTCTTAGAGGAAATTAATTCTGAAGCAGATGGAGAATTTCACGTTACAGGATATTCAGTGCTGCGAACCTTAGCCTAGGAACAACAGTCTCCTTAAGCTAATGCGAACATTTTTGACTACTGTATTATTTACTATGGCCTTTGGCTTAATACTAAAAAGTAATTAAAACAAAATATGTAGTGCCACTCCGTATTCTGTAACATGTGAAATAACTGTCTTAACTTAGTCTTTCATAAACCTCCTGCACCAGCCCTCAGTACTTTTGTCTGGTTATTTCTTTTCCTCTTCATTCTTTGTTGACTTTTTAATCTATCCTCAGTTCCT
Organism: Anarhynchus alexandrinus; assembly: GCA_008711295.1. Lineage (NCBI taxonomy): Eukaryota > Metazoa > Chordata > Aves > Charadriiformes > Charadriidae > Anarhynchus > Anarhynchus alexandrinus. The sequence goes on along the minus strand of VUYV01000012.1, from coordinate 5,535,829 downwards.
TCGGAGGATGTGGTGGTTCTGCTATTCTTGGGAAAACAACATTGAAGTGGCTTTTTCCCAGCCCTCCTGTCCTCAGTCATCATTTGCCATTTCCGTTCTTCTGTTTCTGGGGCTTCTTAGCAATTCTGAGTACGAGCTAGTACTTCATGGAAGCAATTATTATTCCTGCAAATTTCCATAATTGGTTGGTCTCTCCAATCCTACATTAGTCAGATTTGTGCCCACTGCTAGGCTTTCCTTTCTCTTAAACAGATTATTTTATTAACTGTATTTTAATAGTGAGAGTCAAACTTTGAACAAAATCAAATTAATGGTTATTTGTCTGTGGAAGTTGCAGACATTGAGGGTACTTGGCTCACTCATAATCTGTATTTTCAGCAAACACAGTCTACTAACCCTTCCCAAGAAGTATTCTCTGTGGATGTTAAACTAATCAGCCATTGTATTTTGGAGACAGAGATTCACTGTACTTTTTTACTAAAACAATTCTTAATGAATATACTATTTAAAGCATATTATCTATAACAGCTGATCTGTTTTGTCTGGTGCTGACAGTCTGAAGCATTTCTTCCCCTCAAAACCATACCCATATCTGAGGCAAAAGATGAAGACCTTCTTAACTACATAGAAGTTTTAGGAGGAACTCCTGCCGAGCTCCTGCAAAATGAAGACGTTAAGGAACATCTGACGCTTACTGTCAGAGAAGACATTAGAGTTCTTCAGACATTTTCGTAAGTTTTACAATTTTGTATTACATTTATATTTGTATTTTACAGTTTTACTTCTGTCTGATCATTTCAGGTTTTCTTTTTTGTTTCTCTGCAATTTGTTCTCACCTCTGTTATAAAAAGAACATGAAACAGTAATCACAGTTTTCTCCTTTGTGTGCTTTTCCATTTATATTCTGGTATTTAAACCCTAGATGAAAACACCGCTTACCGTAGCAACCGCTACAGTTATTGCAGTGGTGAACATGTCATGGTAGAATTACAGTTCTACTTAGGCTCCAAAGTTAGTAGCCACTAGAAGGAATATTCTCGCATCTTTTGTTGTTTTCTGAGGCTAATAAGCTCAACTGATCAGGCTGCATTCAGCCTCCTGATCCAAGGCCCCGTAGCCTAACCAGAAGCAAAGAATCCCTGTGTTCGAGGCATCTAGAGAGGAACCGGCTGCTTCTGTCCTAACTGCTGTCTCCACTGGATGTTACACAACTGCTCATGTGGCTGAGTGCTTAATGCTTCTTACCCTGGCAAAGACGAGGACACTCTTGGATGTGGGACCCATTTTGGCCATAGGAACCTGATGCTGATAAGGCCCTGAAACATATAATATAAATTGAATATAAGTAGACAACATAATCGTTTAGCGTAGGTGAGAATTTTCATTGCAGGTTGAAGCTCTTTTTTTCCTAACTATTGGGTGATTCTTTAAAATTTTAGACCTAATTGCAGTAGGGTAAGGAGCTAAGAATCTTACACCTACAGTAATTCCTTCTCCTGATGTTCTGCACAATCTAATTCCTGGAGTTTGTTACATTTTGAAGGAGAAAGAAAAAGGTATTTTGTATGTGGAAGCAAACCCCAAATATAGGTATTTTATGAAAAGTTTTATTACTACTTTTTATGTTCACAGTTTTGAGAAGGCAGAGAGGAACATCCCCTTATCTTGTGATATTACCTGCTTTAATGGGTCTGAAGATAAATCGCATGATTTAGAAGGTACTTTGCTTAAATGGTTTTCCTCTTATACTTACGCATTTTCCTGTTGTATCAAATCAGTTAATGAAGAGTTTTCTAGGGTCTTTTATCTCCTTCTTAAATGAAACAAATCAACAGAGCAGTCTCAGTGTATGAATGAAAACAGTTGATATGGGATTTAAAATAATTATTTAATAATAACTTTGAAATAGTTATGTAAAATGACCACAATAGTTGACATTTCTCTGACACTTTAAATATCTTTTTCAGCCTGGCACGATGTAACAAGTGGAGATATTTCCTTTTATGAGCTTCCTGGAGGTCACTTTTATCTGCTGGAACCCTCTAATGAAACTTTCTTGATAAAACACATAACAAAATGTATAGAACATGCTGGTCTATGAGTATTTCCCTGTATTTTAATGGCAGAAGGTGTAAGATTAGTCCAAAGCTCTTCATAATAAGACATTCTTTCTGTACAACTGCATGCAGTTATGCCTAAGAGTTGTTCTGTGCCTCCAGATCTTTACTGTAATCCTTTAAAAGGGGGAGTTTTTCTGATTTTTTTGAAAATAAACATTGGCTTTGGTTCTTAAAACGTTCTCGTCTTTTCCCCATTCTCATCTTGGATGTGCACAAACCCTTCACTTCATTCCATAACCTCCTTTGCAAAAAATGACAGCTATATTATTTTCCTTTTAGAGCTTCTCTGTTTGTGTGCTTCTGTAAAAATGTTAAATATAATTTAATACCCACAAAAATACACAATTCTTACAGAAAGCTTAATTTATTAGGTTCAAATTTATTTAGAATAAGATACAATCTAAAAATAGAGTATGTACGTAAATACCCTTCACAGTCAAACAACTTATACTTAAAAGATTTTACTGTCAGACTACACAGTAAGGAGTTAGTATTGCATTTTTCTCCACAGAGTTAGTTCATTGGCTACTGAAGAGTTAGTTGTTAGTAGGAATTATTTTGAGTATTCTAGATCCCATATTTTTCTACCATTGCTTTTGCTTTAGAGATATAGGCATTCATGGCGTCCTCCTTTGATAAACCTGCAAAGGAAAGTAGGAGTCATTATCTTTCCTCATTTGTCATCCTATAAATATGACTACATCATGTAAATGTAATTGGTGTAACACCTTTTTTCAGGTTCCATGCCTCCCATTTGGCTTTGCCTTTCAAATCTAGCATTCCTGGACATTCTGCCAAAATAAAAGCATACCTCTGATTATCATGTAGATTTACACAATGTTTGCTTAATTTCATCAAGATATGGGAGGAAATGCGAAGTACATATAGGAACAGGAATACCAATATTAATATCTCCAACAGTAGCTTGTTTGTAGAATCCATATAGTTCCTTCAGTTCTTCATCAGTTGGTCTTGTTTTTAATTTTTTTACATCTTCTGCAGCACTATCAAAGTCAGCCTGATGGAAGAAAAGGAAATGTTACTTTTCCTCTCAAGGGGTGTGAATGATATATTAAGTATAGCACATACAGTAGTATCATTAGATACTCTCAATTACTGCTCCCTTGGGTTTAACACTAAGTCTAGGCATTTTCCCATGAAAGAAGCTTAATAAAACCATAAGTTATCAGGAAAGGAACTAGGCTTACTTAGCTGATAGGGTCAGCACTGCTAAAATAAGTAAACCTCTTTTTTTCCAACAGTTTTACATCTAAACACTTGGAACCACTACAGACTGTCTAGCGTCAGGATATCTACAGATATATTCATGCAAGCAGCCTATACGATGAATGTAGCGTACATGTCTTTCAGTCACACTGGGGGTATGAAGGCGTTCATTGACCTTTACACCTCAGCAGTAATCTCTGAATCCTTTTGGCCCTGACTGTATGGCATCGCCTCGAGTGGCAGAGCTTGACTACCCTCTGAGGGGTGCTGCCTACATCCCACTTCATTTCCACTTCTCTGCTGCCAGTGCAGTAGGTGACCAACAGTTGGCACGGATGGACCTCACGGAGATAAGCAGTGCTACTGCCAGGACCACCTCCAACACCCAACTCTCCAACACAGTGGAGCACAGGAGTAAAGTATAAATTTACTCCTTTCATCATCATTCATCCCACAACCACATCAGCCCAAAGCTATAGCCATTATTATCTGCAATCACTACTCAGGACAGGCTGGGCAAACAATTCACTGGGTGGTGAGAATGACTTCTGTTATGTATTACTTTATCTTATTTTTTTTTTTAACCATTATTATGGTAAAAGGGATGGTATTAAGGTGAAAAGGAAGAGGTGCCATCCAGCGGGACCTGGACAGGCTTGAGAGGTAGGCTGGTGTGAACCTTACAAAGTTCAGCAAGACCAAGTGCAAGGCCCTGCAAGTGGGTTGGGGCAATCCCAAGCACAAATACAGGCTGGGCAGAGACTGGATCAAGAGCAGCCCTGAGGAGAAGGACTTGGGGTGTTGGTGGATGAGAAGCTCAATGTGAGCCAGCAATGTGCACTTGCAGCCTGTAAAGTCAACTGCATACTGGGCTGCATCTAAAGAAGTGTAGCCAGCAGGTTGAGGGAGGTGATTCTGCCCCTCTACTCTGCTCTGGTGAGACCCCCACCTGGAGTACTGCGTCCAGCTCTGGAGCCCCCAACATAGGAAAGACATGGACCTGTTGGAGTGAGTCCAGAGGAGGGCCTCGAAGATGATCGGAGGGATGGAGCACCTCTCCTGTGAAGACAGGCTGAGAGAGTTGGGGTTGTTCAGCCTGGAGAAGAGAAAGCTCCAAGGAGACCTTGCAGCGGCCTTCTAGTACTTAAAGGGGGCCTACAGGAAAGGTGGGGAGGGACTCTTTATCAGGGAGTGTAGTGATAGGATGAGGGGTAACAAATTTAAACTAAAAGAGGGTAGATTTAGATTAGATATTAGGAAGAAATTTTTCACTGTGGGGGTGGTGAGGCACTGGAGCAGGTTGCCCAGAGAAGTTGTGGATGCCCCATCCCTGGAGGTGTTCAAGGCCAGGCTGGATGGGGCTTTGAGCAACCTGGTCTGGTGGGAGGTGTCCCTGCCCATGGCAGGGGGGTTGGAACTCAATGATCTTTAAGGTCCCTTCCAACCTAAACCATTCTATGATTATTACTATTATTGTTATTTTCCTTTTTCTGTTATTGTTGTATTAAACTGTCTTTATCTCAACCCAAGAGGTTCTTTCCTCTCCCCGCCTTTCCTCCATGTGCAGTTTGTTCCTGTTTTAATAAAAATAATTCTCAGTATTAATCAAAGGCAACTATAGCATAGAATCTTAGAAAAACATGAAACTTTAGGTCCAGCTTTTTGAGTCTGATTACTTTTAAGAACATCTAAATACTGTGGATTTTTAAAATTTTTTTTATACCCAACCAAATATTTGAGAGCACTGCAAGACAAATACAGGATTTTTCTAGAATTAAAAACCAAAACGTCCAGAATATCTTACTTAGATAATCCAAAATCATGTGCTCCAGACTACATATAAAAGCTGAATCAATACTGTTGAAATGACCTTACAGCATCTCTTCTCAGCATTTTTTTTTGTTGTTTCCAGATACTCTATTCTTTACTTAGAAAAAGAAAATCAGCATTCTAGCAGGAATTAAACTGATCATGAAAACTATTTTAATTGAAGTAACTGGATTTAATCAGCTTGGATCAGAATTAAAAATGGATTGTATGGACAACAAAAGCTCTTTTGCTTCTTTGTTCTGGATAAAGAAAATGTAAATATTTTCTGCTACAAAGTTCAATATCAGAAATATGAAACCAAATAATGTTTCCCTGAAAGACTAGAAAACTGGAGTACAAGCTTTCTCACCTCAGTTGAAAGAGTAAATTGTTAAACATTTCATAAAGTGTCTTCTGTCCCAATTCATCACAGAATAAGTCCTTGAACTTTCAGGCAGAAGTTGGAGTAAAAGACAATTACAGCCCAAATTACACACATGCTATATGAGCAGAACCTGTTCTTTGCATTGAAATCAAATTGAGCTTTTCTGACAGCTGCAAGCTCTCGGAGCCAATACCACCCTTCTCCTCTCTGTTTGCAGAATCCAGTGCTCTTGACTAGGGCTCCCAAATACTTTAATGATACAGACAGTAATAGTTGCCCGATGTTCCCCATAGAAGCCTGACAAAGTACAAATTTCACAGATGGTACCCTACAAAGAGTCACACTGCTTTAAGTAAATCTTGGAAAGTCTATGGAGGGTCCCATTTAAAAAGTAGCCATATTAGCAGCTTAATGATTTAAATTCAATAATAAAAGCAAATGTTTCCCAAAACCCATTTCAAGCATCATTAAAAGATCTAGTCGTCACCAACTAACTAAGCCTAAGGATTTCCTCTTTTCTTTCCATAATTCTGCCTTATCTCTGATCATCTTTTGCTTATTAATGGGAGGGACCCCTACCACCGGAAAGAAACTCAAGAAGAGAACACGACACTTAATAGCAAACGCTTTTCAGGACCGTATGAGGGTTAGGAGGTATACAATGGCACGCATCGAGTCCTCAACCTTCACAATGTGTACTGACCTTTTTGTAAAGTTTTTGAGAGGCCTTTCCTAACCTGCACAGGGTGGCATTTTGTAGTCTGAAAGCAAGGGTGTATCTCCTCACTGCCATAAAACAATCATTTTGAAATTATCTTAAAATAATAAGCTCTGTGGAGCAGGAGCTTATGCAATTTAAAAAAGAGCAAAGCAGTCTGGCAAGTTAGCTCAACAAAATAATTTCAGTTTGATTTAATGTTTTAAATGAGCAATAGTGACATTAATTATGATGTAGATTCAATACTTATTTATACGAACTCCAGCTGTATCCTGGGCTGCATCAGATAAAGCGTGGCCAGCAGGTCAAGGGGGGCGATTCTGCCCCTCTACTCTACTCTACTCTGGTGAGACCCCACCTGGAGTACTGCATCCAGCTCTGGAGTCCCCAACATAGGAAAGACATGGACCTGTTGGAGCAGGTCCAGAGGAGGGCCACGAAGATGATCCGAGGGCTGGAGCACCTCTCCTATGAGGAGAAGCTGAGAGAGTTGGGGTTGTTCAACCGGGAGAACTGAAGGCTCTGGGGAGACCTTATTGCAGCCTTCCAGTACCTAAAGGGGGCCTACAGGAGAGCTGGGGAAGGACTTTTTACAAGGGCATGTAGTGATAGGACAAGGGGGAATGGCTTCAAGCTGGAAGAGGGGAGCTTTAGATTAGATATTAGGAAGACATTTTTCACTGTGGGGGTGGTGAGGCACTGGAACAGGTTGCCCAGAGAAGTTGTGGATGCCCCATCCCTGGAGGTGTTTAAGGCCAGGCTGGATGGAGCTTTGAGCAACCTGGTCTAGTGGGAAGTTTCTCTGCCCACGGGAGGGGGGTTGGAACTAGATGATCTTCAAGGTCCTTTCCAACCTAAACCATTCTATGATTCTATGATATGTATATTCCTGAATGGATGGTTCTGCTGTCTTGCTGGTGATGAAAGATCTCCATGTAGAGGTCAGGAGACACAGTTCTAGTATTTGCCACAAAGTGCAAGTCAATTAATGTTTGTTCTTCTAAAACCCCTTTAAATTGCAGATGTTAAAAAGAAATAGTTAAGTATAGAAACATTTTATGAATGTAATTATACAAGAATGAAAATCTTTATATTTCAGGTCAAATCAGTAAATGATAAAACTTCAGAAATCTTCTGTCAGCTGGCCAAGTTTTCACAACGCACACAGTAATACAATCTGATCCCTAAGGAATTCCTGCTGCAAAATCTTTGTAACCCTGCCTGGACTGCCACGGTTGCTATAGCTGTGGCTACAGACAGGTATTTCAGATATTTTAATTTTTTCTCTAAATACTAAATCTGCCGAACAGCAATTAAGTAAAGAACAGTATAAACTCCCACTAATGACTCCGTAAGCTTTGTCATTAGAACTTCATTGGACTTTACAAAGTTTACAGCACAAGTTGTAACAGAATTTCCCTTAGGATCAGTTGTTAGGCTAACGTGAAAACGGTATATTCTCTACATCTACTTGTTCTTGATGCCATAAAAGAAAAATCCATACAAGCAAGAAAATCCTAATCTTAAATTTGATTAGAAAAATCGATTCTTTCTCCAGAAATTATAGCTTTGATAGCTTCTAGCTTAGGTGCAAACAAAACAATTTTGCAACATGCATCATTCAATCCTTGGTTTATCCTAGATGTTCAAAAGAGAAGTCTCTTTGGCCATAAAAGAACAGAACAGTGCTTTAGTTATTAATCACAGTCCATGGCTGATGTGTGCTTCTTCCAAGCAATATAATGAAGTTCTCACTAGGAGGAGTTCCTAATATTTGTAATATTAATATTTGCTTTCATGAAAGCCTTGCAATCTTTGTTTTTCTTCTTATGCGGTACTTTCTCTTGTTCTCCTTCTGTAGGGTAACTGTACCTGAATTTCCTACAACCACCTGAAATGCTTCCGCAACTTCAGATGTTAAACTAATTTTTAATTTTTCACAAAAAAATGCCCATGGCCACAGAAAGTAAGTAAATATCACTATCCTTCTTTTCAGAAGCAAAACCAGAAAGGTGAACGCAGACATTTGAGGCCAGCGAGTCGCCAACAGCACAGAGAGAGAACTCCAGCTTTGGGGCACGAGAGCACTGCCATGTGCCTCAGGCATAGCGCGGGCGCCTTCAGCCTGGGAGCACCGGCGCGGTGGACACGTCGCTTTAGACAGGAGTCTGAACTCACAGTACTTGTGAGAGCATTCGTATGACTTTTTACCTCACTATATACCTTGACAGATAAGTAGCTTACCCCTCCATGAAAACAGGCCTGGTCCACTTTGTGCTTACCTCAGGGCAGCAGCAAGGACACCAGCTCTTACTGCAGAAGAACTCACATGCTCTGATTTTACATCCTGGCTTACCCCAGCATCACTCCAGACATGCTGCACTGCTGCACAGTGTTTCAGACACCACAGCATTAGGACACAAAGGAGTTTTGTACTCAGGTACCAAAACTGTAGTCTAATTATGCAAAAATACATGTACACATATGCACTAACAACAGTATTTTTAATAGATGTATAGCATTTATAATGGAGAAGCGCTCAACGAGGGGAAACAAAATCAGCAACGCAACTAACTCATCACTGAATTAAAAATAGTGTGTGAAAGAAACTGGAACTGTACGTCTTTGACACTCCCAAAACCAAAGCATTTACACTTACACTGTTGGTACAGATGTATAAAAGAGATGTACGTTTGTTTACAAACACAAATGTGATGGCCCACCACTCTTAAGATTTCTTTTATAGGTAAAGTTTTATTAAAATAAATATTTCATCCTTAATCCAAACACCAGAAATGTGACATTCTTGACTATACCTATCACTGACTCCTACATCACAGACATCGCTTCATATTACCCATACACGTACAAACAAAAGCAGCATTCATGCTCGGTTGACAGTAAGATTAGGAAGTGGTGTCAATAATAAAACATAACTGAGTTGCCACAATCAGTTAAAGTTTAAATAAGTTTTATCTTCATCTTTATACCGTGGCCACTACTGCATGTGAGCCTCTGCCAGCATTGACGTACAAGGACCATTCAAGTCAGTGGAAATCTTCTACATGCCTTGAATTGTTTTCTGATCTAAACTTCACAGTAAGAATTAATTTGAAGCGTTGTTAGACTCATACAAGATAAAAGATAACTCAGAAAAAATAAAGAAAGGAAACCATTAAGTTAATAAGCTTCTTATCTTCATATACTTTTTTTCTATTTGGTTCTATAGGCAAGTATCACAAGATAACTTAAAAATACACAAATACATATCTTACACAGCAAGAAATATGCAGAAATTAAATTTAAATACTAAAAATTTCTTTCCTCATCTCCCTCTAGCCAATCATTGTGCACAGACTGTTGCTTAGGATTTGCTTGCTTACACAACATGCTTAGGAGCGGCCTATAAAAATATAATTTCCTTTTAATCACATGCTGATAAAATTCCCTTTAACTCCTCAAATTAAAAGCATAGGTATATATACAGACATAAACATACACATACACACGCATTAAAGATAAATGCACAAATCACCAGACTCTTATCACATACTCCCTTTTTGCAAAGAAAAAAGCTTGAATGAATTCTTCATCTACAGCAGAGTATTTTACCAGTTTGCAAAACTTGTAAGTCTTTTACAGCCCCCTGATGAAAGCATTATTTTATTCATTTTGTTCTCATTCCATACAGATTGATTCAATGAATTTTTATGGATATGGATGGTAACTATCGACCAAAACAATAGTGGATAGAAAAGCTCCATCACGTCTAATGCAGAATGTGTAGGATATCATAATATTTCAACCACTGATTTTTGTATGAAAGTGTAACTGTATACAGCAATGACATATCATACTGCACTCAGCTCTTTCAGCTTAATCATCAGGCTAATAATTTTATTTTCTAGAGTGAATTCAAGGTAGAATAAAACAAACTATAATTTCAGTGATCACTAATTAAACAAAGGTGGTGTTATGTTTGGGATTTGGCAGTTCTGACCGACTGAAGAAATAGGATTCTTCCTCTTAGCTGTAAAACACCACAATGAAACCTCTGTGCTGTACGACATAATTGCAGCTCAGAAGAAAATTGCTGAGCTACTGGCAATACACTCCCTGCATCTAGGTCAGAGCATTATGTTGCTCACTCTTTGCAAAACACGCACACTAACCAAGCCGAGACAGACATTATAATGAGATGGGGATAAAAGGGCTCACAAATCTTGAAGTGAAAGGGATAATAGAAAGCCTAATGAAGAAAAACAGCCTAATCCATCAGGGTATGGGCAATACAAGGGATGTATTCATAGTTTCCTACAAAGGTAGGAGGCTAAAAGCCAGCAATGAAGATAATTTCCTCAAGAACTATTTAAATCTGTAGTCGGAGAGAAGGTAGAAGGAAGAAAGTAGAAGCTTTCCTACCAAAACACAAGCCCATCAAAACGTACCACTCCAAAGATGCACTCACCTTTAAAAAAAAATGTACAACTCCCTTAAAAAATATTCATGCTTCCCAAATGCACATATACCACTGCTCCAGTGTTAGAAGTTTCCCTCCTCCTCTTATAGCTCCAAGTAACTAGCTAGATCCTAAAAGAATAAATACGTACCTACCTTTCAATGCATAATCCAGTCCTAGCAAACTCAGATGCACATGTAAAGAAAAATAACTCACGCATGCTCTAAACAGGTAAGGCTCCAAAAAATTACATGACCTATGAATAGTTCAAAATAAGCAGCATGTCTCTCACCCTCCACTTGCAAAAAGTAATACATTATTTAACCTCCAAAGGCTTAGGCAAATTTCCTGTGCCGGAAGGTAACCTTGATTTTGCAGTAATAATCCTTATGCTGAAGAAATACCGCTGTCTCTGACACGGCACTGCACAGACGGACAGCACATCCCTCCTGCTCCTCTCCTTGCCTCTCTGTCTCACCAGATGCAGAACCGCTTACCTGGAGAGTCATGATGCTGCGAGGATGTCCAGGGAACGGCCTCGCTCTTTCTCCGGTGGGGACGCGGTGCTTCTGCCTCTTGGCTCCTGCGGCGCGAGCGCGGCGGCGGGGGACGTGCTCCACGGAGGGCGTTGGACTAGTGACGAGTGACCTCAGCTCGCCCGCTGCAACAAAGCCACGCCGGGGCAGGACGCGGTGGCTCACTCCCGCTGAGCCTCTCGGGACCTGCGGGGACAACTGAGTGACTACAGTTGCCAGGGAAGGGACAGTGGGGGCATTGAGCCCACACTAGTTTCTTCAGAAAGCCCGAGTTCATTTCTATACCCCTGAGGATTAGGCCGCCAGCCTGAAAGCCGAGATACAGCAAGATTTCCAAGCCATTTGTTTGAAAAAGGAATTTCTTGAGTGATTTGAACCGCAGTCAGCCCAGTTACCGCTGCTGCTCCCTCCGCAGCAGCCCCTGCCTGTGCCTGTGCCTGTGCCCAGCCCTGCCTGGGACCCCGCACCCTCCAGCTGCACCTCTGGAAAACACACGGGTCACCCCTGGGACACCACACACGAGCAGTTACATACACAAAATACCTTGCGAATGCTGATTTTTTTCTTTGCTCTACTAAACACAGAATTGAAAAAATGAATATTAAATGAATGGATAAACTAGCCTACAAGTGTAACTATTAAAGGAAAAAAATCCATCCCTGTTTATCTACTCTATCAATTCATAAACTATTTATATTCACGCCTCTATACATTTATATTCATCATTCCTTGAGCATGGCTTAATCACAATACTATATGCTTCAGTATTTTAAAATCCACTAACTTCCATAGACCTCGGTAAAAAGAGCACTTCCCCTCGACTTAAGTCCAGGTTAAATTAAGCCAGGACTTAACGAGAAAACAAACCAAGTAAATTTTGGTAAATAAAAGGAGATTAAAAAAAAATGTGAAAACAACATTAACTCATCTTCAAAACCATGAAATGAAGATGCAGGTTTTTGGGCTGGGGAAGTTCTGCACTTTCAGGTACACGAGGCGGCGCACAACCGTGTTGTGCACTCAGGTGAACACAGAAGCTGAATGAGTTTGTGAAGATTCGTTAATGGCTCGCAGCAGTTGGTGGGAAACACTGAATTACAGAATACGATGTTTGCGCACGACATGTCGCATATTACACACCAGAGACGCCCCTATTGCTGCGGAGTCCCTACGAAGCGCCTGTTGACCTGACTCGGCCACGATTTCATTAGATGGCGTACGACACAGCGGATCTGCTGTCACCTATAAAACAATTTAAGCATTCCAAACGAGGGAACGCCAGCGCTAACCCTGCGCTGAGACCATCACCTTTCAACGCTGCCTTTAATCCGCCGGCAAAGCGCCGTTCCTCGACCGGGCACCGCCGGCAGCCCGGGGACGGGCAGCGGGCGACCTCCGGAGGCGCCGGGCCCGGCCCGCCCCGCCCGCCGAGCCGCCCCGCCCGGCACTCGGGTGCCGGTGGCTCCGTTCCGCGCCCACCGCCCGTGACCAGCCGGGCATTCCCATCGCCGCTTTCCCGCGGGCGCGCTCCGGAGAGGGCCCCCGGGGCGGGAGGACCGTCTGCGGGCGGCCGGAGGGGGGCAGCGGCGGCAGGGAGAGCCGCGGGGGCGGGCCGAGGGCTGCGCTGAGAGGCGGAGCGCAGCCGCGCTAGGCGGCCGGCGGCGTNGGGCCCGGCGGCCGCGGGCGGAGCCCGCTCCCTCAGGGACCCGCCGGTGCGCTTTCCGCGCGTTCCGCTGGGGCCGCGGCTCAGCCCGTCCCCCCGCGCCGCCGTGCGGACCGGGAGCCGGAGGGGGAAGCGTTTGTCGAGGGGCTGCGGGCGGCGGCGGCGTTTGGCCGTTTCTCCTTCCGCAGGAAGCGGGGCCGGGGGGTGTCGGGACAGCGGCGCCAGGTGGAGAAGCTGCGTCCTTCCGTTTCTTTGCCTCGTTGCTCTATTTCCCACTCCTGCATGCTCGTTTTTCTCAGGAGTGCCCATTTCGAAACGAAAAATGTAATCTTTCAACTTTCATCTCTGCTGTTTTGCACCTTTTTCATATACAAATCTGTTGCTGACTTTGCTTGATACCCCCAGTAAAAGGGCATCAGAGCATCCCTAATTGAAAGGTTTTAAAAATGAGAGCCTAGAACTCTTTTTCTTTATTATTACTTCTTTTTAAACCTATCATAAGCTTCCATTTCTAACTCAGTCACACGTAAGATTTCTAGTTGTCATTCCATTCTTTAGCTGTTTCCACTTTTTGGTTGTTGCTGCTGTGATGGTGAGCTGAAGGGATGAAGGAACCGCATGGACCATGGCCGATCACTCCGTAAAGGGGCAGTAAAACACGTGGGCAGATCTTCTCCCATCCTCCATCCCTGAGGCAGCCACTCCGGGCATGTGGGTGCCGAGGGGAACAGTGACCAACGGCGGCGGGGCGGCCATGCCCTCCCCAAACAGCAGTTCCCAGGGTTGGAGGCAGGCAACTGGGCTGGATGGACCATGGCCTGGGTGGCCCTGCAGGGCAGCTCGTAGGTGCTTCAGAGAGTACCGGCAGAGGGACGCGGTGCCCTGTTGTCTTCTGAAACACTTACCCAGTTTTACTGTTCTCTGAAAATGACTTCTGTGGTTTTGGCTCTCATTGTGGGTAATGGCTTCACTGTTCATGTTGCACTGATGCAACTCTGCTGGACGCACTTCTGCTGGCTCCCAGACGAGGGTTTCACTGAGAGAATGATCCTCCAGATCAATGTTGCTTTATGGCAGTATGGACTGTTGGGGGAATCTCAGTGAAGATGGAGTTTGTCTTTTTTTTTTTTTTTTATCAAGGTAGCTTGCTACTGATACACAGAGAACTGATAGGACTAGCAAAATGGTATTTTGTGAATACCTAAAGGCTGCCGCTCAAGAGATGTACATAAATGCTATCCTGTGCCTGCTCGGGTAACTTGGAAACCCCAGAGGGACTCATGTCGTATTTCTCCTGATTTGAAACCTGAGCTGCACTTGTCCTGTAAGCGCGGCTGTGCAACAATGAAGATATCACTGGTTTAGCAAGGAGATGGTGAATGGTAACCCACGCAGGACCGTGGGGACTTACTGAGTTACCAGGGCCTGTAATCAGGCCTGCCTTCATGTCTTCACTGTTACTCTGGACTAGGTCAGTCAGAGCTGGAACAATTAGCCTTTCTCTGCTCCTGTTTCATTTTTCTCACCCCTAAGGGCATGGTGTAGGTGACACAAGAGTCAAAGACCCCTTCTGAACTTCCTAGAGGCCTGTAGAGGATTGCCATCCTTCATGGAAAGCATAAATGAATAGAATCTGCAGATTTCTGTTATAGCATCTAAATAAGGACAAACATAAGACATGGATTAAAGAAGCAAAAGGCAAATTAAAATTTAAAAAATGCTAATTAAATTCAGGAACGTGGAACTTCTTTCACGTTGTGATTTGGGGGGTGGGAGGAGTGTCCCCTTCTCATAATACTGCTACAGTGCAGCTGCACAACGGTTAAAATTGAGTGGTCCTTCAACCTGGGGGGTGGTGTTGGGGTGTGTGTTTGTTTTTAAATCTGTAATGTCTCCAGCTGCTTTCCTTCAGCTTTAGGAGGGACTCTTGTCACTGGTGTTACCTTGCTGTGCAGTCTGCTGTTTTTTTTGTTTATTTAGAAAAAAAAAGAAAAGCAGCACAGCCTGTGCCTTGTAGGAGATTTGTTAAGGATTAGCACTGAGCTAACAGGAGGAGGGTGATAGCTGCCAATCTCACTTTGAGATATGATGTTTCTCTTCTGCATTCCCAAGAGAAGCTTCTGGTAATGATGCCTACAGCAAACAGTACAGTATTCGAACCAATGTTTACTTCACCTCTTTCTTCCCTTCGCAGCTCGGGTGGCAAAACACCAAAGAACCTCAGGATGTCTGTAATTCAGCAAGGGACGGCAACACTTCGCAAAGCAAAGAAGATCACTGTAAAAACGTGTCTAGATAACCCCTTTGTTTTTCAGTGGAAAACTATAGATGGAGAAGATATGCATTTTATACTACAGACTCTAGAAGAAAGGATTAAACATACTGGACTTAAAAAGATTGAGACTCCAAGAAAGAAAAAGCGTTCCCTTACAAAAAAACAAATGGAAAAGAAGTGTGATGCCAGCACCAACGAACTCCCTAAAGAAGAGGAAACAGAAGGCCATCAACAAAAAACGGGATGGACCGACATAAATATCAGAAGACAGCTTGCTATTGGAGTTAATGAAGTTACAAAAGCATTGGAAAAAAATGAACTACTTCTGTTGCTGGTGTGCAAGTCTGCAAAACCTGCCATGATCACATCGCATCTTATTCAGCTGAGCGCAAGTCGAGCCACACCAGCCGGCCAGGTTCCCCGTCTCAGTGAAACAGTGGCGCCACTTCTTGGCTTAACATCCATTTTAGCTCTAGGCTTTAAAAAGCAGTCTGATAAATTTACTGAAGCAATAGAAGCAATAATTCCAAAGATACCAGCTTTGGAAGTGCCGTGGTTTCAGTACAGAATGGAAGAATCTGCAGCTCGTGCACATACAGATTCTTCAGAAAATCAGGAACCAGAGCAGCTTGCAGAGGAGCTGGGGAATGAGCTCACAAGCCAGAAGCGGAAGCGTACGGAAAGCAATCAGCTCGATCTTTCACATGTAATTTTGCAGCCTTTGAAAATCAAGAAACTTGTTCCAAATCCAAATAAGATAAAGAAACCACCTCGCAAAAAGAAAAAAGCTTTTTCTGCATAACTGATTTTAGTTTGGTTCTTCATATTAAACTGATTTTTTTAATGCAGTATGGAGTACAGCTCTAACTGAGCTATTTTGTTAGGCTTTACAGTGTAAAGCACTTGAATACAAGGTGAACTTTATGTTGCATTCAGCTGAGATACTTTCTGCTTTAATAAAGAATATTGCTCAAACTTGGATGCGAGTCTTTACCTGGGGATAGATATTTCAATTGCAGGTGGACATCACAGAGTTATAGTCGGTAATGAATATGCTGAAGTCATTTAAGACATAGTAAATACATCTTTGGAATTAATGCAAGGCATGAAACAAACTTTGTATTTTTATACAGATGGACATGCTTCAAGCATAATGGATTTGAATTAAGTATAATTATTCAAACAAATCAATAGCAAAAGTGAAAGTTTATTTAAACAAAGGTCCATGCCAGTATAACTCTCTTTAAAGCCGGTTCAGTGCTTGTTTCAAGTAAAGAGCTGTGACAGCACAGGCGCTTCCCTTTTGAACTTTCAGTTTGCTCTGCTGAACAATTGACTTGTTTTGGTCAAGAATGTATGCAGACTTGGGTTCCATCTAATCCCTGGTGTCCAATATGCTGAAGGAAAAACTATTTTCAAATACAGAACAAAACCAAATTACTACTGCTGCATTTTGAAAGAGACTTCTGTATGCAAGCTATTAACACACATCCCATGAGAAAATGTAAATGAACCTAAACTCAATTTGATCTCTAAGTGGAGTCTGAAATTATTTCCTAGGAAACTGAGATAAGCCATGTACTGTTGTGTATAAAGTAGATGACAGCTATAACCACTACAAGACTGAAAACATACCATGTAACTTTTGAGTTTCCTTTAGTTTTACCAAAGACTACGAATAGTTTCCTAATGAGACAGTTGTGTTGTAGGAAGGAAAGGGAATAGTGCTGCAATTCAGACAACCAAATCCAACAGCCTCGGAATTTACTTGGTGCTCTATATTTTAAGCAAAATTCAGTACAGTACTGTAGAAGAAAGCGTAAAATACTTTGAGTTACTCTGTTGTTCCTTAAAGATGGAATTTACATGTTGTAGTTTTCAGAGATTTGCTAATCCAGACTTCCAGTGCCATCAGCTAGCTTATCTGTATTTTGGATTTATTTAGAAGCGACTTTAGTTCGTGATACCAACTACAAAGGGAGTCAGTAGCAATGATTCTGTAGTCATGATGCTCCCTAAAGTTTAAAAAAAAGCCTCAGACATTTAATGCCAAAATTTTTGCCCTCCCTGGCTGAGGGAGGGCAAGAAGAGGTCAGGTTTTTTTTTGCCTTGCTTCGTAGTCCTTCATACGTGTCCTTTGCTTTGGCTGTTTGGATGCATAGAACTTTGAAGGCATGCTAGAACTAGTGTATTCTCATGCTGGCTAACTGTAACATTCAAATCTTAGCCTTTAAACAGAGCATGAGGATTAGCTTTGGTAAAGAACATAAGCACAGCAATCATCTTTCAAGCACTCTGCTGCCTGCCCAGGTCTATAGCTCTCTTCAGGGATTTGTGTCCCCTCCGCAGATAGGAAGTTACTCTGGGAAAGAAATTATAGCAGATGTTTCAAAAGACTGGTGGGAAAGGTGGTGGAGTGAGTCTTAAGCTTGCCAATCTTTGTGAAACCATCTATTAGGTTTTGAGGAGTCTTACCTGATAGCTGTTCATAGCCCAAACCATGATAAAGCCTAATGCACAGACAGGTTCCACTTAGGGAACAACAGAAGAGCCTCTCCTGTTGAGCTGCCAACAGTGGCAGCCACACAGCTAATATAAGTACCTGCTTCGGAAGCAGGAGTGAGTTGCCACAATTTCCACCTCCGGAGCAACTGTCCTATTGTGTGGGTGCAGGCTGGGACACCTTCAAGATTCACATCCTCTGGATGCTGTAATACTTCAGCAAAGCACTTGAGGTGAAGAGCACAGCAAGCCAAAAGATTTGAGCGCTCAACAGGGACAGAAGAGACCATGCTGGATTACACAGCGGTTGGGTAACACACACAGGCTGACGACCAGAACTCTCCAGGAACTGCTCCAGCACTGGGGCTCAGGTGCCCGCTTCCCTCATGCTCTGTCTCAGCTACAGCGCTGCACAGCTCTACAGGAGCATGACTCTGCCCTCCCCTCACTTAACATGCAGCGTGAGCCAGAAAATAAGACATAAGTTTACCCCTTGGATTCAGAAGCAAATGGCACTGTTTTCCCAGAAGACAGCAAAAGAGCAGCCACTCTCCTTCCTCCATGTGCAATTACCCCAAGATTAGGGCAGAAAGCCAGGCTGCAGGAAACCCAGGTTCCAAGTCTGTCTTCTATCTGCACATATTTGGTCCCATCGTGGCCTCAACGCTTTTCCAAACGATAGTACTGGGAAGGATTTGCCTTCTGATTTTGGAGAAGAGAGGACAAAAGAAAACATCTGCCTACCATTTCTTCCACTTGAACTTTTGTGACGGGAGGGAAAGCAGAGATGATTCACCTAGCATTCAAGACCACCCCTCCGAATTAGGGAGAGCTGGGCCATGATCTTTCTTAGCAAAGAAGTCCCTTAGCCATGAGGACAGAGCTAGGCCCTGCTGTCCCACCTCACCTTAGGCAGCAGCTGAGCGAGGGTTGCCCAGGCTCTGCCTTTAGAGCCGAAGCAGAATGCACCAAGCCCCTTGCTGAACCTCCTCCTCATGCCAGCAGGCTCCAATGCAAAGGCCCAGCCGGGAAGGCACCTTCCTGCCTTTTGGGAGTTAAGAACTTAAACGTTTGATGGAACTGAGATTAAATCCTTGTTACCTCATTTACCTCGTTACCATCAATTACATTTTCAGGCCTCACACTGGGAGTCAAAGCTCCCTCTGCACCATCTCTTACAACTGCTACTGGCAGACAGGTATCAGAGTGGCTGAAATTGTAAAGCCCAACTCCACCATTAGATGTCTGAAAGATCTCCTCTGAAGCCCTTTTAAATTCATGAGGTCCCAAGCTGGTGCACACCCAGGGGTCAGACAAACCACATTCAATCCCTTCCTTTGTTTGAAGGAGGTCGAATGCTTTAATCACACAGCTATAACGCAATGAGGGAAAGTATTTATCACTGTCTCTTGGGCAGAATACCCTCACCATAATTCAACAGGAAAAAGAAGCCAAACCACAAACCATTCACACACTGGAAAAGGAGTGGGAAGAAAGAAAAACCTCACTGCTATGAGGAGGTGGGTAGGGCTAGCAGTTATGAAGAACAGACAAATTATCTTTGTCTAAATTGATGTTTTCAGGTACAGAATTCAACTTTGAGCAAAATCTGCTGTCAGAATTACAGGCATATTTAGAATGAAAGCTTAGACATTTGCATTTCATGAGATATTCAAGTCACATTCAAAAGATGCTCACAGCACAGAGGCTTCACTACCACAATTTGGCACTTTCAGCTAGAACAGTTTCTTACTGCAGATTTTCTTGGCGCTCACGTTACCGCAGCATCCGTGAGCTGAAAGAACTGCTATCATATCTAGCTATGACGCTACGCTGGAGAATGCATATAAAGTGCTTCAGAAGCCGCTCTGGTTGCCGAGCATTCATGAGGGAATTAAAACAGCTCCCCCTAACAACAAAGATCAGCCCTCCTACATTTCAGGAAGCGCAGTACAGAGACTTCCAAGAACTGAGGGTGGAGCGTTTCTCTTTTGCTTACCAGCCACATATATAGCAAAACTTCTTGTTCCAAAGTCAGGATAAAAACACTACCAGGAACAATTTATGAATACGTATTTACACAAGATACTTTTCATTAGAATTACAGACTTCATAGGAAATCAAAGTAGACAAAGGAATATGTGCAATTTCGCAGAAGCGTTGAAAACATTCAAACTATAAATATCCTGATAGCACTACTAAAATTCTTAGTTTTACACACAGGCTGATGTTATTCTACTGAGGAAAAACTAAGGTTTTGTGCCACAACTGTAAATTAAGTACAGTAATGTATTATCATTCCGGCAACATAGATAACACCTGCACTGAACAGTGCGATACTGTTAAATCAATCCACTGATCTATTGAAGATCAAAGTACAAATCTGTATTTTTATTGATTTGGCAGCGTTGCTTATGGAGAAACAAATGCACTAGTTAAACCAGTACATTGTCATACTGCTCCAGTTACAAAAACATCCAGGACTTTCATAGAGCTACAAACGTATCGTACTTCATGATTTTCCCCCAAATGATGATATCCACGTGAAGTAAATAAGCAAAGATACTCAAGTTTGTATCCTTCATTCTGTTACACTGACAAACATACACCACCACTTAATAAATAGAAATGCAGCAGTTCATCCACATAATAGCAAATATTTTTGTACCCTAATCCACCACTGAAGTTCAGTTTGTACAAAACAGTCTTTTCTACAGAGTGGAAAAAAAATACCTTCTTCTCATCAAGGTGCAAGCTAAGCTTCGAAACTTAAATGAATGTGCTTTTATTCTTTTCATGGACCTTCTGATCTGAAAATGCATAAATTTGGTCACATATGGATGTCTTCGTTGTTCAGGTTTAATGGACTAATTCAGTATCACTGACGTTGTGCTTTTACTCCTCTTGAACAATACCATTCCAAGAGTTATGGAGATCAAATTAACGCAAATGATGACCTCAGAGTTCTAGAAACGTAAGTGTCCTCATTGTAATACAAGACCAACCTAAAGGAAGAAGAAAAATACAGTATTTTAGTTCAAGTATGGCAATAAATCTAAACATCACTAGTTTTCTACACCTCAATTATGGATCTTAAATAGGACCAATTGAAAAAGTTACTTTAAAACTTCTGCCCATTTTGGCCAGTGTAGATTAATGAAGCATTATACCTAACAGAAGCCAGAAGCTCTTTTTTTCTCTCTTACCTTTTCAGATTCCATGCCAGGACACCTCCAGTTGTACAAATAATACTGCAAATTTCCATCTCCAATCCCAAACTTGAGTTTTTCCAGGAATGTTTTGTTTTCCATTAAGTCTAGTGCATTGAACACATCAAATCCTTTCTGGCAATAGCAAAACATTTTTAAAATTTTACTTTTTAAAGTTTCAAATGACACACAAATGACACTTTACACAGTGGCATACAATATCCAAGAGACTAGGCTAATTAAGTGGGGAAAAAAAGACAAGAGAATAAATCTTGCCTTTTAATTAGGTACACACACAAAGACATTTTCCCAATAAAAAGGGAAGTATAAGGCACAACTTTGCTTGAAGATTATCTCCAGAAGGGTAGGAATTTTAAAGCCACTTTCAGGGCTAAAGGTCTGAATAGTCCCTAAAGCATTATCCATTACTTTATCCTTATAGATATGCATTTTTTACAGTCACATACAGTGTTTTGACACACATGGCCTATTCCAGCTAAAACTGCATAAATACAGCTTATGGGGGTTTTCAGCCATTTATCATTCTGTTAATGATAAACATATTTTTGTGATTTGGTCCTTTTATGAAATGCCATTGTCTCTAGAACTCCAATCTTTCATGTTACTCTCCCGCCGCTACTCATGCACTCTCTACCAACTCCTCTTTTCATCATCCTCCCAAGTTCACCACTCAAAGAACCATTTCGCTTTCAGAACAGCCACATAGCCGAATCAGTCTCAGGGTTTTGTGCAGCAACACAGACATACTTAAATCCCAACTCACTGTGAACTCTTAACAAGCAACATAAAAACAAGGTCAGTTAAGCCATCGCAGTGACAATAGTCATGTACGAATAGCTGAATTTGCTTGGGGGTCTGGATAGAAAAGTCCATTTATTTGCAATTAACTGCAAGGCAGTCTGACCTAAGATCTTGGAGTCTTAACAGCACAAATGCAGTGCGCCAGCAGGACTTTCTATACTCTAAGATAAAAATAAGTTACAAAACAATAATGCTGTTACTTAAGTGCAAGAAGATGGTGCAAGTGCAAGAAGGAACATTTACTCAGTATAAAAACTGGATGTATTTTTTTTTTCTTTTAAATAAGCACCCCATATTAGGAAAAAAGGGGGTTGAAGAAAAAGAGCATTTTAAGCTTTCCATCAGTTTAGGACTATTTAAAAGAAAATCACAAAGCACAGTGAGTTTCATAAGGTTGCCCACTACCTGACACAAAGGTAACTCTGTGTGCAGATAAAGCTATGCTAAGTTAAATTTGCTGTGAAAAACACAGAAACAAGACAAATAAGGTGGCAAAGATTTGACAATTGGCATCTAGAGAAGTAAGTATTGAAACACTTCAAGTTAGTAATAGTAACACAAGTCTCAGAAGGCAGGAAGGGAAGTGAGGGAAAATAGAGACACACTGTAGGTACAAACACACTAATGAAGCTCTGCAATTAAGCACTCAAATTTCAAATAAATGATCTACAGATGTAGTTTTCATTCAGTATCTAAACATCAGCAGATTAGGTTCAGGTTAGTATCTTCCGAGAGGTATAAAAAGGTTCCTGTTCAAAGATAACTTGCTCCACAGGTCTGCCAGACCATTAGAGCGGATTCAGAAGCGAACTTCTTCCCTGTTTATAAGCTCTCTCTCCTGTTCTAGATCTAGAAACTTAGTGTCAGCTTCAACAATAAAATAGGCAGGGTTTGGAGGAGATTATCATGCTGCAAAATCCCACTGTCTCCATGCAGAATACATGCAACCCAAGTTGCATTTTGGCTTTTGCTTTGGAGGTCAGGCATTTTGTTCTATAATTGCCAAGATTTTACTAGACTTAGTTCTAAGCTAATCTTATATGAAGATAAAAATCAACATTAAACTGACATGCAAACCCTGAAAGCAGTTTGCTGAATTGAATTTGTACCTCGAAAATGTATTGTTTGGGAGTTAAAGTACAGAAAGGATTGTGGTAGGTTGTCCCCAGCCAAGAGCCAAACACCCACCCAGCCTTTTGCTCACTCCTCTCCCATGAGATGGGGAGAAAACAGAAGGAAGGCAAGACGACTTGTGAATCGAAATAATGACAGTTTAATAAAGAAAGGAAGAGCTGCGTGCATAAGGAAAGCAAAAAGAGAAATTCATTTACTACTTCCCATCGGCAGGCAGATGTCAAGCCACTTCCTGGAAAGCAAGGTCTCAGCATGCATAATGGTTGCTTGGAAAGATAAATGCCATAACCAGGAGCATTCCCCCCTCCCCCTTCTTTCTTTCGGTCTTTACTGTGAAGCACAACGTCATTGAGGCTGAGCAAGCACTGTTCAGCAATAGCCAAAACACTGGTGTGTTATAAGCCCTGTTCTAGTCACAAATACAAAGCACAGCACCATCTGGGCTGCTAGGAAGAAAGTTAACTCCATCCCAGCCAGACCCGTACGTTTGTAAACAAAAAGTTGTCAATAGGAGTGCATTTATCATTTCTCTTCCCTTGACTCACCTCTCCTCATCTAAGTCCAAGTGCCAGATCTGCAAATGTAATTAGGCATCTAATGATGCAGACAGGCCCAGCAGGTACTTTGGAAATCTACAGGCATCTAAATCCCAGTATTCTAACTATATGATGATCCATTTAAAATAAAAGAATCGCATGTCAGATTCAGAGAGAAATGTAGACAGGGGAAGGTGCAAAGCCTTGCGGTTTGACCATGGAACTGCTTCCTTACCTGTTCCATCTGTGGCCTAGTGACTGGCCAGCCACTCAGCTCCCTACACTACACTTCAAATGGAGACCAGTGTTTATTCCTTGTTCCACTCCGACTTTTAAGAATAAGTAGTACCAGTCTTTTTAGCCACTTCTGAAAATTATACTAGGCACCTTCCTGTATCTTCATATATCTTAATACCTTTCAAAGACTGTCTCTGAACTTCCTTTGGTATTATGCTGGAGCCCGAATAATGCAGTTCTATATTCCCTGTGACTATCCAGGAGTTTTCCTTGCTAAATAGTTCTTCAACTCAATACTGCTTACGGCTCAACAAGCCTCAGCAAGCAGTTCAGGTCACATACATGAGCTCAGCTGCAGTGCTGCACGAACATGGCTGAGGCAGACAAATTGAAGACTATGTGGCTGCTTTCATGCAGCCTGAGTCTGAACAGATACAGCCTTTGCAGACCATCACTGGCTTCATACAGGATCAACACAGAAATCCCTGTGCAACATGCAGTGCAGAGAGCGGGAGCACAGCTAGCATTTGCTTGCACTGAGCACTCATCCAGTAGGTGTAATACCACAAGCAGTGCGGCAGCAACAGTTCAGCTGGGAGGGGCAAGCTTCAAGCATGAGGAGCAGAAAACATGCTTGTGCCCTGCAGTGTGTTGGGAATGGTGGCTAGAATGGATACCATGGGCTGGATGACCCTGAAGAGCTAAACAGGTCTCTGAGGATTCATTCAGAGTGCTGGAATGTGCATCACCTGTACAGCTGCATACCACAGACTACATTGCCATTGGTGTTTGCGCTGCACTCCCATGAAACCCTGATGATTAAGGGCTGAGTGTTGGATTTTCATCAGACAGCACTAAACTTTTACAATTCTTATGTTTAAAAACTTCATTTATAGTCTCTTCCCTTCCATTCAACTAAACCATCTATCAGTGTAATTCCATGCATGAAGGTATGTTCAAAAGCTACAACAGGACATCATCTACAGAGCTTTACAGGCAGCAATTAGTAACAAGATGAAATCATAAAGCTTGCACAAATAAACTATTACATTTTGTAGAAATAACAGATGGTTTAAACAAACAAACAAAATGTATTTAGTAGAACTTATTAACTCATCCCCAGTGGAAACTATTTTAGTGATACTTTCCATTCTTCTAGTACTTAGTGAATATGGTCATCAGTGTGCTCTTGGATGTTTACACAGTTCAACCTATTGCAAACACTCGATCTTCATGAACTTGTCATTTCCTAGCATCGCTCAAAGTAAAAAGGAAAAACAAGCATAGTGTTTTATATCTTAATATATATACTGTATGTCTCATCAACTGTAGTCTGTGCTGTAGACAGTGAAAGAAAATGGAATGCAATGGCAGGGATAAATTGCTGCCAGTTCTCACCTCGCCACCACTCCTAAGAATCCTTTTTTGAAAGAAACAGAAAAAAACACCCCCACAACTTACCAATTTAGCTATAATGAGCGCATCATTCATTAAGTCCAAGAGGGGGGTCTCTGTATGAATATTGTAAAAGGAATAGGCAGCTTTGAGGCTTTTATGAACAGGATGGTGCATCACTGTTGAAGGTAATGTGTAGAAACTCAGGAAGTCCGTTAAAATACCATTTGAGCCCTAAAAAAAAAAACAAAACCCAAACCAATTATTAAGAAGTTATTCGTTCAGCTAACATAGCAGTCCTACAGAGAGCAAGTAATAAATGCAGAACAGTTCTGCACACCGTAATCATTATAGTATAACAGGTACTCTTGGCTAAGATTTGAAGAAATTGAATTCTTGCCAAGGATACATCAAAGCGAGACTGACGCCTGAAATGGTCACTTCAGAAAAGGCAACAACCTTTTAGGTTTTTCTAGTCTATTACACCAATAACATTTTGACAACCGATTGCCAAAGCATTTGTTTGTTTCCCCAGCTTAGCCTGCCATAAACAAAGCTAACAAAGCACACTTCCATAAAAATTATAAACATTTTTTTCCAATTGAACTTATTTTGAAAAGATTATTTTTTAAATCAGACAAAGTTCATATTGAGGAATAATTTTCTCAACTTTCTAAAACCAGAAAAAAACTGTGCTGGTATACAAAGCATATTTAATCAGCTCTAGTGATTATTAATTAAGAAGCACAATCCATTTGCTAGACAACAGTGCTAAATCACATTGAAATTCTAGTAAGACCAGTAGGCAACAAAAAAAGTACTTGTACGGAAATCTAAAGTATCCTACATAAACTTTCTCAATATTCCACGCACCTAATGAAGATTAACCATCTTCAAGAGTGTAGATTAGTAGGAAATAGGAAATAATTATTACATGGTTTACAACTAACATGCAGAACACAAACAACTACCCAGATTTTCACTCCTATTCTGATTGGGTGTCCTGATATCTCCAAGAAGATAAGGCAAAGGAGACACACAAAGGCTTGTTCTTGCTTGTTTGCTTTATTTTTGAATGACTGGTGCCCACTATTTTGAGCTCAATGAAGGACCTCACGTGGATCCTTAAATCAGTAGTACTTCTACAGTAAAAAGTAAGAGTTGAACCCATCACATGCAAAAAAGCTATTGTCTTAGAGCAGGTACAGATTCTGTAAGAGAGATAAACTAACAAAAAATAACAGAAAAGTTACTAAGTCACTCACTAAATTCAGTAAGGACGATGAAAATATTAATTCAGGAATTAATTCAGAGTATTTTAAGGTTTCAGCTCTGCACATTACAAAGATGTCTTAAAAATCTGACACTAACTTCTCCAGGTCACACAGGTCTTAAAACAATTTTAAGCACTAACAAACCTATGTTTTGTATAGTGAAAAACTAATTCAAGAGACAGCGTAAAACAAGCAAGTAAAGTCTGTGCTGTTCGGTTAAAATGGCACTGTCAGTGGCACGCTCATGCTGATCCTGGTGCTTGTGAACTCTTCTGTAGGCTCGAACTCACCAATAAAGCCAAAAACCAACCCAGGGGGAGTAGAGGGGGTAGGGAAAGATGGAGGGACAATAAATTAAATTAGACCACAGAAGAGTCCAATAAGTACTAGACCCACTGCAAAGAAAGCAGGAAGCTAAGCTTGGACAATGACAACTGGTGAGCAGGACCTCTCATCTCCAGCAGCACTAAGTTTCTAAATTCAGCTGAGACTCCTGCGCAAATTCAGGTTGCTGTGTGGGAACACAGCTTCACAGCCGGCAGCTTCTGTGAGGAGCTGCTAGACTTAAGAACATTAGTGCTGATCATTCTCAAATAAGCTTATCACTTTAAACAAAGTAATATACTATCTAAATACGACTTCTGCAACTGATTTAGCATGGACTCAAAGGAAAGAGTGTATCTTTCTCCACTAGCTTTATTGCAGCTATTCCAACCATGCCTTGGAGTTTTCCAGTCCAAATGCTCATCTATTCCTGCACTGCTTATTTTGCGAGAAGCGTTGTGACCAACAGGTTGGAAATGGTAGGGTGGGGAAGGAACAGTAAGTGGTAGGATGAGATGATGCTCTCCATCTTGTTAGTGGACAAAAATTATAATTTTCAAGATAATTGAACTCCTGACAGTTGCTGACAGCAACTCATGACAGCACCAAGGAATGTTAACTTTTACTTCTCAATTTTACACACACTCATGCATATACATGTGTGTGTATATATATATACACAAACATATACAAATTCATGCATATATATATACACACACACTTTTTTACTAGAAAAAATATGTTTTACTGAAGTAGACCATCAAAAAACGTAATTCCCCCAGAAGCTGACCCTAAAATTGGTTTTAAAATAAAGAATTTTGAACCGGTATACAGCAGAAACTTAGACACCTGGGAGAATGAGACTGAATTCAAACCAAATCCTTATCTCAGTCATTGTATCATTTTTCCTTTTTTTCTAGAAAAGGGAATTTGAAGATCACTGCTTGCTATCATGTCATATGTCTAAGGAAAAAAAAATAGGGAGAAATGCAGGTCGAAGGGTTGTTTTTAAAATATGTAAGGTTCTTTGCTGTAATATTTCCAAGATAGCGATATTTCGAGATTTCAGAATTCTTTAAAAGAGCCTGTTATAAGAGCACTGCAGTTTATCACAACCAAGCATTTTCTTATTAACAGAATGCAATACCACAAACAAAGCTTGGAATCATGATATCAAATTCCACCTACAGCACACATTTTTCATACTGTCTGCATTTCAAAAATGCGACGCTGATGTGAACTTTTGTAAGCGGCATTCACATACACATTCATGAAGTAATTAGAGCATGTTTTACCTCTACTACATAAGTGTCAATAATATGATCCCGAGGCAGGAACCAGTGGGCTACCTCTTCTTCATCCATCACAGGAGCAAGATTAAACTGTTTCAAGTAAGTGTTGATTAATTCTTGTACTGCTTTCGTATCTTTTTGTTCCATTGGTCTCAAACCTGAAGTCTTTGTGGCCTTATTGTAACAAAAGAAAAATATATGTTAAGATGTTGAAAGGAAAACTGCATACACAGCAAAGGCTGAAAGTAGGTTGCAGAGTCACTCTGCTTGCTATAATGCATTTATTATTAGCCTACTTTACCCAGCCACCTAATTCATTATGCTATTTTACAAACGGTTTTCAATCAGAATTCCCTCTCTTGTAATTATTGAGACAGTCTGCAGCACTTCAATCTTTATATTTCATTATTGAAACAACTTAATTTCTCAAGAGAAAGCGATACTATTGCCAGCAGCCTAGACTTTACGCATTTTGTATTATTATTATTTATTTTTTTTAGGTCAGTCTTTATTGCTTATCTTCTTTGAAACTACCTAGGGCCCAGACACAGAAACAAAACATAAAGCAACCTGCATATCAGACGTTAATCTTAAGAAAAGAACACTTGCAATTCAAACTTAGGAAAATTACAGTCAAGCTATAAATCAAAGTCAGCTGATAAGAGTTTCATTAGAAATATATAACAAAAAAATTCCACCTATTCTTAACACTTGCAAACTCAACTTTCTATACAGGCAGAACTGTTGTTCTGTCAACAAGAAAGCTTCTCATAACTTACAGCTGCCTGAAATTAAAAAGCTACAGTATTTTAACAAATAGGGGTTTTTATTTGACTTTAAACATCAGAAGAGGGAAAAATTGCTTTCCAGTACTATGCAATTAATGTTTAAACAAGCAAAGGTGATGAAAGTTTTCTCTCCAGCTTTTGTTAGCTTTTCTGAATATTTCCTTTTAAGGAGGCTAAGGCTTGTTCTCTTCAGAGCTTGTTTATCCTGCTTCATCTCTCTGAGCTACATACTTGGGCACGTATCACATTAATCATAGCAAAGTCAATTGAAAGAGCAGCCAGGTAGAGACTTGATTACTGGAAGCCTGAAATTAGTGTAGCTGATTATGCTTTGCCCAAAAGGAGTTATTCTGGGGGAGGTATTTATTCACATACTCTGGGAGTCAGCAGCCAGATGAAAAAAAAAAAAAAAAAAAAATCAAGGCACATTTTTGCCACAGCTCTGCTCTGTGTATTACATTTTAGTCTTCCTGCTTTCCTGAGCAGCCTGGGACTACAGTTTGCCTCCACAACAGCACATCATCTAGATTTTTAAATGCTCTTGAATTTATAGGGGTATTCACCCGACTCATCAACACAATGCTTCCTATGACTTATTTCATTTGTAACCTCCTTATGAACTACAATACAAAAGGTTAATTTTGGCTCCCTCCAAGCCTTTGTCCCTCTTCTAAAGCCATACACTGGGGCAGGATGGGAGTAAAAGCATCTGTGCTGGAACATCTTTATCCCCCAGCAACGCTCAGAATGGCCACCAGCAAATGATTATTTGCAGCCCCAGAATTAAGGTAAAGTGTACAGAACTGGGCTAAAATTTGTTTCTCTGCTCCACACATCAAGCTGCACTGGGCTTATATTCTTGCGAGTATCCTGGCTCAGGATCTCGATCAGTCAGGAAAAGACATACAAACATGCTCCTGTCCTTATTCTAAACACAGCCAAAATTTACCTCTTTCAGAAAACTCCTTGCTCAAGAGATTGAACACTTAAAAAAACCCATCCCACCTTATTTTTAATATCTATAGGTACACGCACAAACACAGCCTTCAGTGAGGGTGGTATTTATTAATTACAGTATTTATTATTCCTGAAAACCTTTTTAATTCAGACTGTTCAGGTGATTAAGAATGATTAATTCCTCTTAAAGGGAGATGAGCTCCCAGTGGCAACGATATTCCAAGGACTCTAAGAAAGAGGTTAGAATGCAAGAAACAGCGTTTGAAGCTGAAGGAGAGGACGGTGTGGCCTGAATGAACCAATTGGTGTGACAGTACTGTTTATGATAACAACCCGAAACTGAGAATAAAGATCCTCAACAGCACCTAAACCCTTTCTTAGGTAAAACAAACTCCCCAAAACCCCACAGCACAAGATCTAAAGAGAAAACTTAAATCTTTATTTTCCATGGGAGAAGCTCCCAACTCCAATCTAAAAGTAAACAAACAGCTGAGGCATATGGACTCCTACATCAATTAGTTTTAAAAGTTGATTTTTAAAGCACCTGTTTTCTATTTGCACATCTCTGTACAGTATGTTTGCCTTAGCTGTATTTTATGAATGAGATACGATGTATGCTTTGTTTTCTGTAATTTATTTTTCTGTTGAAACCTGGGTTTTGTGACAAAGGAAGATGATCAAGGTACAGCTGCTGTTGTTTCTAATGATTCTCTGTAGTTACACTTTTTGTACTGTAAGTAAGATCCTTATTCTTTAAACTATTCTTTTCCTGTATTGTTTCCCTGAGAAACAGTACTAGAGTTGCCACCAAAACCTATATTTGAAATTGTCTACTGCACGTTTTTAGCCTATAAAAAGTATCTTCAATATTTGATGAAAGCTATATTTAGATCATCAAGATTAAAACCTAATTAATTTGGTTATTAATTCTTAAGCTCTGAAAACTGCTGCCCTGCACGCAAGGGAGAACCTGCATGTGCAGGCACGGGTAGCATGCAGGGCAGCACAGGAAACGAGTCTCTGACAGCAGCAGGAGTTCAGATCAAGCCATGGCACGTGCTTTATACCAAGGAGTGCTTAGTGTATTCCTCAAATATATAAGTAGCAAGAGAGCCTGCAGCTGAAGCTAAATAAAACCAACAGACATAATTCTCCAAAGTCAGATAAATCATCACAAAGTACTATGAGTAAGGAAAAAAGTATTTTTTTAACCAAAAGGGAGGGTTTGTGTAAATAAAAAAGGTTTACTGATATGGTACAGGTAAAGGATATTCTGCAGTCCCTCCAAATAGGAAGGTAGCTTTTACAAGCAAAGAAATTGTTTCCAGTCATAAAGCTTAGACTAGCTTCTATAGGCTAATAATTACAGCAATAAGATTTTTTAATAGTACATCTCAGACAGCAGTAGACTTGCCCTGTCATGGAAATGCATCCTAAGGCTTTTTGCCAGCCTAACTATTAGCTGCAAACACGAGAAAAAAAACATTTGTAACTAACCTAGCTATTCAACAGCATTCTCTGACAGAACAGAAAAAGCTGTGAATTAGAGTGGAATCAACAATCCCACCGTGCTCAGCCAGCTTTCTGACGGACTTCTCTGAGAATTTTAAGACATGAACTGTTAGCTTTCTGTTCCAGTAATCTTTTATCAGATTAATCATAATGAGATTAGTCTTACGCATCTTCAACTCAATCCCACATGTTTATGAGGTTTTTTTGTTTGGGGTTTGTTTTTTTTTTTAAAGGCTTTTAGGTAAAAATTTGTATTTTCTCCATATAAAGATCTACATTTCCAGCAATAGTCTCTTCTGTTTAGTATAGCCCTTAAGGTCTTTTTCATCAACCAGAGATTTATTTTTTTTTAACATCCTGCACGCACTGCCTTTCCACACAAAAGCCTATGCTGCCAGAGACAGATGGAAGGTTATTTTGGGCCTCGCAATAACTGTGGGGATTCTCTAGAAGTCATACTGCTTACATCAGGAAGTCTGTAGAGCTTCATTGTTCTTTGTAGAGTCATGTTTCTACTCAAATGTGAAAATTTCACCTCCACCAATTTTCTGGGATTCAATGATCGATGCCAATACCTGGAAACAGAATTAATAATGACAACTAATAGTATTTTAAGTGTCGTTTTTACTTGCATCCATTTCCCTACTTTCTCGCATTGCTCCTTCTCTCCAAATTTGTTTCTAAGCAAGCCTGTACTATGTCTGTAAGAATCTTGAGGAACAAAAGACAAGGAAAAGCTATATCCAAGCAATAGCTTTTAAAGAGGCCTGCTATCACTATATTTTGAATCTAAGCAAATGCTTTTTATTACAGAATGAGTAATAACAGAGCTAAACATTTTAATACTTGCCATAGCCCTGACAATCGCAGGACACTTACATGGTAACATTTATTATCTTGTACAGACAGGCCCCTCTGCTCGTGTCTAAGTAGTTTGTTGAAGCAGATCTCCTCTTCCTAGGAGATCGTTGTGCAACAGAACATCGCTGGTTACTCTAACACAGCATGGCTTTTTTTTTTTCCATCCTTCCTTACAGAAACTTACAGGATCTTTGGTGTTGATAGGTACAAACACAATTTCAAATCAAGAAGTACCCTGTCCTCCAGAAGGATAGACAGCTGAACTAATACTGCTGGAACTGAACTTTTGCCAGTAGAAATAAAATTCATTCCAAGCAAATTAAATTATACTTGATTACATACAACTCTTCTCACGCGATATTTTTCCCATCCTTATCAAATGCCGATCAAGTCCTCCTTTCTCCAGGAAAGATGAAAGTATGTCAAAAAAAGCAAATCATACATTCCCAGAAATGCTCTGCCATCTTTGGCAAGCAACCAGGTCAACAGGGAACTGTCCCAGTGAGCAAACAGGCCACTTGAAAAACACAGGTATACAATATTGTCATTGCTAGCATGGCTTCTACCAGAAGGTCAACAGAAACATCTATTAGTCTATCTGAGGTACGATAAACAANCTGGTTACTCAAGGCCACAGCATTTCTTTTAATTTTAGGCTTTTATTGTTTCTAGCTAATTACATAACATGTTCTTTAAAATGACTGCTATAGGAACCGATATTATTATGAACATCACCTAGGTTACCTGCAAGTGGCCACAGGTTTGGGGAGTACCACTCCAGCAGTGTAAACAGCCTGAAAAATTCCTTCCAGGTTTACTCTTCTGGTTATTTCCCGAATCAGTACAGGTGCTACCCGTTTAGATCTCAGTTTCTTATGGACACACAAAAAATTGATTTCTACCATCTTCTTCACACTAAAAGTACATTAAAGAGTGGAAAATTAGAAAGAGTTGCACATTGAATATTTTCATTTGCATAACACTAGTTTTGCATGTTGCAACAGGAGAATTTGAGGTAAAAAAAATTGGCCTATGACAAAGTATATCTGCAAAAAATACTAATCTATGATACTGCGACTGTAATGGCAAATTGTGCATTATGCAAGCTTTGTCTAAGGTGTTTGCAACACTCCTTTTTCAGAGCTTTATCGAGACTTAACCAATTGCCTTACTTTAAGATGCAGAATGATATCCAAGCACATGCTACATGGTATCATAATACTTTAGGATTGCCAGTATATGAAGACTTGGCCAAGCAAGTCCAGCTGACTGACTATCCTTTAAATACTTTCCAGTAGATTCAGAAAATTCTATGTCATTGTCTGTATTATCCATCAATAAGAAAATTCCTTAAATATGTATTACTGGTCTTCATTCTAAGGAGCCCACAAGTTTGGTTAGGGTTTTTTTGGGGGGGCGAAGCGGTGGGCAGGGAAAGGAGTGGAAAAAAAAAGAAGTCTGTGCTACATACACAGGATTCTTCTGACTCTTTTTGGTCAGTAAGCCTCCTCTCTTTTAAGTTGTCTATGGCAATGGATACCCAGTTTAAGATTTGTCTCATGCTGTTATCCTTTTACAAATACAAAACTAATGGTGCATTTTACCTGTCATAAATACGAATATTTGCAGGGATGGCACTTATGAATCCTACCAGTTTTTTGTTTGAAGACACTCTAACCCCACAGTGCCATTGGGGTAACCAGCCCGGAGGACGTAGTGCCCTGGAATTGATGACAGAAATAATTACAAATTACTGCCTACGAAGATGTAATAAAAACACACTTCTCTGCACTCCAGCCAGAGCAGAATGAGGAACTTGCTACTCACCACAGAAGAAATTCAGGTGAATAATCAAACCTAAACATATTATCATCATCTTCTACGTAATTCTCATTTAACAGTGTGTATAACTCCTTCAGCTGAAAACACACACAAAAAATCCAAATATTTATCCACACACATCAATGAAAATAAACTTCAATGATTTTAGGTACATATAAAGATTGTTTTACTTACAACTTCAGCATTGCTAAGATCCAATGTGTCCCACATAAAACCCTGTGGCAAAGAATATGGCTCTAGGCGGACATTGTCCTTATCTGGTTCAATTGCACCATGAGAAGTTATAACTTCATCTTTTGAGGGAGGAAGAGGAGAAAAAAGAAAAAAAAAAAAGAGAACAGTTACATTGTTAGCTTTCCTGATAGTTCTCAAAACTGCACTTAACTCACATCATGTATTTTCTCATAATTGTGTGACAGGAACATGAAGCTTTTAAAAAGTGCTGAAAAAAATTAGTATTATTAGTTTATACTACTTCTCATTCTCACAGATTGCATTCAGACTAACAACTATATCATCAGGATATCTATAGATATGCGCAGAACTACTCTATCTTAACTGATACCCGATATTTCATAACACAGAACAGCAATTTATCAGCACATGCACAGCATTTAGCCAGCCACGAGATCAACGGTCTCATCATGAGAAACATGTTGTACTCACAGCTAACAAGCTATGGCTCGGATCCTGTTTACCACTGACTTGAACAGACCTGAACTCAACAGGATTACTCAGGAGCAGTGGCACGGCAAAGCCAGGGCATTTAAGGGATGCTGGCAAAATGTGAAACTTGTCCCCAACATCCTACAAGCATGCTTTATTCTCCCTTACTTTACAACTCCGGTCCCTCAGTATATAGCGATAAACAGAACCTGTTGCTCTTCTATGGAGCAGCACCTGCCAAATCACAGAATCATTTAGGCTGAAAAAGACATTTAAGATGATCAAGTCCAACCATTAACCTAGGCACTGCCAAGTCCACTGCTAAACCATGTCCCTAAGTGCCACATCTACAGGGATGGTGACTCAACCACTTCCCTGGGCAGCCTGTTCCAATGTTTGATAACCCTTTCGGTGAAGAAATTGTTCCTAATATCCAATCTAAACCTCCCTTGGCACAACTTGAGGCCATTTCCTCTCGTCTTATTACTTGTTACTTGGGAGAAGAGACTGACCCCCACCTTGCTACAACCTCCTTTCAGGTAGTTGCAGAGAGCGGTAACATCTCCCCTCAGCCTCCTTTTCTCCAGGCTAAACAACCCCAGTTCCCTCAACCTCTCCTCATAAGACTGTTCACTTCACAGCAAGCTTCTTTGCTCTTTGGACATACTGCAGCACCTCAATGTCTTTCTTGTAGTGAGGGGCCCAAAGCTGAACACAGTATTTGAGGTGTAGTCTCACCAGTGCCGAGTNTAGTCCTGCTGGCCACACTATTCCTGATGCAGGCCAGGATGCTGTTGGCCTCCTTGGCCACCTGGGCACACTAACGGTTCATGTTCAGGCAGCTGTCAACCGCCACCCCCAGGTCCTTTTCCCCCGGGCAGCTTTCCAGCCACTCCTCCCCAAGCCTGTAGCACTGCATGGGGTTGTTGTGGCCCAAGTGCAGGACCCATCGCTTGGCCTTGTTGAAGCTCATACCATTGGCCTCGGCCCATCAATCCAGCCTGTCCAGATCCCTCTGTAGAGCCCTGCTACCCTCCAGTAGGTCGACACTTCCACGTAACTTGGTGTCATCTGCAAACTTACTGAGGCTGCACTCGATCCCCTCGTCCAGGTCGTTGATAAAGACATTAAAGAGAACCGACCCCAGAGCCGAGCCCTGGGGAACACCACTTGTGACCAGCTGCCACCTGGATTTAACTCCATTCACCACCACTCTTTGGGCCCGGCCATCCAACCAGTTTTTTACCCAGCAAAGGGTACACCCATCCAAGCCATGAACAACCTGTCTCTCCAGGAGAATGCTGTGGGAACAGTGTCAAATGCTTTAGTAAAAGTCTAGATGGACAACATCCACAGCCTCTCCCTCATCCACTAAGCTGGTCACCTCGTCACAGAAGGAGATCAGGTTAGTCAAGCAGGACCTGCCTTTCATAAACCCATGCTGACTGGGCCTGATTGCCTGGTTGTCCTGTACGTGCCACGTGACGGCACTCAAGATGATCTGCTCCATAACCTTCCCCAGCACCGAGGTCAGACTGACAGGCCTGCAATTCTCCGGATCCTCCTTCCAGCCCTTCTTGTAGATGGGTGTCACATTTGCTAACCTTCAGTCTACTCTGACCTCCCTGGTGAGCCAGGACTGCTGATAAATGATGGGAAGTGGCTTGGTGAGCACTTCCGTCAGCTCCCTCAGTACCCTTGGGTCAATCCCATCTGGCCCCATAGATCTGTGTGTGTCTAAGTGGTGTAGCAGGTCCCTCACCATCTCCCCTTGGATTATGGGGGCTTCATTCTGCTCCCTGTCTTCTAGCTCAGGGGGCTGGGTACTCAGGTAACAACTGGTCTTACTGTTAAAGACTGAGGCAAAGAAGGCATTAAGTACTTCAGCCTCTTCCTCATCCTTGGTCACTATGCTTCCCCCCACATCCAATAAAGGATGGAGATTCTCCTTAGCCCTCCTTTTGTTGCTAATGTATTTATAGAAACTTTTTTTTATTGTCTTTTATGGTTGTAGCCAGATAAAGTTCTAGTTGGGCTTTGGCCCTTCTAATTTTCTCTCTGCATAACCTCACAACATTCTTGTAGTCCTCCTGAGTTACCTGCCCCTTCTTCCAAAGGCCACAAACTCTTTTTTTCCTGAGATCCAGCCAAAGCTCTCTGTTCAGCCAGGCTGGTCTTCCTCCCATCAGCTCATCTTTTGGCACATGAGGTGGCTGGCCTGCTCCTGCGTCTTTAAGACTTCCTTCTTGAAGAATGTCCAGCTTCCCTGGACTCCTTTGCCCTTCAGGACTGCCTGCCAAGAGGCTCTGTCAACCAGCTCCTGAACAGGCTGAAGTCTGCCCTCCAGAAGTCCAAAGTAGCAGTTCTGCCAACCCCCTTCTGTACTTCTCCAAGAATCAAAAACTCTATCATTTCACGATCACTGTGCCCAAGACGGTCTCCAACCATCGCATCACCCACATGTCCTTCTCAGTTCGCAAACAACAGGTCCAGCAGGGTGCCTTTCCTAGTTGGCTCACTCACCAGCTGTGTCAGGAAGTTATCTTCCACACACTCCAGGAACCTCCTAGACTGTTCCCTCTCTGCTGTATTGTATTTCCAGCAGGCATCTGCTAAGTTGAAGTCCCCCACGAGAACAAGGGCTAGAGACTGTGAGACTTCTCTCGGATGCTTACAGAATATTTCATCTGCCTCTTCATCCTGGTTGGGTGGTCTATAACAGATTTCCACCATGATACCTGCCTTGTTGGCCTTCCCCCTGATTCTTACCCATAAACACTCAACCCTATCATCACCATCATCAAACTCTAGAAAGTCGAATGTTCCTTTGTAGTATGAACTTTTGCCAAAAGATGCGCAATCCTGACAAATAGTTATGACCTGCCATCCAGTTTAGAAGGTCATTATTATCAGCATCTTTACACAAAATCTGGAAAGTATCAACAGCCTAAATATTACTGCCACTACCTGGCAGACTTGGCCTAACTAAAGGACCTGCTGCTAACAACCTTAACTAGAAGGCAGAAGGATTCTAAAGTTAATTTAATGCCAAGATCCCTACAGCTATTTCTTGAATCAACAGATTATTTTTTTCCACATAAACATATTCAGCATATCAAATAGTGAAGAATTCCCAATATGTTCATTTAGCAGATAAAGGAAAAGCTTAAAAAAAATAAAATCAATGGGATCAAGAAGCAATTCATAAACACTGTTGAACAACACCTCTGTTAGCCAAATTCAACAAAGCATATTTCTATTGAACAACACTAAGAAATCATTTTTAGAGCAAATGTATTGGTCCTTTTGGGCTGGCAGGTGACAGACTCGCACCTCTATAGAAATGCTGTAAGATATATTGACTAACCTGAACTGAACTCCTGGAACGAACTGCTGCGCACACACCTGAACTAGCCTGAAAAAGCTTCATTATGGGCAGAGTATTTTTTTTATTATTATTTACTCATCCACTTATTTCAGCTAAGCTCTTCCTCCACCTAGGCAGGATTACTGTGACAATTACTACCACTAGTTTACGGAGGTATCCGGATAGAGTTTATATGGAGAAGTGTCAGGGCAGGTCAGTTCAATCCAGTGGAAAATATTGCATCCAGGGACTCTACTCTGGACTTCTCTATGCAAGGAAGTCAGGGAGAAATGGTATCACTATGTATTAAGCTATAGAAATGGATTAATGTGAAATGCTGCCCTGCAGAGAGAGACAGAGCAGAGTGCTCCTGTGCTTTAGACTCTACCTTATTTCTGCTTATTCTACAGCAGCCTCCAGTGCCATGGAGAGAAACCTGCAGAACAAAACAATGACAGCTATTGTGCTGAGACTGCTTTACTTGTGGGGTCCCCAAGTTTTATTGGCACTGAAGAGATACAACCACTTAACTTGAAGATAATGAAGGGGGAAGAAGGTTCAGAAAGCAATTCAGAAAAAGCAAGAGAGTCAGCACCTATCTTCTCCAACAAAGACTAAGATTTACCAACTGTGTTAGTATCAGATCAGTATAAAAAGTAATCTGACAAATTCCTTACAAAAAGGCAAGGAGACGTCACCTCACCATCTCACTTGGTACCAAGAAGAGAGAATGGGCTCTGAGAAAGCATGTCTTCAAAGCAGTATACATTGTGGAGGAAGTACGTGAACACAGCAGTAAAAAAAAAAATATGAGGGAAAATAAATAAATATGTAAGATCAAAGTTTAATCTTTGCCACTACTTAAGAGTTCTTATTTTTCCTGAAGTGGAAAAGACTTCTACATTCTGTTGTTCAAGAGTTCAGACCTAAAATGTGCAGAGGAATGCTATGTCAATAACATTTCCCATTTTTATAGAGAACATCAGAACGAGATTTATTAACACCGTCTTTTGTTGCATATCACTGGGGAGGACGGGGGATGGGATACAGGGACACAAGCACTTTCCCAGAGAACATCAAGAATTCCACATAAACTACACAAAAGATTAAGGATCTCTACTGTTCACAGTCCAACTTCATACCCATTTTAGAGAACATGCCACACAGCTGGCACGCTTTGTTTTAGCGGTCAGTAAGACAGATCTTATGCCCAGGTCCAGTTAAACTTACTAAGTTTAGGTACAGGTTGCGTATCCCAAAACTGGTATTTACGTTTGGTAGCCTCGTCGATATTCTTTGCTGGACCTTGGCACGCAGAGAGCAGCTCCATCGCTCTCTGGATGTCTTGAAGCTTCTGCATTGGAATGGCTGGATTCTGCACACAGAGACAAATGGAAGAAGCAGCTTATTGAGTATGTTTACTTTGAACAAGTTGTATAAACATGTTCATTTATTTTACTATTACGTATTCTTTCACGTACTCTTCTCATCATGGTTAGTTTAGGTACAACCTTTGGAGGCAGGAGGGTGGAAAGTTAGGTGGGCAACAGACAGGCAGCTTCACAAAATACTTAATAGTTTTGAGTAGCACTTGCATTTAACCATGAAACTTCAGTGTTTTTAACACAAATACTGCAGCATTAAGGCAGGGTACCAGTATCACAATAAAAAGCTTCTTATATTCCCTGCCCCACCCCCTCACCCTGGGTAAAACACAATAAAGCAGCAAAAAGCAGATCAGCTTAGATATCTAACAATCTAAAGATATCACTGGAACACACAGAGATGTTCGAAGTTGTACTTAACACATACAATATAAAATAATATGTAAATTCGCTATGGTTCAGTATTTCAGGTACACTGTATTGCTACAAATATCCACTTTTTAACCTTAATTATATTGTATCTGCCTTCTATTAGCTTGCAATTATTATAGTAGGTACCTTTCTGCATTGTATCATATGTTAACCATCTTGCCACTAATGCCAACTGTGCCAACACTCACAACTAAGGATAATTTTAACTGATAGAAGCAGACAGACATAAAATAAACACTTCCCACTTAAAAGTTGAAAAATCTTTATAGAAAAAGTTATTTGAAAAGCATAAAACCTAAGGCTAAGTGTTTCTAAACCGAGCTCTTAAACCCTCACTTTTGATCTTTCTGAGTGTAACTGGAATGAGAATTTTACCTGCATAGGAAAGTGCAGAGGAATAACGGTAACAGACTTCTAAATCTAGAGGGATTTTTCTCTCTCTTTTTTAATCTATTTAGTTGGGTTTTTATCTCCCAAGTGGTAAGTCCTGTTCTGAGGCATACTAACAGCATGCTTGTGCTCAGGTATTTATTGCACTGCAGTCCTGGAAAACATTCAAAGGAATAGTCTCAAATGGATTGGAAAATTTTAAGCAATTCTGCATAGAGATTTCAAGCCAGATTTTTTTTTTACTGAATATCAATAGATGACTATTTCCATATTTCATTTTCTTCCTAGGATTCATGGGTTGAAAAACCACCATAAATTACACATAATAATGATGTAAAGCTTCGTTTG
Source organism: Anarhynchus alexandrinus (assembly GCA_008711295.1). NCBI lineage: Eukaryota > Metazoa > Chordata > Aves > Charadriiformes > Charadriidae > Anarhynchus > Anarhynchus alexandrinus. The sequence continues at coordinate 5,495,364 of VUYV01000012.1, read as the reverse complement.
GATGGGCATCTGCTTCTAGTATCTTCAGTCACAAAAGGAATAAAACTCCCCGCCTGTAGCTCAAGCAGGCCATCATTTTCTATTTATAATAAAAACTTGTACTCTCTAAACATTATGAAATTTCTTAAGTATTGCAAAATTTTACCTGTGAGCATGCTTTAAAAACCTGTCATCTGAGTAGCTGTGAATTAACATATTTACACACTTTAGAGCAACACTACTGCAGCATAAAAAACCTACCCTATTTCTAGATCCAGATTACAGTGAGATAACTTACTTTTCTCAACTTAAAATCAATTTGTCTATTACACACTGGCCTGATACAAATACTTCTAAGGCCACTAGATAAATTCTGAAATCTTATCAGTAGATTATGAAATCATACATAAATATTGACATACTGTAATTTATTTTGTATGTTTATTTTAAGTGTCTAATATTTTTCTACATTAAGAAGAAGAAAACAGAAAATCTAAAAAAAGATACTAGGTTCTAAAAAGATCTTACTAGCATACATAAAGTAAAAAGTTCATGTTCTGGTACTAAACACAACACAGCTAGGGACATCAGGAGGAACCTCCTTTCCTTTCAACTTGTTCAGAGATCGGCCTGGCTAAGAAGTTTACTTTCAACCCTTTTTGTTTTCCTTTAATGGAAAGTAAGAAAAACCTACACAGAACTTCACGTGAATTAGACAGACTTACTTTGTTTCATTTCAGTTTAGGGGAAATATCTCCTCGCAGCACAAGACGGCGCTGTTGCGCAACAGGGCTGAGGCACGCAATGCTTTTTTTGCCTCAGTCTTGGTGAGAAGATCTGACCTCAGACCTTTGATGTCCCTGAGCCTTGCAGCAGAGTCTGTGAGACTCCCATTACCCACAGCAGGAGAGAAAGTTAGGGACCACTTAGCAAACTAATCACGCACATGTCCATAAGAACAGACTGGATGCAGCTGAGGGTGCCGAGGGAGCTGGCTGATATTACTGCTACTAGCATCTATCAAGTTTAAAAGGTTATAGCAATTGGTGGAGGTTTCTTTTGACTGGAGAAAGGGAAATGTCACACCCACCTTCAAGAAGGCAAGTGGGAGAATTTTGAGAACTCAGGGATCAATACTGTTTAACAATCTGGATGTGACTTTCTCTGCAAGTTCACAGTTGCGAAGAATAGTTGATACGCTGGACAACAAGGTTGCTATTGGAAGCTACTTTGGCAGGTTGCAAACAGAAACTTTGTGAAGTTTGACAAAGGCAAATGTAAAGTCCTGCACGTGGGACAGAACAAGCCCAGGCAATGGCAGAGGCCAGCATGGGCTGACTAGGAAGCAGCTTTGCAGAAAAAAACTTGGAAGTCATGGTGAGCAGAGCGCTGAACTGCTGGTGAGCCAGCAGTTTGCTGGCCAGCGACAGACAGCTACATGCTGGGTTGTACCAGTAAGACTGGCCAGAAAGCCTTCCCCTTTATATGTCACCCCTGAGATCACATCTCTCAGTTTTGGGCTTCCCATTACAAGGAAAACATTGACATAGTGGAGCGAGTTCAATGGAGGGCCACCAAGATGAGTAGGGGGCTGAAGCACATGACATGCAAGGAAAAGATGAGCCCTTGATTTGTTCGGCCTTAAGAAGAGAAGGTTAAGGGAGCAGGAGAAATCTTACTGATGCCTAAGGGGAGGATGTAAAGAAAACTGAGCCAAGCTTTTTCAGAGGAGCACAATGACAGGACAAGAAACAACGGACACAAGCTGCAAAACAGCAAAATCCATTTAGATATAAGGAATTACTATTTTTTTAATCACAAGTGTATTCAACACTGGAATAGGTTGCCCACAGAGGTTGTGAAGTCTCCATCCCTGTAGACCAAACAACCTGATCTAGTTGGATCTGCTCTAAGCAGAAGGTTGGTTGAAAGACCTCCAGAGGTCCCTTCCAATCTAAGTTAATCCGTGAATATGTTGTGTAGGCCATTGGTGACTACAATAATGACTGATAATATTGCAAGTCTGGCAAGCTTCATTTGTGTCAGTGTGGACAGTCTACATCATTGGGACTTGTAATGGGGAGAGACCAGAATCTTGTGAGATGGGCAGTGAAGTGTCCTAAAGGTCATCGTAAGCACACAATGCTAACAAGCAATTATTGCTGTGGTTACACTCATACCAGTGTTCAAAAAGACCAATATCACAAATAAGAGAGGGAGAAGCTAAGGAGACTCACTGTTCTGCTTTTCTCCTCTCCAAACTGGTACACCTGTTTGGAGAGGTGACCAAACTCACCTGACCTCAAAATCTTTTTTCAAAATCATTTTCAACAAACTCAGAATCCCCCTGAGTATTACCTGATGATCCTGCATACATTCTCTTAGACGTAAGTTGTACAATGTCACTTTCTGTCTGAAATATTTTGTAAACCTCTTTTCAACCAAGAGCCTTTTTTCTATAATATATTTTGTATAGCACAAGGAATACAAAATCTAAATATCACTTGAGTAGCAGAGAAAATAAATACCCTTCTCCACACTGATCCAGATCAGCAGACTAAGATGCCTTCAAAAAATCTAAAACAGGAAAGTTGTACAAGACAGAGAAACTTGTCTACGTATCAGTGTGTACACCTGGAACACAACAGAGAAAGCCTAAAAAAACAGCCAACGCTGATGCATTTGCAACTAGAGAAAAGTGGAAGCTATATAAGAATAGTAAAATGGTTTAGCTGCCTAGAGCTTGAGAGAAAGACTTAAGTAAGAGCTTTTCTTTCATGCCAATAAAAGAGAAAATTTTGTAACATTGCTAACAAACTGGCTAAACTTCTTGTGACAGTAAAATAATCATGAAGATTACTCTAAGTACACAACTTAGAACAAGGATAGGCTTCCACATTTGCAAAACACATCACACCAGAGAAATGGTGTGCAAGACTGCAATGTGCTGAGGACTAAAATCTTGCACATGAAACAAAAAAAGTGAAGCAGCTTCCTTTTAATGCATTTAGAGGCAAGATATGGAACAATAAGTTTGGTCAACAGGGAACCAAGGAACTCCCAGGATATCACAGCAATGAACTATGTCTTTATGTTAACATTAAAATTGACCTTACTCCAATTGTAAAAGAGTTTGAGGTTACTTGGTTATCGCTTGCAAACAGTTGTCTTGTATTAGCAATTCACGCCAGGTGCTTTATAGAAACACAGTATCAAAAACATGTGGTGAGATCAGAAAGTACTTGTAATCTCTCTACATATTTTAAAGTGTCCCCTGCGCCAAATGTGCCCATTCAAAGCAATGGGGGTGACACAGAGATCTAAAGGGACAACACAAAAACTTTCAGGATGTTAATGAGCCAGAACACAACTTTTTTCCCTAATACTAGTTGGTATCCCCAATGTACTTGACAAATCTCACAGGATGAATAGTAGTACTGGTACAACAGCGTAAGTTTCTCCATGTTAATCTGATAAAGCAAATATAACTACTTCAACATGCTCAATGGTCCATAAACTTTCTTATCATCTTGTTATAAACTTCAGCTCTCAGGCTCAGATTTCTCTTGAGATAAAAGCTGTATGTTAAAAAGCCACCACATCATATTACTCACCATCCATTCAGAACACGATAGTCAAAAGCACACAGACAATGCTATTTTATCACAAAGACCACAAAGATTGTACATCCCCTCATGTAATTTTGCATTCTTATTTACAGCGGAGGCCTTTCAGATGGCAAAATGTTTCTTCAGTCTGTATCTCCATGTCAGAGACTACTGCATTTTATGTAAGATGACATGCTGCTTGTTTGCCCAAATGAGAGGCTGGTTAGCACAGCAGGTACACCGTCCCTCCTACTGCTGATGCTCGCCATGAGATAGCATTATTCTGTGCAAGTTACTGAAACTGCACTAAGCCAAGTTAGATGGCGGCTAAACTAAAGGCAATTCATCAAACACAAAATCTATTTAAAAGCATTACCACTGCAGATTAAGATTCCCCACGACTAAGCTGTCACTAGCCTGAGTTCTAACTCCTGGAAAAGAAAGACAAAACACCTCCTCCTCTGCTTTTCTCACAGTACACCACTGTGGTGGTGACGAGGACTCTCCAGCTAACTTCATACAGTCTGCAAACACCAGGTCTTATCTTGCTTCTGTCTCAATTCAGGACAGGAGCTGTTTACTTTATTCTGATGTGTTAAGGCAGAACTATCAACTCACTGTTACAAAAAGCAACACACAAATTAAAATTAAATTAGAAGGCAAGCACAAATTAAAACAGAACCAGGCTCTCACTTTTGAAGGCTGTTGAATTTTAATCTCCTGGGAGTCAGACGCAGAATCTGATTTGGTGCCTCCAGAATTTGGTTTCTCCTTTTTTCTCTTCTGCTTCTTTTTCTTTTTCTTCGCTCCCAAATCCCCTCCAGGACTTCTGCCAGAGATTCAGAGAATGTGCAATGAGAAAAATCAATACCACCGAGCTTAAAATTCAGAAAAAGTTAAATATGGACAAAACAGCATTTTAATATCAAAAATCTAACAGCAATTTGAATGTGAAGAAAAGGCAGGGGAAACGAAGGAAGGGGGAAACTGAAAGCACTGATGAAAAACTTCCTGCAAATGCTTTCTAATTTCTTTTATACTTGGACCCCAGCACAACCAGGCATTTTGACACACTTGTGTCAAACTGTGACTCTATATAGCCAGTGCTCTTCTCCAGGCTATTACCCAGCACAAACATGAAATGACCAAATTCAACAGCTTGGAGGAACTCAGGAACGTACAGGAACTGAGGAAAGTAACCTCCTTGGAAATTCAGTAACTATTAGCAGCCTGATATTTTGTCCCCTTCATGCTCAACCACCAGGCACATCTGAGTTTGAGAAGAATCCAAACAAAAACATTCTGTTTTCAGGGAATTTTGTTTCTAACCTAAGTAGTGACAAATTCTTCCTGAAATCTCAGTAAGAAACACCACAAAACTAACCCAATATTTGTAGTTTAAAACAGTAAGTATAATAGGGTCAACTTTAACTAAAAAAACCGCAACAAAGTATATATTGATTGCACTTGCAGATTCTGACATATTTTGACTATTGATAATACAACTCCTTTCTTCTTTAAGGGGATTCTAATTTGACAAGTAATCGAGATACAGAATTAAGATTAGATTAGAATTTGCAAAGTGTGGGACGTGTTGGCAGCTCTCAGACGGAAGGCAGGCAATGAGTCAGTTAATGCTGAATCCTCTTCAACAGGTTAATCTCCCAACAAAACCATATATACATAATGTAGCTCAAGACAGATATTGGGGTTTGGGGGGCTTGAGTGTTTTTCACTGGAAAAGAAAAAAGTCAATGCAACAAGCAATTGTTTATTTTAATTTTGGAAAGGAGGAAAAATCAGATATGATACTGGCAAACCAAAAGAAAGAGAACTCAGAAGAACATAACTACAGTTATTAAGATAGATACATTTGCAAGGGCCATGTTATTCACTGTAACATGCTCACTTTCAAGATTACAATGCCCAGTCTTGGCACCTATACATTGTCAGAGTTGAAGTCAGCAAGAAAACACCCAAATGTCCAATTGGGAGGCCAAAAGCCTGCAATTAATCAAACATCCAACTAAACAAACACTCATTTTTGTGAGATCGTTACTGTTCCCTAGAACAGCCCGTAGTGAAAGATCAACCCCAAAAAGTCCTTAACACTCACAGTTACATTGGGCTAAGTTATGCTCCCAGAAAGAGGGGAGAGAGAGTTATAAATGCAGCACCCTCTGGGATACTCAAAGGACAGCAGCGTAGCAGACCAGGCACTCGCACAGGGGAGAGAAAAGAATTTGCAGTACTTACTAGAAGTCTGCAGAAACAAAGGACGGAGTTGTGCAAGTGAGGCAGGGAGAAAACTTTCTGTTGCAGAATGAAGATACTGCCTGATCACCCAGATGTTTCTGTTAACAATTTCTATACTCTCAGTTTAAAATAATCAAATTTAAATCTATTTGAAGGCCTGTATACCAAGCTGACACTTTGTACAGAATCTAAATACAGAACAGACCCAGAGGCCTGGCAAGAGGTTATAAGTACGAGAGAGTAAAAAAAAAAAAACAAACAACCAAACAGGTGCAAGACCTAGGACTTCACCACCTCTGGCAAAACTGAGATAAAAATACTAGGGAAAGCGATTTCACCTTTGCCGAGATTCATTTAATGAGCTATTCTTCCACTTCCTTGAACTGCCCACAAGCTTTCACCTTTTCCTCTAACATCTCACATACAGCAAACAAATGATGCCACCGCGTCCTTGAGGTAACTCCCAAAGGCTTTTGTGTTGAACATTAAGCCTACTCGGAGTTTCAGCAAACACGGTTCTCGACAGGCGCCTCCAGCAGGCACTGAGCCCCGACTCGCAACAGTGCGGCTCGCTGGTCTTCTTGCCTTTTAACAGCAGCCGGCCCCAATTACACCACGCGAGAATTCTGCTCACTGGGATTACACGAGGGTCAATGTTTTATTTAGTCTGGTGAAATAATGAACAACTGTACTCAAAAAAAAAAAAGTTTGGCAGCTATGGAGAAAAAGCAATTTTGCCAAGCTTTACTAATGTTATCCCCAGTTAAATTGTACTTTTACCAGGATAATCTTAGTTTATTCTTTGACCAGCTCAAGGTCTTTTTCATATATAATTGCTTATTTTTTAGCTGGGAAAGAGGAAAGACAGGACTAAATTGCTGTAAAAGACAGATGGTGTTTAAAACTACTTATTTTTTTAAGTCTTCTGAAATCCCAGTCCTCAGCTTACGACCTTCAGGTTTAGAGTTTTCACACTGCCTCTTAAAAAATAAATACTGGTACCTTTGTCTGGCAGGTTATCCAGGGACCGTTCAAGAGTAGTAATTAATGCACAGTCTCCTGTCTGGGTCAGCCTTTTTTTACTGTTACAGTCCACAGAATGTAAAAAGAGGATTTAAAGAGAGATCCACTTGTCCTTCAACTCTTTAGGCATGCCTGCAACTCAGAGATTTGGCAGCAGGCAGCATGCAGAAATTTCTACTGAGTAAACAGGTTTGTCCAACACAAGTTACAACCAGAGATACCAAGCAAATTAGGGCAAAAGCTAAACCAAAACATCTCAGGATTTTTTTTATCCTTCTCATACTCTGCCTTGAAAAGAACCAAAAGGTTCTAAAACTGGGATTGAGAATGACTGGGAAGGGAGGAACTCTCTGTTGCTCAACTGGTAGTAATTGCACTGGACATGACAGCACAAAGGATATGCAAAGGTAACGAGATTAAAAGCAAAGACTCCTATGAAAAGCTTTTCTCTTAATTAAACAAACTTTCGTGCTGACTAAGATCTGAGTTCTGCTTTGTCTGGTCGGATACATTTTGTGGTATATCTCACTCTTAGAAGTTTGGCAGGGGAAAAGTTTGCCACTTCTGTGAAAGCTGACCTTTAGGTGTGAAATCTCTTTTGCTGAACAACCCTGCAATTGTTGAAGTGATACAACTCAGAGCTCAGGTCCCACATGGGAAGCAAGAAAAGGATATGCAACTCAGGTTGACGCTATGTCTAGCTGGCAGGTCAGGAAACATAACATCAAACACATCAAACATCAAAACATAACATCAAACATAACATCACACATCAAATCAACACATCTGCCCCAGTCCAGCCCACCACATACAGCACAGATGGTTATACTAAGAAAAATATTCAACATTAGACTTGGGGACGATTTTGACTGTGTCAGTCTAGTAATGACATGCTTATACCAGGAGCACTTTACTGACAGGAGAGTGAGCCTACACACTGAGGCTGAGGTATACCTAAGCACAGACATGGCCTAAGATATTTTTAACTGCATCAACGATGTCAGTTTTGTCAATCTGATGAATAGGTAAAGGAGTGAGGCCAGCACAAAAGTGACGTGCAAATCGAAATTCAGCTGAGACAAAGGAAGAGTCAAAAGACCTTGTTCTGCCCCCAAAAAGACTTAACCTGGCCACAGAAACAGGCTGTCGATATAACTCTGAGACAGTCACTTAGGCCCACATTTTTATGATTTTGTCTGCAAGTTACAAATGCAAGCCCATGATCCCACCCACATACCTTTCCGCTTATGTACACACATCTGGTGTTTTGCATTAATGTGAAAAAAGACTTTTGCTTCTCCCTGCATGTGTTGGCTTTTTTTTTTTTAACTGAAAAATGGGGATACTTACTGCATTTGAGGAGGAGTGTGGCAAAGGCAGAGAAACTTACTTTGTAGAGCTCTGTGCAAAACCATAAAAAGCTGAGCTGGAAGAATCAGGAGTGTGACAGTTACCCTACTCAGGTGGTCAAACTGTTTTGGTTCCCTTGGTTTTGATTTGAGATTATGTTCCCCACTGAATATTCGTCAGTATTATTTTAATTGCCTTTTTGGACACTAAATTCTGCTTTAGCAGAAACAGCTTTTCGTAATATCAACATCTGTTTTAAATTACATGGAATGGTAATTTTAAGTTAGCGATTTCTCAAATTTAAAACCAAACATGTACTTCAGATGTTTATTTTTAAGCTGCAAAGGCCTAGGCCTGTGTGGGGTTTTTGCCTTCACAGTATTTTTCCTCTCTCTGTGAGTACATGAGGTTGCAAAACTACATTTCTGAAGACATTATCTAGATCTTCTTGATCACAAAAATCAGCTCTCATGTATATAGACAAGTGTCCAAAAAATTTCAAGGTAGTATTATTTATTCTAGGGCTGTCCTTGGTTCATAAAGAAAACAGAGGCTTAGATGCAAAGGGCCTTCCCACTGCTGTATTAGACTACCACCACTTCAAGAGAATAAGGAGGTCTTGACCAGAAGGGTTTATGTCCTTCAAATTCCACTTACTAACAAACTACCATTACTAACAACCCCTCTGGACAACGATTTCATTTGCATACATTTCAGTACTTGGAAATGCGAGTTCTTTAAGCATGAAAACCTAACAGCAATGCCTTAAAACCTAACCCAACAGATACTCCTAAACGCTCTATGTGTTTCCTCTGACTCCCCCTTCAAGTCTGTAGTTCAAGATGTAAATCTCATCTGCTAAAACTCAGCACTGCCTCCTGTACCTTCAGAATATTTACTTTTTTTTTTTTAAATCTAAAAGTAGTGCTGGTTATAAAGTTGCCATTTAACAATAATCAAAGGGGTATACTACTAAAACATTCAAAGTAAATCATTTGTGAGGGTTGGGGGTAGTTGTTTAAAGGTCATACTTTTTCCTCATCTGTTTACTAAACGTTCAGTGGCCAAAGCCTTTCTGTCAGCGAGCATAAGGAGCTATTTAGGATGAACTGAGAGACCTTCCAAAGCTAGGCCCAGCAGGGTGGATTCAGGTGCAATAAATACATTTTCTCTACATACACACTAACAAAGCTATTTTGTAAACAACACTTTATTATGAAACAGAACAAATACAGCACAATGCATCTAGCAGGAGCAAGCTGCAGACACGGAACAGGAGAACAGCAATGAGTCACACAACATACATAATCCTGCACCTAAAAAACAGGAGCAGAAACAGAGGACAAAGACATTTGCACAGTTGAGAGCTATAAAATGGTATTTTCTGCTGCAGTCATTCAATGCTCAAGCACATAAAAAAAATAGCAAATTTAGAAAAAAATAAAAATCAAAGTCATACATATATATAAAAACCATGGGGTTTTGTGGCCAGTGTTATAAGGACCTATTTTCAAATGCCTAGAAACAGCTTGAAAGTAACTTCATTTACAAAGCAATTCAACTAGAGACTGACACGCAACACATACTCTACCTCCTTCTAAAAAGTGACGGTTAAAATAGCATGAGATTAAATACTGATGGGCATCAATGGACACCATTCCGAATTTAGCAAGTCAGTTAACACAGTCATAGTCTCAGTAAGACTGCTCAGAAATTGCTTAGGTATATAAAACCTTATCTCAAAGCAAATTTTAAAGCTATCTCAAAAATTAATATACTATGATAGGGAGAAAACAGGGAACAATTAGGCTCCTATTACCATCGGTTAATCTCCCAGATGAAAAGTAGATCTTTACGTTTGCTGTAACGTAAGATTTTTCTTTCCATTTGATGGAATTTGTTTGAATACTTCAGGCTGCAGAAAAATAATAGCAAACAAGATTCTCAAAGATTACAGGAAAATAAAGTAACTCAAAAGTCATTAGACTTCATGCATCAGAAACATGATAGAAAACTGGTACTAATACTTAGAGGCTTTTTCTACTGGAATGATCTACCACTAATTTAATTAAACTTCATATTACTTGGAAGCATTCCCTATCTTATTCAAAGATGAATAAAGCAGCTTCTTTGAAATACTCATTAAAATACATTTGGGATATTCAACAAAAACAAGCTTTGGGGAGAACAGCGTACAGCCCGTAGCCTCAGTAGTTGTCCCTCAGAGCTCAGCGAAATCCAAGTTGGAGCAGAGCAGCAAGCTGTGATTCAGAACACACCAAAACGCAATTCTTTGTTCCCCGCCTGTTTCTGCCCTCACTGTCACAGCAGCCCGAGCTTATAGCCGCAAGCCTCGCTACACTGCAGAGGGCAGCTACAGCTCAGTCACGCACACAAACAGAAGAGGAACTGGAGTAGGAATAAGGTACGAATGAATTCTCGACAGGCATCACCCAGCTATCAAACAATCTGGCCTGGCATGTCAGGTTGGCTCCTACAAAGAGCAATAAATAATCATTCTCTGCTCTTAGTGGTGTTACTTTTACATATTTGGGAATCATCAACTATGGTGTATGTACACAAATGTAACAACAGCCCCATGATAATTAAAAGCTATTTTGTCCCTTTTTAGTATACCGGATTTATATTACTATAATTAATTTTGACACAACAACTTTAGCATGCATGCCATGAATTCACCGACAGAGCAGCAAGCATCGAAGTTTTCCCCTTTCCTGCCTTTTAGAGAAGTCAGTCACCGAAGTGTCTTAGATTTCCCTTGCCACATTTAAGATGCAGAGCTGCTTGTTGCCAAGCGAATCCTAGGGGCAGGAGACAACAAACAGCGTACATCCTCAAACATCACTCACCTACAGAATGCTCTCAACCAGATGAATCAGAAATTCATGAGGAAGATATTTGTGTAGCTGTGTATAGATTAACCTATTTCTATTTTAGGCTACTCCAGCCACTCCTAGTTGCGACAACAAAGCGTTCTCTCTGCAATTGCGTTTTCTAACCAAAGGTAAATTTAAATGAAGTTGATTTTTAAAATGTGTTCCTCCCGCTTCCCTGCCCCAAAAGCCCCCAGCTGCAGAGCAAGCCAGACCCCTGGCACCTTGTGCCCAGAAGGAGCCACGCTGCATGTCGCCCAACACCGGAGGGGTGCAAGGGGCCGCAGTTGACACCGGCCGCCGCTCCTGTCAGCTCCCCGAGCCACTGGCGACAGCGCCTGATCCGCAGCGTGGGAAGATTTAAGACGCAAGATTAGCAGAGAAGGAACTACAACCAGAACAACAGTGTCTGCTCCGTCTAATGCCTCGGTAAAACACGCGCTCTACTCTCCACACAGCGTGTGGATTGAGAGTTAATATTTCCTTTCGGACAATAGCTGACGCTGGGGAGGAGTGTGTCTGCAGGACAGAGGGACGCAGGCGATGCCCAGACAGGTCCCCAGGCCGGGGAGGGGAGCGCGGGTATGGGGGGTGTGCGGGGTGCCCGCCGCGGGGGCTGACCCGGGCGACCCGCTCGGCTGGAACCAACCGAAACAACTACGGCAGCACTTCCCCCGAGCGCCGTGACCCACTACGGCGGGGGGAGCTTCCTAACGGCCAAAAAAGAAAAACCCTAAGAAAAGCCCCCAAATCCTGGAAAAGCACAGACAACAAAACAGGATTTACCCTCCCTCTTAAGGCCCGATTTTAAGGCCGGGTGTCCGGCGGGGAAGCGCCAGCCCCGCCGCCCCCCTCACCTCAGCCCGGGGGCCCGGCCCCCCGCCTCTCCCTTCGGCGAAGGGGGCGAGGGGAGCCGAGCCGGGCGGCACAGCGGGGCGGCNCCTCCTCCTCCTCATTGTCGCCGTCTATGCCGCAGGTGTCCTGGTCATCCAGCTCCAGGCTCTGCTGGCTGGCCGCAGACTCGCTGTCCTCCGCCATCACGGGGGAAGGAGGGAGGGGAGGGGGCGGGGGCGCCTATGAAAGGAACCGGGGCGCACGGGCAGATGCAGTCCGGAGGAGCTCCCTCTAGCTGCTATCCTCCCCCGTAGCTGGTGGTAGAGGAGGTGGAGGCCGCCGGGGCTGCTTGGCCGCTCTCCGCCGCCCCGCGGGGGACCGAACCGGGCCGGGCCGGGCCGCGGGGATGTCGGCGCCCTGCCCTGCCCTGCCCCGCCCCGCTCCGCCCTGCCCCTCACACCCCGGCGGTGCCGCCCCTGCGCTCGGCCGCTGTCTGACCCCCTCGTAGCCGACATCTAACCCGCGTCGCCTGCTTTCCCCGGGCCTCGGGTCCCCGCAGCGGGTCGGCGAGGCCTCGCAGCCCAGGGCGCTGCGCCCCCATCCGCCGGGGGGTCCCCAGGCACGGGCCCGACGGTGGCCTCTCCGCGCTGTGGGGGTCGGGGCCTGCTGGGCCGGCGGGGGCCTGCTCGGTGGGGCGGCCGCTGCCGGACCTCAACCGCGTCGGGGGCCGTTTCACCAGCTCCCCGTGTTTCCTTCTCGCACCATAAATACTTCGATGCCCAATTTGCCACTGGTAGACGCCGCCGAGGTCGCCGTGGCCATCCCCCCACACACGGCAGTGGCCACCGGCTCGCGCAGCGTTTGGTGTTTTCCTGAAGCCTTTTTGGTTTCTATGAGATCCATGCTGGGAAAAACAGGAGTTAGAATCATAATGATTCAAACCCAGTGAAACAAACAAAGGGAAACTCGCATTAAATGTTTGAACTCTTGTGATTTCCAGGGTTGTATTGAGATTTCTGGGTGAGATTCAGAATTTCTGAGTGCTTGGTTTAGCAGTGCTGCCAAACATCACATTAAGACGTAAGAATAGTATGCATCAGTTGTAATTTCTTTTTATCCCCGCCACCCTCTTGAAAGTCATTTAATGTGAGGATAGAAGAAGATACTGCTTCCTCCCATTTTGATTTAAGGTGGTGATTTGGATTACTTATTTTTGATTTAAGGCGGTGATTTGGATTATTTTTTCCTATTTTTGATTTAAGGCGGTGTAATGCTTATCAGGTATTGCAGGTGACATGTCAAGTAAAGGATCTCACTGGCCAAGCAGAAGACAGCTGGATGTTCCTCCAGCTGTGCCCTCTTGGTCAAACTCTGAACCTACGCGTATTGAGCACCAGCTCTGGGACACTCTGTCCCACTGCACTTGGTCCCTTACAACATNTCAAACTCTGAACCTACGCGTATTGAGCACTGCACTTGGTCCCTTACAACACGCAAGTTGCCGCAGGAACTTATAATTCAAACGCATCAGATTCTCAACAAGTCAATGGCAGACAATGTAATGGTAAAAAAATCAAAGGCCCAGGTCACCCTATCAGCCATACTTCACATATAACAATTCTCCTAAACTGCCTCACAGCTTCTCTTGGTCTAACCAAGTAGTCAGTTGTATCATACTGGAAGTGCCACCCTCGTGCTACCAAATAATCACTATATATTTGTTACCTGTCACAGGTGGGCTTGTGGGAGCTCCTTCTGCTTTGTTGTGAAAGGACAGAGGCAAAGACCATTCCGAATGGGTAATGGAGTCTGCGTTTATCAGATGTATGATCTACCATGGTATACTCTGATGTCTCATGACTGTGTTTAAGTCTTCAGTGACTGCAATCTATGCCAGACTTCCATCATCTGACAGGTATTTTCTCTCTCCATAGTTTTGAAATACGACGTGTGGTGACTGGAAAATTCAAGGGTAATAAATTGATAAGGCTAGAAAACACTCAACCAGCACATTCCAAATAAAATAATCCATGACATAGCACATGTATCTTTAAAAACAGCAGTGTTCCTGAATATGGCTAAATTGTTAAGGTGGTGTTGATCTTCCACAAATGAGCACAGGGAGAGAAAATAAAATCTAGAGAGGTGGCCTACCCTCAACTAGTGCAAAACTGATGGAGTCTGTAATTGACGCTTTGCCAAGTCTGACCTCCCAATGTCAAGCCGTCGCTGTAGTTCAGAGGGTAAATGTGCCTACCATGTTACCACAGTTTGAAAGGAGCTTTAGAAGCAAACCGTCAGTCAGTTTTACTGTATATGTAAGCATATGTATATGTACCTGTACATGTTTGTGTATATGTGTATGTATAGTCTTCAGACAGTTGTACTGTGTATGAGTGAAAGGAAATTTCAAAAAAAAGGCACAATACCCAATAGTTTTCAGTAACAAAAAACAATTGTTGTGAACAGCTGCCCCATAGTCTTGAGAGAAGTTAATCCAGTGATTACTAATGATTTTTCCCCTCATAATAATGTGTAGGAGAAAGTGAAGAACAGTATGTCAATGACTAAACAGCTATATTGAATCATTGTGTTGGAGAAACTGTGGGTTTAACCATCTTCTGTCCTTTACGACAATTTTCTTCGCTTCATTGAGATGAATGGAGTAAAGGAAGCCTGGATCCTAACTCTTCTTGCAGTTCGCCGTGATGATAGAGGGGGCAGTGCGAATCTCTTCCAGCAAGCTCCCACTTGCTGTCCCCTGCTAGAATGTCTCCCTGAAGGGGGGATCAGGAGGACTATAGCTGCAGAGTGGCTGCTATTCTAAACTTCATAGCATGTGTGAAGAATATCCTTATGGATATTACAGTTTATCTCCTGAAGCATAACTGAGATTATACTCCAGATTTGACTATTAGGAGGCCAAGTGACAACACTGAACTGTGCTTTGCGTTTCATGAATATGCAACTTTTGCTTATACCACAAGTAGAGAAGTTGACCAGAAGTGAGAGGTCTGCATCTGTCCTGCACTGAGGATTTCTGATGTAGCTTCTCACTTCTGAAGTTACCAGACAGCTTCCCAGAGTGTTTAAATTCACTCTGCAGGCACTGCTGAGCAGTTGCACTACTTGATAGATGTTGGCTATCACATGGATAGATACCTTGCCAGAATAGAGCAGCAAGGTGAAAAAACCATACCCCTGAATTTCAGGACCCCACATGCTGAGCCACAGTAGTAAGCAGCATGGGTGGCACCTGATGTGCCCGAACAGGCTGTCTGCGGGCATCTGTATATCCAAGTCCTCTGTTGTCACAGGTGGGTATGTCTGGGAAGTCCCCAAACTGCTGCATACATGTGATGCAGATACAACCCACGCACTTGCGCAAGTCTAAGCAGACCATCAAAAGCTATCAGAAATGTTTTATTTTAAACTTACCAGGTAAAAAGACTGTGTTTGTGAAGGTGTGAATTTACTGGTTTTAATTGATCAAAAACACCTCTTCCTACATGTAGCAGGAAGATAAAAGCCTTTTATTTTACTAGGATTAAAAAGAAGAAAGCACAGTCATTTTACACAAGAGCTAAAAAATTAATAATAAAGGAAAATATACTTCCTAATCAGGAGATACACTTCACTTAATACTAAACAGCATATCATGAAATCAATTAAAATAATTCCATCATTTGATGGTTATTTCCATAGGTCTCCTTAGAGCTTTAGCAGTGAGTCTAGGTTTGCTGCTAGATATAGCCAAAATATCCAGTTCCTTATGGCTACAAATTGTAAGAAAGGAAGAGAGAAAGGTCAATAAAACACTACAGGTGTAGCTCTGACTAGCTGCTCCCACCGCTGTCAGCCACCAAGGAACAGACCAGTGTATAAGGGACCCTCTACAGCACCACAAATCCCAGCTTTCCGGATCTTTCCCCATCCCACTTATTTTTCCAGGTCCTGTCTGCTTTCCATAACAGATGCAGTCATGAGCCTGTCATGGCTACACAAAATGAACCTGTGCCTACAATTCTGAGAGGCTTTGAGCCAGCTTGAACATAAACATATGAGTAGAGGCCCAGATCCACAAATGGACTTTGGTATTGCCATATTTAACTTTTTCCTAGTTGACTCCCACAGCAAAATACAGGATTCAAAACGAAGCCCTACAAACAAATACTTTGGGCATTTCAGTGGCCGATGTGAGTTCAGAAGAACCCTAGGCCACGGAGGGAGGAGCCGTCTAAGCTTGGTGGTAAGAAACACTGACACTGAGGACTGGGAAGCCTTCACACCCACCTCTGTATGGGGGTTTGTCAGATCTTGCCTGTTAGATTAACCATCAAGTGAGACTGTCTAGTACGTGGTCAGGGTCGTAACCTTCTCTTTGCTCTTCTGCGACTGAATAAAGCCAGCCAGTCACAGATACAATTTCTCTCAAGCAGCCAGGCATTATCCAGACTTGTTTACCTGCCTAGTGATACGTATTAATTACATCCCACCGAGCTAGTGATATATAATATAGCATTCAGACTATTGGCATCATCTGATTCGTCTGTGTGTTCTGAGTATTAAACACTGCAGAAGAAAAGAGCCTGAAATATTCATGCAGTCGTAGGACTGCTCCTACCTTTACACATCACATTGAAATATTCATGGCATTTATAATTTAAAATTGATTTGCTATTGCAAGTAATAATAATAAACAACTTGCTGTGAGCTTTTTGTAATCTTGTATATTTGAAGCAAAACATCCAATTTGAAAATTGGCTAATCGTTTGGTGATTTCTCTGTTTTCCTAATAAATGTTAAAAAAAAAGTTAGGGAGCAAACAAATATGTTTAGACTTTGCTTCATACAAGTGCCTACTAGTACTATTTTTTTTACTGACTGCTCTTTATGCTGAGAACTTGAATACTGCCTTCTTCAATCCTGAATGAGATGCAAGGGTAAGAGAATACAGACTCCAAACACACTGAACAGATGCACCAAGACACATCTATCTAGTTGTCACAGCTACCATCAGAATAGGTGGACACGGTTAGCGAATGAAATGAGCTTGTGTTCCTATGTATTGCACGTTTGTATCCATGTGAGATCACGTCTCCAATCGTTATTGTTTGTCTAGCCCCCTTTACATCTTTTTAGCCTCCCGCTGTGTACCTCACTTGGTGAGCTGCAGCCTTCCCTGTCTCCCGCAGCCCACGTGCTGCTGGCCTGTGTTGGCTGCAGCACCCAAACTGGGAGACAGGAACTCTCAAAACAGCCCACTCTTCCTGCTGCACCCTGACACTCAACTTTTTTTTTGTTGAATTCTGTTTTAAAATGCAGCTCGTACTGTACCTCTTCTATTTTACATCTTACCTTTTGCACTGAAGCATCTGCTTCTCCATGCTGGTGCCTGTGGTGGTGAGGGCCGTGGGCTATGCGGCATTAAAAAGGGGTTAGACATTTACATGCATAGTGAAAATGTTTTGTAGCATTAAAAAATGTGTATAATACAAAATACAAACCCTCATGCTTAAAGGTGTAAGTGATAAGGATAGGAAGACTTTTATCCTGTGGGGTTATTATCATTGGTAGAGATTTCTTCCCCATTTTTCTGAAGCATCTGTTTTTCATGATTGTTGGAAGCAGGATACAAGACTTAGATTAAACAGGTTCAAACTGGTGCCAGCATTGCAATTCTTCTGTTCCTGGGGTCTCTAGCCCCAAAAGGTAAAAAATAAATAATTCATGTTTTACACTGAAAGATAATTAAAAATCAGAACTGACTCTTAAATAATGATTATTACAAATATATACATGTTTTGCATTTCTAATTTTTTCCTAACTCTTTCAGACCCTTCTCAAATTATATATGTGAATGAGAATTAGTTGTGACAGATTGATTGACAAAGATGGTGTTGACATTGGTGCTGCAGGAGCTCTGACCAATACTCAGGAATTCCTTCTGCACATCCAATCTCCAAATCAATCCAATTTACTCCTGTCAGCTCCTAAATCAGTTCTCCCATCAGCCTTTTAGAGTCCCCCATATCAGTGCGTCTGCCGCTTGCTCCTCTTTGCAGGCAGGCTGCAGGTACAGCTGAAATGCTTTCTTTCCTGATTCTGGACTGAGGGAGTGGTAGATATATGAATTAGTCTTAAACTCGTGACCATTTCAGTATTTTTCCAAAATGAAAGTTTTCAGAGTTTTCTTTTTGACTGTTTCTGGTAGTTCTTTGTCCCCAAACAAAAAGGCACCATCTTCTGTGATAGATGTACATCTCTTCCTGCTAGAGCAAAGAGGTCACAGCCTGACTGTAAGTCTCAGACCAGAGCATTTGTAACAGGCTAGAACTATTAGGGTGCTCCTACATGTCTGGTTTGCTTTAAGGTATTTAACACTGTTAGACACCCTGAAATGGAGACTAGAGTCTGGAAACCTTTCCATAATAGCTGACAGAAAATAATTTCCAATATTCTTGAGGTTACTCCAACTCTAAGTATCCAGTTAACGTACAAATCAGATAAATGGATGCTAATAAAGGTCCTGCAGACCTTGTGGGTGGTTAGAAGTAGGTGAATAGTGTTGTTCAGGATGGACACCTACTGCATGGAGAATTACATTGAATTAAAAAGTGTCTCATGGACACAGTGTCTCCCCTATGAAGACAATGAGAAATCAGACTCTATTATAAGTCTTCCACTCCTATGCAAAATTTTTTTGAGATTTTACAGTAAGATTTTACCCGTCAGAATTTTACAATTTTCTGCAAAAGAAAAGCCTCTGTCAAATGTTGCAACAATTGCAGAATAAATTACTTAAAATCTAGACATCAGAAAAGCTTTAATAATGGAATTTAGACATCAGGTGTAGGCTAGTAGGCAAGTGTCAATAAATCTCATGGAAGTCAGGGGTACAGGCACAGCAGAAACTCAGCATCAAGCATGGCTTTGACCCTGCAATGTCAGACCACAAGGACAATGAAGTGAATTAACAGAAGCCTTTATGAGCTCTTATGCCGGTTCTTCCAGTCAGCCTAGGTGACCGACCTTTACTTTGGTATCGCTTGATGTCAAAAGGCTTAAACTAGTGTTTAAAGCCAGCTTTTATAATAAATGCATTTATATACATACATGTGCATGTGCACACATGCACAGGCACACACACATACACATACATTTTTGTAGGTATACTTTGCTGATTTCAAAGAATAAAAGACCAATCCAGCTCTCAAAAGAAAAACACTCCTCATATGGGGGAAACATGGCTGTCTCGTTCTGCTTCCCTCATTGTTATTGTGTAGTTCGATATAGGATTACACGGTGTTAAATTCAAGGTAGAGGTAATGGCATAGACACAAAGAGGCAGATAGCTTGAGAAAGCTCACCCTCACCAAAACCTAAAAATAGCTTTACTGAAACGTCTCTGGAGTGTCACATTGTATGTCCCATTGACAATGGCCTCACAGCATGGCACAAAACTGAAGGTGGAATCAAGGGGTTGGGTTTATAGAAGGGTCATTCCCTGAAGACAGGGGACAGGGAAGCCAAGACCCGTAGCCTCTCTCATCTCCAGGGACAGGCGACACTGGAGAAAGGCCCTGCCCAAAACGTGTAGGTAAGGGCAACGTGTGGGCAAATCTCCTGCTCTCTTACTTTCTTTTCATGCAGATTTTCCTGAGCTTGAGATGTGGTTCCGGACTCTTCCGTTATTGATGGAAGACTTCCACAAGAAATGTGTAGGGACCAGAATGTACCTGGACTGGCTTGTGGTGGGTTTGCCACAGCCAGAGCTGTAAGCTCCAGCACAAGAGTAGGACAATTGTGGGTTTCTACCCAGGCAGAGGAGAAGCTCAGGGGCCAACACTGCTGGGAGCGTGCTTGTGAAAATCTGGTGAGGGCGGGAGAGAAGACAGCCCTGAGGCAGCAACATTAACACTTTTTTAAACTCCCTACAACCACTACATCACCAAAACCCTTTAAAAAACAATGCTTAGGACAGGAGCCCTTCAAAATAATTTCTTCCAGCTTTGATGCCCAACCTCTCTTGCAGCAGAACGAGCCATTCCTTTGAAAGTGGGATTCCTCATCCCACAGCAGTATTCCAAGCACCATTTCCTACCTCTGTGATATAAAACTGGCAGGGCCCTTCCTCACTGGGGTGTATTCAGGAGTCCGTATCTCCAGTCATGTGAACACAGAGTCCTTCTGTCCGCAATTACAAAAATGAACTGTAAACAAGTATTTCATTTGTACCTCCCTGTTGTCATCACATTTTCCTTCCCTGCGGCTGTAACTTTCCAAGGCAGAAGATTACACCCTGGCCCATGGAACAGGGAAACGCGCACGTACTCCCTCAAAATGGGGTCCACAAGGAAAATTCATCTGAGGATTAAAGCTTGTTATAACACTTAAATTATCACTAGGCTGTACCCTGGGGCATGGCAGCATCCATCCAGTACATCCTTGGACTTGGTGAAATGAGAGGAATGTCAGTTTGCTTTTTTAAAATGTGTGGGTGACAGGTAAGGGGTTTTTTTTAATCAGTGCTGCCCTTTGGGTCACTTTAGCATTTGAAATTCTTAAAAGTTCGAATATCTGCCACCTGGTGGTGAACTGTTTTCTCCACACATACTGTGTCTAAAACACAGTTTATGATTTCAATATAAACACAGTTTATAACTTCAGTAACACCAGAAAGCAGCTGGCACAAGATCATCAGTTGTTTCATGGACCTGCTGTGAGTCCGAGTGCAGAGATCCCTGTCAGCTGGAGAGACCTTGCCCAGCATCTTAGCTGGGGCAGTACTCAGCTTCTAACATCTCCATTCAAACCAAAATGCATCATCACTGATGGCAGTATAGTCTGTTCAAGTGTAAATGTGCTGGTTTTATCTCAGCTCCTGAGTAACACATTGGTTTCAGATTAAAATAAAGTTAAAACAATTTTAACTACTAATTGTTTTAAAAGTTGAGAAAAATAAAAGTATCTCAATTATTATTCCTTTCCTGTTCCTCTGTTTATAGACAAATGTAAGCTCAGTGGTTCAGTGCTAACCTTACTCACATTATATATATGTAGTATGGTGACATATCCTATATCATGATAGATATATATACACACACGATATTTTCATGATACTATGATATTTTCATGATACCACGATATTTTCATGATACATGTTTTGATATTTTCATTTCCAGGCTGCAAACTATTTGGAATTGGAGCTTTGGGTAGATGAGTAGGCAGCAGCCAAGTGCCATTTTCAGATTAGAGGAGCATTATTTTATGTCACTCGTGTAATTCCAACTGGTAAACCGACACCAGGTACTGTCTTCTATTTGACAGTAATAACAGAGGGGATATGTAGTTCTTTTTAGCACTAACCCTCTGGTAGCCACAGGTTATCAGCTTGTCAAATGTGGCGCCTGGTCTATTATCACTTAACTGAAGTTCTTGTTTTATTGATGTGCTTTTCTTGTAGGAAGAAACAGTGCCAGTTAGTATGTTTGATCATTAAATATCTGTTCTGCCTTGGAAAGTTACAGCCGCAGGGAAGGAAAATGTGATGACAACAGGGAGGTACAAATGAAATACTTGTTTACAGTTCATTTTTGTAATTGCGGACAGAAGGACTCTGTGTTCACATGACTGGAGATATGGACTCCTGAATACACCCCAGTGAGGAAGGGCCCTGCCAGTTTTATATCACAGAGGTAGGAAATGGTGCTTGGAATACTGCTGTGGGATGAGGAATCCCACTTTCAAAGGAATGGCTCGTTCTGCTGCAAGAGAGGTTGGGCATCAAAGCTGGAAGAAATTATTTTGAAGGGCTCCTGTCCTAAGCATTGTTTTTTAAAGGGTTTTGGTGATGTAGTGGTTGTAGGGAGTTTAAAAAAGTGTTAATGTTGCTGCCTCAGGGCTGTCTTCTCTCCTGCCCTCACCAGATTTTCACAAGCACGCTCCCAGCAGTGGTTGGTCCCTGAGCTTCTCCTCTGCCTGGGTAGAAACCCACGATTGTCCTACTCTTGTGCTGGAGCTTACAGCTCTGGCTGTGGCAAACCCACCACAAGCCAGTCCAGGTACATTCTGGTCCCTACACATTTCTTGTGGAAGTCTTCCATCAATAACGGAAGAGTCCGGAACCACATCTCAAGCTCAGGAAAATCTGCATGAAAAGAAAGTAAGAGAGCAGGAGATTTGCCCACACGTTGCCCTTACCTACACGTTTTGGGCAGGGCCTTTCTCCCAGTGTCGCCTGTCCCTGGAGATGAGAGAGGCTACAGGTTCTGGTTCCCCCCTCTTCTGTCTGGAACACATGTGATGACTGAAATATAACTTACTGCTAATACGGTGATTTCAATATTCAATGCACTCCACAAATATTATTTTAGATTTCTTTTACGACATATACCACTTCCAAACATGAATTAAATCAAAACAGAGGCAATGTGGCTTCGTGGATGGAGAGGAGCACTGGACTGGGAACTGGGAAATCAGGATTCAGTTCCTGGCTTGAGCCCCATCTCCTAGGTAAGACATTCAGTGAGATGGAAATTACAGCACTGGCCTCCTAAGAAAACCTTGAAAAAAAGAGCAATGAATCCAAGCCAGGGCTTATTATTATAAATTAAATAGGAACTATATAATACTTTCTCCAATCACTTTAGTGATTACATAATAATTACCTTTATAAGCACCACTGCTGCTAATGGTGCACAAATAACAATTGAATGAAACACGATAAACTGAATGTATACGAAGGATTCCACAAGAGTGGAAGTCTTTCCCTTCTTGAACCCATTTCATGAAGAAGAAAGAAGTGTGCAATAAGCAAGTACCCACAGAAATCTCAGAAAGAAAGCTGGTCCCACAGGAAGCGTGACTCCATAGAGAATTTTGGTGATACCGGGATTTAATTTCCAAAGTCTTCAGTCATACTTATGCAAATAGTTACATATTTATCAAGACAGGGAGGATGCTTTTCTGAAAAGGAGTCTAAATTTCTGTGTTGACTGAAGTTCACGAGAACTGTGTAAGAAAGTGTGTTAGTAAGTCACATAAGCATAAATATGCACACTAAAAGTGAAACCAAAGTATTTTCCTTATTAAATAATATAAAATAATGTGATGACCACCAACAGAGGAAAAAATCCACAAAGATTTTTTTTGCAGTTTATTTTCAATTATACTTTTTGGATAACCAAGCAGCTCTGTATGGAGAAAGCACAGAAGAGTCATTCTGGCACTTTTGGATAGTACATTTTTTTTTTTTTTTCAAAATTTTTCTAGACACATTCAGTCCACTTGCTCGGTCTATAGTCCATTTTATACGAGCATGATTAGCTCATATGATTCCAGAGGAAACTAACAATATATACAGTCAATGAAACTATCTTCTCGGCTACTCTGGGCCCTTTAAAATGTCTTCTAAGTCTATCCTGGCTAAACAGAATCCACAATATACATGATAGCTACAGAATACACTGTATTGAAATGAGAAATGCTCAGCACAAAATGGGACTCTTGGCATGCAGCTTAAAATAAAAGGTAGAAGTTCAGAAGTTTATAAAATCCCAAATGGGGGTCAATTAAAAGGAGTTAGCAAAAGAAGGGACTGTTCATTGTTACTGTAAAAAAGGCACTTTGAGTAAATGGGACCAGAATTGGAGGAATCTTAGTCGACACAAAGTTCAGTTTGGTTTCATAAAAAGGCTTCAATGCTAAGGGATGCTACTCAAGTTTCCTGCAGTTTTACATTAAAATAAATTGCTGAGTAGTTTATAATAAAGGACATAAACTGTTTACAACCAACTTGTAAAATTAAGAAAAGCATAGTATAAGCAAAATATTACTAAAAGCAGCAATGCATAGCCTTTCATTGAGATAATGCACAATTTTGGACACCGTGTGTCAAACTCTTGTTTTGAAGATAATTTCAGTAGCATTATCAACATAAAATTGGCCTACAAAACAAAAGCTTTACCAGCTCCCATTCATAAGGAGATTGAGGTCATAAACCAACCAAAACAATTTGTCAATATTTTCAACATCCTGGATGACCAATATCAAGTATATGGAATAACAATCACACTCTTTGTTCAGCTATCTCATTGGAGGCAGCTGTTAAATCAGAGGAATGATTTTAATTCATTTCTAACATTTACACAGTAATGCGTTTAAGTTCTTTCAAATGTTGCTCACCACAGTTTGTTTTTCTCTTTTCTCTCCACAACAAAACAAAAAGAAAAAAATCAAGCACTTCCACAGAAAGAATATTTGGCAATTTTATACTCCACTGAATGGTGGATTTTCACAATAGCTCACTTTAGATTGAAAGTCATTAGTGGTCTCTCCTCTCGTTTCTGCCAAGGACTCTTCTTATCTTCACCTTGGTCGTCTTCCTCATCCTCCTCATCCTCCTCATCATCTTGAACTGATGTTCCATGTTCAGGACTAGTTAATGGCTCTGGTTTGGTATCCACAGTTCTTGTTTCCTCCTGCAGGCTGGGTAGCTGCACACCACTTCTCTTACTAGTGCCTTCTAGTAGGCATCGTATAGCATTGTCCTCAGGGCTACAAACTGCTGTTCCACACTCGCTGCCACTTTGGTCCATATCATCCAAGTACACAAGTTGTGTGTAAGCTGTGCTATCTGAAACCTTCCGCTCTCTCTGCTGGTGCTCTTGCACTGGTGGGTGACTCTGTGGCGCGGACAGATGATCTCCTCTTCCCTTTCGGGCAGATTTTGGTTCATTCATGTCAACACCGGAGTCCAAACTGGCATCGTTACTCCCATTCCTACCAGCTCTTTGGAGATCGATGTATGAATGTCTAACATGAGCATTTGAACGTCCATCTAGAGAAACAAACCATGCTCGAGGATGAGGCAACGGCTTTCCACCTCCTAGTTCCATCAAAGCCTTTTCTGTAAGAAGCTGCACTTCGCTGTTCATTTGAGCCAGGGACGCATCATTAAGTGAGGCGGGAATGGAAATAGATTCCGACATGGAAGCATTTTGTTGACTCCACTCAGCTGCACCTGTGTCTTGCAAATGTTGCTGAGATATTGCTTGGGATGCTAACTGTTGGGGTTGCAGCTGTTGGGGGGGGTGTGGGAAAAGCCGTGCATGAGGGTTAGGAAGCTCAGCCTGAAGTCTTTCTATATCAATCTGCTGGTCAGCTGGGACAACCAGGGGCTGGCTAACAAAAGGGTGTTCTCCTGGCAATTTCATGTAATGACCTGGGATGACCAATGCAGGCAAAACTTTTCTGTAAACACTGTCATTGACTTGGTCAACAGAATTGCAGCAGATTAACTGACCCGGTCGAGGGAAAGATGTAGGTCTTTCAAGGTGATCAACTGAACGAGACATCATACAATCAGTAGGTCTGCAGTCCAGCAGCTCTTTTTCAGGGGCTGAAGGTGTGGGGTATATTTGTTCCTGAATATTGTATTTACTTCCAGTAGCAATATGGTTCATAGATACTTGAATTTCTCTCTCTTGCTTTTCAAATAAAGGTTGAGACAGCATAGCATTGTAACTTCTCCTGTACTCATCTTTGATAGGGGACTCATACCCTTCAGCTGTTTCTGTAGATTTTCTTGGCTTTAAAGGAAAACTATCTGCTGATTTGTTGTAGTCTTTTCTTAGAGACCCACTGGGAGTCAGGTCATCTAAGGAAATTCTGCTCTTGTCTTTCTCCTTGTCAGAGAGCAGTTCCTCTCGGGAACTAAACTCCTGGGAAGTACTGAATGAGTGTTTGAGCATAGGTGTATGCATATCTGCTTCTCCACTAGGTGATACCATCTCCATGTGGACAGCACTGATTAATTCCTTTGCACCTGAGTTTTCAGTGTGTCCATTGCTAGCAACGGACAGCCCGCCAGGAAATTCTGACTCACGACGTGAAAATATTAAATTTATATGGGACATAGAGGTTGCTTGATCCTTCTTAGAAGTGTCCAGTGCTGTGGAAAGTTGCAGTTTCTTATGATGCTGACGTGGTCTTAAACACTTTCTTCTATAAAAGCCGGTAACAAAAGAAGTTATACATTTATGACTGTTGTACACAGAAACAAGAACAGCAAGTGTGTCTTGATGAGAGATTTTTAAGCAGTGATTCATATTAGGGGAACTGAGCTTTTATTACATAACATAACAATTAAAAGCTTATCCCAGTGGCGAAGATAAGATTGAAGAATAACTAATGTCAATTGGGAAATATGTCAAGCACCAATTGCAAATTGGAGCAAATGTCTGGAGGAGACAAATACAAAATCCCTCATTAATATACACTTGTTGATAAAAATTTAACATTAATTTTAATATAAGACCAATAGAAAGATCAC
Organism: Anarhynchus alexandrinus; assembly: GCA_008711295.1. NCBI lineage: Eukaryota > Metazoa > Chordata > Aves > Charadriiformes > Charadriidae > Anarhynchus > Anarhynchus alexandrinus. The sequence continues at coordinate 5,469,085 of VUYV01000012.1, read as the reverse complement.
TTGCAAATGCACACCAGGTACAATGACAGAGATCTTGGATCTATGCCTGTGTTTGTTTCAGAGCATCTTACAAGGAAAACACAGGTACAGGTGTGTGTGATTCATTCAACCACCATCCTACAGAGGCAGGGATTGTATATACTGCACGTAACCAGCAACATCTGAAATTTGATCTATTTTCTTTCTTCTTCAAGTGCTTGCTTTCTCCCCGCCCCGAAGTAAAAATGTTTCAATACAAAAGCTTTTCATTTCACGAGCACAAACAAGCTTACATTTCCAACATGAACTAAGCAACCAGGATGGTGAATCTTACCTGCAATAATACAAAAGCAGACACAGCAAGACTAGAAGTATGAGCGCCATCCCTCCTAAAATTGCCAAAAGAAACATTGTGTGATAGCTGGTAATGTCGTGTGTTACAACGGGACCTGGAAGGCCAGAAAAGAGAATTTAGACCTGTAACAACCTGCAAACAGGAAGAGGAACAACATTTAAACAAAGAGAGGGACATCTTCCCTTGTTATCAGGATGCTAAGTGAGCAACACTGCCGCTCGTTGCCCTGGTGCCTATTGAGCAGACCACCTCCGGAGAAGGAAGCAAGTTGTGGAGAAAGCATGTGCTGGTTTTTATGACTGCAAGTCCAAGTAGATCATTCTGTGGAAAAGCAGTTAATTTCAATGGGAGCATGCATCAGTGAATGCTGCCTTCCAGGTCCTGATGCCGACACAGTGCGCCAAAGCTCTCATCGCTGGAGAAAAGCCATCACAGCATCTTCCAGCACTGTAATGCATCTAGTAGCACTGTGGCGAACAACTTCTCTTTAACAACATTTGTGCTGCTTCGAACTAAACAGTACATACAGTGCAGTACAGGATTCATTGGAAGATGTGTCGGTGCTCTTTAGTCTAGGTCAAGCCAAGCCAAGCCAAGCAGATCTTCAGTAGCTTTAAAAAACCAGCCACTAGTGAAACAGTGTTGTAACTCCAGGTTTCAGTAATGCTTAGTAAATGTTCCAACATACAGAGGAATGCACACATGTGGACAGCATCTGTTCACAGTTATGCATGTGTAACCCTGTTGGTTTGTAAAATCTGTATCATGATTTTGAAATAAAGGTCCAAATTTTCATCTGCAGGCAAGGAGGTACAGCACCAGCTGAAAGAGTAACATGCATGTACTGTGAAGGACAGCAAACTTGGCCAACATTAAGGTTCTAGATCATGAGGTCTGCAAAACCTCATCTGTGGATCTTGAGTGGTCTGCAGAGCCACTGCTAGGAATACAAGGCCAATTTTTGACCATTTTTTGAGATAAGACATCAAGTCGATTCAATGAGGAGATAAAACAAACAAAAAGACATTAACCTGATTAAAAATAACATTGAGTATATTGCATTTGAGAAATCTAAATGTTTATACATTCTGTTCTGCCACTACCTTTACATAATTGATTGATATTGTTGCTTCAGGACATTAAGCAAAAATGAGAAGAGATAAATCACTTGAATTTTTCAAGAAAATGTTGTTCCCATTGCAACACAGTTTTAGGAACCCAAATCTAGCCCTCGGAAAGAAAGAAAAGTATAATATAAGCAGAGATTCTGCCATACAAGTTAAACTGCAAGGACAAACAAGCCTTCTCCTGTTAGAGTGACAGGCCCAGTTTCATACCTAGTGTAACTTCCTTGCAGTCTGGGACAGAGCTCTACTGGAAAACGTTTGGCTCAGTTGCTTTTTCTTAAAGTACAATTATTTTCTAAAGTTCCTTTAAATTCAATATGATCGTTTATTCAGAGCTGCACCTACATCTAAACACCATTCAACCACAATTAAGCTGTTCCATTGAATATAACCTTAAACAAAAAGCTTGCATAAGGCATAACACAGCAAAAACCCCGAATGCTTTGCATATCATGAAACACCTTCATGGCATATACAAGCAGACTTTTAAAAACAGTCCTCCCGTTAGAGTTTGTTTTGTTAGTTAGATACAGTTTATTTAGCTTGCACGGCCAAGGCAAGAATGTTTTGATTCCTACTGTATTTGCTTTTTGTCCAGAAAACCTAATAAAGAAAATCTGTAAGGGAAGGAGTTTTTCGTTTGATCGATTGGCTCTTTCGTACACAGAGGTATCTCTGATTATTTGGGGCTGAAAAACTAATACTAAGAAATATGAGGCAGCCACAGACAGAAAAAAGGAAGAGCACGCTGCAACATTAATGATCTCCACAGGCACAGAAGTGCGTATAATGCTTAGTTCAAAGTGATTTTCTACAGTGATGCCAAGAGGCTTGCACATGGCAACCAGTCAGCTCATCTGATACGCTTCCTAGAATGTCTATGCTAAGTTATTCGTGCTGTAAATTAATCAGTCACCAAGGCGATGCAAAGCATGAGTCAGAGCAAAATGGGCATCTTCAGTTTAAAAGAAAAAAAAGTTACAGCCAATCAATCCGTTAGTAAACGTCTAACCCAGGATGACGTTGATCTTAGATGAATCCATTTCTTTGGGAGTTTCTGCACAGAAACTTCAGAGCACGTATTTTTCTACCTGCTGGAACACCAATACGTTGATGTTATAACTCCCCTCATTTTCTAGCAATGGCTCTACCAGGCAGTGGTGACATAAATGCATCAAAACAGGAATGCTTTAAAAAGTTTCTCATTGAAATGGCTCAAGAGATTTTGAGCACAAGGGTTGCCCCCCACAATCCCCAAAATATTTTAGCCCTTTACTTTCAGATTTCTGTTTTCTAATAATCCATTATTGATCAAGCTGTGGCATCTCAGATGAGGTCATTCTGAAAAATATAAATGTTATATATGAATAAATAATTACTCAATGCTGGGAATATCAATAAAATTCAATTCCATCATACCTGGGATAGTAGGTGACATAGCTGCAACCCAGTAGCCCAGCTGAGGTGCAATATAAGTCCAAGTCAACTGATTTCCTTCTTGTTGTACAAGGCCCAAACTACTCTTCAGCCATGTCCCTGTAAATAGAAAGGTTGTAGGAAGGTATTACAGATACACCCACACCTTCCACTGTAAACAAGTGGAAAAGCAAACAGAAACAAAACCTACTGATGTGCTGTAGGGGTTGTGTGCATTGCTGTGAAGTAGGAAATGGCGCCTTTTTGTTACTCGCATGCGAGGACTCCCACAAGCAATCATCCATGCCCATGGCCTTCTCAGAAGCTTTGTACACAAAACCCATTTAAGATTAAATACAACTAATAAAGCTTCAAAAAGGGTTAAAGAAAATAATTAGAATAATTAAATAATAGATTCCTCTTTTTAGAAGGATTCTGCTGAAGCTGATTATGTGTAGACAGCCCACTTAAAAACTGTACTTGAAGAGACAACATGTCTCCCAGACCACATGTGAGTTCTGCACACCACCATTCTATCAGCTCTGGGCGTCAACTTCTGGAAGATTGAAGAAAATGCTTCTTCAAAATGGTGGTTTTCCTATACAAGCTTATGAATGCTATTGCCAATAAATGTATAATTAAGTTGCATCATCACTTTGATTCAGCAACGTTAGTCATCCAGAACATGTGCACATCCGGGAATACTGTTTGGTAATGGATGATGTGGTTTTTAAAACATGTTTCTCAATGGAAATATAATAGATTTTTCAGAATTATCAAATGATCATTTCAAAATAAGTAAGACTGACAATTTTAAAGCACTGTGTTTAAGTTAATGGAACTCTTAAATAGTCCAGATTGACAATCTGTTGAGACCTGTTCTATTTGCAGAAGATACATTTTGTCGCAAGAATCGGGTTATGAAAAACCTTTACAGCTGAATCAGCTGTTTGCCTTTTGTAATGCATTAAGACCTCAGATTCTGCGGCTGTACGAGAAAAAAATTCACCTTAGTTTCTGCTATATTAAATTTCCATTGTGGCTTGTAGACTGCTCCCATCTTTCTTCTCTTTGAAAGAAACACAGGATTGTTCTACCATGCACTGCTGAGAATTAAATAATCAGATTACAGGTAACAGTTCCAGCTCATAGGTCTGTGTGACTGGTCACCCCAGCCCGGCAGAGAAGAGGAGTGAAGGGAGATCTGCTTCGCTGGACACTGAGAGCAGTCGCTGGTACACCACCATGGCACCAAGCTGCATTTCCCAAAGCTGCAGTCCTGGCTTGGTATCATCAGTGGGTGCTGTGACAGAGGGCATTAACTCACTAAGGAGGTTCTCCACATGCTTTGGTGGCCACTGCGTATGGAGAAGGGATAAACCCCTCTGCACTTCTGTAGTGCGGCTCTGTATTTCGTTGCAAAGGGGGGTCAGAATGCTGCATGTACCTTACTCAGCTTCAAATGCATGCTTTAAAAGCAAGTTGCATCTTGTACTTGTGATTCCCTTTCCTTTAAATAGTCTCCTGTATGTAATTCCCCAAATGGTGCTTTTCATCAGACGTCGCTCAGGACTAAGCACTAGTATTTGTGGGTGAGAGTCATCTGTACACTTAGCAGTGAGTGCAGAACACACAGAAGAGATGCTGTTGTTTTGATTTTTAATACCACTGAGATCCTGATGATTTTCTCTGTGTTCCTTAGATTATCCATCTGTGCAAACCCTGTACATATGAGAATGGCTTTTCTGAGTATTTATTTCCTCTCTACTACTGATTTTTTCTATGTAAAGAAAGTCCACCATCTTTGGCTAATAATAAACCCATCTGAATATAGTGAAAGGTTTAGAAAATACACGTTTGAGAGGATTTCTTAATCTAGGTGACTATTATTACCAGATAGTGACTCTGTATTTGCAACCAAACTGAATTTGTGGACAATAGGGGAAAGGAATTGCTGATTAATTTTCAGTTTTACAAGTATCATTTCTGGTCTATATACGGTAGCAATGACCTGTTATTTCATAAAGAAAATCACACAAGACAAGTAATTTTGATTCACAGTACCAAAAAGACCAAAATCTGTGTACACAGATTTGCACACACAGCATCCATGACTGTCATATCAGAACACCATTATGTAGCCATTAGTTTACTTCTTTTAGGGCAACATTATCAGGAAGAATAAAATTGAATTGTCCACAGCTATGTGTGAAGTTTCTGGAAAAAACTAGGAAAGGTAGATTCATTTTCTCCACCAAGATGGCCACTACCCCTTCAGATTTTCTACCCATGCATTTTTGAGGAAGATGTCATACTAATAGCCTTGAACCACAAGGTGAAAGATAGTCCATAGGGTCAAAAACTGCTTCTATCTTGTGCCTAAAATACCATTTGGTAAGAAAACTCCTGTAAGCTTAAACTTTGTAAATTTTTTTCTACACGGTTTGGACAATGAGAATATGCACCAACTATTCAAATACACAACTATGTGAAACAAAACTTCAAAACTAGAAGAAATATAAAAATGTTGATTAAAAAAAAAAAAAGAACTGAAGGACCTGGGTGATAATTCATCATGCTTCCCATACTTCTCTTAGTGTCTCTAAACCCTTTAAATTCACACACAAGCAGAACACATGCATATGTAATTTAGCAAAGTCCATTATCTTCATAGCCTATTTTTATAGCTACCTCCTTGAGCAGAAGCTATTATTGATTCCCTCACTAGGGGGAACTTGTGTCCAGCTTGCCTTATTCACGTTCCACTGCATTCTGATGAACACAATCCTCCTAATGCCTCTTTTAAAGCCTTTTGCTCAGTAATACTCTGCTTGCATAATGCAGCGATCAAGAAGCTAACAGAGGCTGCCCTCTTATCGCTGCGAGCAGAGCTCAGCTGCCATCCTGCCAAACAAGCAGCAGCTCGGATTGCTCATATTTTAGCCAGGAAAGGAATCCCTGTATTTGCAATGGAAGCAAACAATAGAGTCCACGGCACGAGGTCAGTCAGCTTTCATGCTTGTCTTCTGCTCCTTTAGGGCACCTGTTTTTGCTAACCACTGGATATACTCGAGGAAATGTACTGGTCTATATAACACTAGGGAAAAATGTAATTCCCTCTCTGTTATGGACAGTTAAGAATTTCAAAAGTGCAACAGATATATCTTATATTGGTCATCTTTAAACAAGAGTGATGAAGCTTTTGTTGACCATACCCTACACATTAGTATGCGATGACAGATAGACAATAATTACTTTTCAATGGCTGTCCCAAGTTCCTTCATCAGGACAACACCAAGTGCGGGTTCCTGGGAACCACAGGTACACAATCTCATCAACTGCCTTTTTTAATACTCTTCTGGTCCAACACTTGGGTGATAAACTTGCCTCTTATACTTCCACCATCTCTTACCAACAGTCCACTAATAAAACAGAGCATCCTCCTGCATAGTGGGATGAAAAGAATAAAGAACTCCATTCTTCACAACAGCAGCAGCAAAACAGGTTTCAGTGGAAACAGCTGAAACACAAAGTCCTGTATTGTTTCTCATGTGATCAAATAGCCGAAAGCCAACATAGTATTATTGGAGGGAACTCATGTGCCTTCACATATTTGATTTGCATGGCAAGGTTTTGGTAGTGGTGGTGGCTACAGGGATGGCTTCTGTAAGAAGCCGCTAGAAGTTTCCCCTATGTCTGACAGAGCCAATGCCAGCCAGATCCAAGATGGACCCACTGCTGGCCAAGGCTGAGCCCATCAGCGACAGTGGTAGAGCCTCTGGGATAACATATTTAAGAAGGGGGAAAAATAAACTGTGTGGCAGCAGCCAGAAGAGAAGAGTGAGAATATGTGAGAGCAACAACTCTGCAGACACCAAAGTCAGTGAAGAAGGAGGGGGAGGAGATGCTCCAGGCACAGGAGCAGAGATTCCCCTGCAGCCTGTGGTGACGACCATGGTGAGGCAGGCTGTCCCCCTGCAGCCCATGGAGGTTAATGGTGGAGCAGATATCCACCTACAGCCCATGGAGGACCCCATGCCAGAGCAGATGGATGCCCAAAGGAGGCTGTGACCCCTTGGGAAGCCCATGCTGGAGCAGGCTCCTGGCAGGACCTGCGGAGCTGTGGAGAGGAGCCCATGTTGGAGCCGGTTTGCTGGCAGGACTTCTGACCCCGTGGGGGACTCACACTGGAGCAGTCTGTTCCTGAAAGACTGCACCCTGTGGAAGGGACCCATGCTGGGGCAGTTCATGGAGGACTGACTCCTGTGGGATAGACCCCACGCTGGAGCAGGGGAAGAGTGTGAGGAGTCCTCCCCCTGAGAAGGAAGGAGTGGCAGAGACAACGTGTGATGAACTGACCACAACCCGCATTCCCCATCCCCCTGCGCCGCTCAGGCGGAGGAGGTAGACAAAATCGGCAGTGAAGTTGAGCGCGGGAAGAAGGGAGGGGTGGGGGAAGGTGTTTTAAAGATTTAGTTTTTATTTCTCATTACCGTCCTGTGAGTTGATTGGTAATAAATTAAATTAATTTTCCCCAAGTCGAGTGTGTTTTGCCCATGATGGTAATTGCTGAATGATCTCTCCCTGTCCTTATGTCGACCCACAGCATTTTGTTTTATTTTCTCTCCACCTGTCCAGGGAGTGACAGAGGAGCTTTGGTGGGCATCTGGCGTGAAGCCAGGGTCAACCCGCCACACTTCAGTTCTAATATCCTGGTCGCTTTTCACCTATCATTAAACACCAAGCAGTCGTCTTGTAGCTTCCTACATGCAATGCCTTGCTGTAACGACTAATGTGGGACCTTCTACCGAGCAAAATACAATGGCATTGTACTTACTGGCTATGCTCCTAGTGTTTCAAGCCACCTTAAGTAAGCAAGAATTCATTGCTGTGCAGCCTCAAGAATGAATTCCCTATCCCATCCCAGATTCTTCCTTGCAGTGGGAAGCAAGATGTTCTCCTGTTCTAAAAATGCAGCTAATTACCCTCTGTGTCCTCACATACTTGCTCTTGTAAGCAAGGGAGGAGACTGAGGGGCAGGGAGTAAAGAACTTCTTCCATTTTTCTGTCCTTTCCTATCCACTAGCCTGCAAATGGAGTAAAGGCAAGCAGCGTTCATTTTTTTCTGTGCAGGCAGGATTACAACTGCAGTAGAACTAACCAGAAGGATTTAAGAGGGAAGAGAGGTCTTACCTCCCTGCATGGCTAAGTGTTGTGATAATTTAATTCCTTATTCTCCAATATCCTATAACATCTACTTCTTCCCCCTGCCCAAGTCAGGACAATCAACCAGCTTCACTGCTTATTAAGTTTTATAAATGATGGGCAATAATTGTTAAGTAACAAGCAATACAGGATTATAAATAAAAAGTAGTACAAATAGCTAGATGTAATGGAACTGATAATTTTTGTTCAAGACTGATTGTGTAGTTCCAAAGAAAACATGTCAATGCATCTTTGGAGCAGAAACAGCAAATTCAGTAGAGTTTGTAAGCACTGCATGATTTGGGCCAATTTGCCATTAATTCTTAAAAAGCGTCTGGTGCTTCACGGAAAACTTCTATATATAGAGACATTCTTGCTTATAGATCATTTTTACATTTCTCTTCCTCTTTTTCCTCTATTACTGCTCAGTGGAGCCAACATGCTGATCCAGGATTCAAGTCAGGGGAGCTGTCTCCTGGCTCAAACTAATGGCAGAGGGAGAACCAAGAAGTTTCTTAACTCTTTCCTCACCAAAATAATATTTAGTGTTATTGACTTTTGGAATAAATGGTGTCATTTAACAAATTTCTTCTTAGAAAGCTTATAAAACAGCTACCCAGCAATCCTTCGTACATGTAACTTAAAAGCAAGGTAAGAGAACTATCATCATTAATACTACAAAGAAAAAACAAAAATGAGAGTACTTTAAAAGAAATAAAAGTCAAAAAACAATCAGATAAAGAAAGCTGAGCTCCATCTGGCTGCAAAAATACCCAAACATCAGAGACAAGTTGAAGACTTCAGTAGAGCAGGAGAAATAAATTCTGCTAGAGAGAAGCATCTTAATACTTTGCAGTAACTTTGATTCTGATGAACACGCTTATTTGTCTTGGGCAGCTTTTAGGACTTGCCAGTGGGGGCAAGAAGAGGTTGTCATGAGTAAATTTAACAGCAAAAAGTTTGCACATTAAATCCCTGTTTCAACTCACATTCTGCACTAAAAATACCTTTTTGTAATTTAATTTAGTCTACTTCTAAATCAGATTGAAAAATGGCACTTTCAGCAAGGAGAGTGTCCAGATGGGCAGCTATTGCAGCAAAGGCATCACAGAACAGCTATTCTAGACTATTTCCCTGCACAATGTGGTCACTGCTCGTACAGCCAGTCTGCCCAGAAAAGAGACGTCCTGTTGTCTTTAAAGACACTAACTATTCAATGTGACAGCTTGCTGGACTCAGGCAGCACGAATGGATCTGCTTTTGTAGTCTAGATGCACGATGCCTCTGAATAAGACATTTGTCCCATATTTTAAAGCCAAACCTTATTATTTTAAATTAATCTGTAGTGAAATCCAAGGAATCGTACGCCTCTCTGGCTTCCATGTGTGTAACCGTGCATGCTGACAATCCTGCCCTGCTCCAGCTGAACCAAATGGCAAACTTCCTACCAGCCTACGTGAGGGCAGGACCGCGCTCCGTTCAGGCAGGACGGCCACACCAGGCCATCTGCGCTGGAGAGACGCATGGCACTCCTGTTAAAGTCGAGAAGAAAGGAGACAAATTCCCCTCTTGTGTGCTGGCTGTGAGGGGAGTTTGCACAATGGCACCCCAGCAGAGAGTTCAGCTCTCGGGGAGATGTATAATGCTGCTTACTTCAGGTTTAGCCTTCCAGGCTGACCATTTCGGATCCTCCCAGATCATTACTGCTGCAGTGACTTCTGCTGACTGTGATTGTGTATTCTTCCTATCACTGACCAAAACAGTTCTGGTAAATGACTGTCAGAGGAGCATGCTGTAGCCAGCAGCTTCCCCTAAGGACAGTCATAAAGTCTAAATATTGCTAGCGTTTAAATATATGGTGACTATGGTGGGTTTTTTCCATAAATTACTTTTACATGTGAGCTTTTGGTAGGAAACTCTTCCATTGATCAAATACTGTTTGCTTTTTGCTTCTTGTTTCTTTTTGTTTCTTTTAACTGGCAATAGGATCATCCAATCCCACTCAAGCAGGGAACCAAAATTGTGCTATTTACAGCATGAATTATTTCCATCCAATAGGTTTGACAAATAAGAGGATTTAATTAGCCAGAGAGCAAATTAAGAATAATCCCATTATATGAATCTATTTTTATTCACAAGATTATCTTTCCTGGACAAAAGAGTTTTGGAAAGAAAGATACTTTAAACTGTACTACTTAATAGCATACATGTTTCAAATAAATATTCCTTAATGAGAAGTGCTTTTCTTTCAGCTCAGATCTCTTCTGTGATGTCTAGGACGTCTTGTAAGATTGCCCTGCTTAGGCAGAGATTCACAGTTAAATGGAGATATATGCGTCAAAAGGAATGAGGCAGGTTGTTATCAGACACAGTGTGGGACAGCAAAGGATATTCAAAACATACTAACAGTGTTTCTAGAAGTAATTGATTTAGACACTTCAAATGGCAATGTTATTATGAAGAGTTAATCAAGGGCAAGTTTGTGAAAATAACTTCCTAAAGCATGTTCTGACATACATAAATTGTAGCTTTTCAATCTACCAGCTGAAAGCTGCTTATCAGATTTCTTCTTCCAAATGAAAATCACGTCTAATCTGCATCAGCATGGGAAGTTTTACTACAAAATGATGGGTTTTTTGGTTTGACTTTTGTTCATTTTCTAAAAAGCTAAAAGCCACTAAAATTGGAAGTTGAAAATTCCTACTTGAATATTGGTAGAGATTACTCTCCTCCTCCCCCTCCCCCAATACACACGGGTTTAAAAATTCATAGTATTTAAGTTAATATTACAATTTTGTTTTTGGAGTTGCTAGGCAACATCAAAAAATAAATGTCCCTGCTCTGAGCTCATACCTTCATTATTCTTCCACTCTTAGAGAATTTGTTACACAAGCCTTCCAGGGCTAAATCCTCCTTCTGTTCTAGCAGCACCACCATTACTTGGGGTACTGTAAGGGAAACACTTTTAACATCATACCTTGAAGATTTTTGCAAGGAAGTCTGACGGTTCAATTAATTACTAGTGTCTGAGAGGCTTTGTAGTTTTTGCTGTCTCTTCTCATTTTTCCCCTTAAATCACCTGTCAAGTGCTTAACAAAAGAATACGCCAGTTTTCATTATTTAATAATTTTAATTACGTCTGGGCAGAAGGCAGGGCTCATTGTCCAGAGACCTGCTTGCATTGCTTTGGTCCCCTCCGCATTTCCTTCCAGAATGCCAGAACAGAAGAGACCTCTTAAAGAAAATGACTTCCATATGTAATTACTGGTTAATAATTACATTTCATAAAGGGAAAGCTTAGTTATGCTTGCAGGACCACCATCCTTAGTTACTGGTATATGTGAAAGATACTGCCTTTAATATTCACTTTATCACATTATTAATCACATTCAGTCAGTTATTGACAAAATTATTAGAAAAGGTAATAAATAAAAGCACAAGGCAATTCAAAACACTGCATGTCTTTTCCTTCATTCAGCATCACGCTCACCTTCAGTTTCTATTTTTCAAGCTGGAAGTGGAAGCAGATGCACACTGGGATTTGATCTACCATCCCAAGGCTGCAGAGGAAGGTTGTCCCAGGTCCTCCTCAGCCTCTTCCAGCCCCACCCAGACACTTCACACTCCTGCTCTATGCACTCCTGCCTGTATTTCCACCAATTTCCAAGTCCTCTCCAACTCAAGCAGTTGCACAAGCACAACAGTCTTTTCTCCACTTCTGCAATTTTGATGTCCACCTGTTCCCACCTTCTACTGCATGCCTTCTGTAGGTGGAGCTACAGGGCCATCTACATGATACAACGGATTGTCTGTTATTAAAACCTGTTCCCAGAAGCCATACTATTTGTTTCCAGTTTTATTTCCTTGACTACATAATAGTAGATTATTTGCATATATCACTACACTTTGGCACCAACCTGATTCCTTCAATGTCCTCTGAAGCTCCACCATCATGCCATACCATGTCTGCTTTGTCACAAATGCAACTCAGATGGTATATGAGGTGGAGAGATGATCAAACAATCCATTCACATCACTTTCACATGTGTAAGCCACAACAACCATTTCAAAAAAATCATACATATTGATAAACAAGCACAACTGCCTCCTCTGTTCCACTACACCTTTCCAGAGGAATCACGATAGTGAGAACATACCTCAGTGAGCTACACTGTGAAGCATCAGAGGAAGAGCTGCTTTTTCTTTCAATGCTGAGGTCTGTCTACTACTCTGCAATTATATCTGCACCTATTATGTAGACATCGTACATGGTAAAAAGCTGGGTTTGGTAGCTGCCATTTCTATGGCAACACAAAAAATATGAAATTCTTTGAGAGCAGTTAGTTAAAAATCTGTATTCCTCAGTGTATTTAGTCTTTAAGAATAATTTAACCTTCACAGCTGAGATAAAAAATGAAGTAAAAATCAAGTTGTCAAGGAACCTGTAACCTACAGAAATAGCGTAACTATGAACTTTGTGGAGACTTGGTTTTTTCCTTGCAATTTGCAAATAAATCTCCATATTACCAGTGAATCTGATCTAGAACCAAATGTTCTTGATCTGATTATACTAAATTCAAACTTTTGGAGGCAGGGAATGTGTTTTTCTGAACATGTTAATTTCTGAGACAGAGGAAACCAAATAAAACCCAGGGAGGAGTGCATGAAATCCCAGGCCATGTGCACAGCTGCACGTAGCCCAAATGCAGGCCACCTATTCAAGTTCAGAGGCACGTACTCATACCCAGTGTCAGATCAAGCAACAGACTACCAAAACTTTTGTTAAATGATTATTTTCTGTCTGTCATGCAGTGTATGAATGTGGTGGCAATCAGAACTTAACCAAATTCACAACAAAAAGGAATACGTTTGATTTTTAAACTATGAAAATGTAAGTCAATATTTTCTTTGGGTGGACTATTGTTGTTACCATGTGGGAGCTTAAATCAGGGACTTTTACAAATCATCTTATTTACAAATAATGTGCAGTGAGTTAGACAGGTAGATGTACAGTAACGGGCTTACATTTTCTGCCTGACAGTAGCTGTCGCTCTCTCCCTATAAACACTATGAACAAAAACCAAGCATCATTTTACCTCCATGAAATACAGCAAAACCACACTGCAGTCAGGTTTAAGTAGGCACCGATACTGTTTATACATAAGTATATCCTCACTACTTCTTTTGAGCACAGAAAACATTATCTTCATTTTGCTGAGGAAGGAACATTGGGAAATTCTGACTCTACAAAAATCAATGGAAATTTTACCACTGAAGACAGGACGTCACCCAGAAAAAGTAAGTACCAGACATTCAATTGTATTTAGAAATCTATTATGGCATTAAATGCAGTCAGAAAGCACTGACCAAGCACAGCAGAGTACATAAAGTATTGTGCTTTATAAAGCTATAAAAAGAGTTCCCCATGATACTCTTCTCCATATTCTGCCATCACTTTACATTAATACATGATTGAGATTTAAGACACTGGGGAAACATCCTCCTCTGCAAAGAAGCTAGTAATTTAAAGACAACAAGGTCACGTCAAAGAGTGTTCGGGGAGGAGGAAGAACGGAGAAACAGTACTCTGAACTTCATTTACACATAGTGCACAACAAATAACACATTTTAAGGAGGAGACGCAAAAGGGTGGAGGTTTAACCCCTTCACTCCAGAGTCCTTTGCCACACAATGTTGAAAACAGTGTTGAAAATATTTTCCTGTTATTTGGTGGGATTAGTAAACTAGCAAATGCATCAATATTGCCACTGAAGAATAATTCCCATTTCCATATTATGCACCCTGGAATATTTGGTAATATTTTAAAAATCTTTCATACAGCTCTGGATGTGGATCTAGAGGTCTAGGTGCAACATAATGCCTCCATACCACATGGGATGGAACTGAGGACTTAAAATGGAGAATGTGGGTCTTACAGTTTTGCTCACTGAATCCAATGAAAAACAGACACCTTAACATAAAGCATAAAGCATTTAAATGAGGGCTGAGGAGAATACAGCTGAGCAAGTGCTGTGTTATTCAGGCCAGCTGGTGGGAGCTGGAAGTGATACAGGAGGTACAAAGTTTCATTTCTACTGGGATCTGTAGTATTCATTTCTGACTGAAGAGGACAAGGCTAGAAAGAAGTCTTGGACAGAAGTTTGGTGTCCAAGAATAGAGAGATTAGTTATATTGCTGTAAATTCTACTGACATCAAGGCAAATATACAGGGAGGAAGTAATGATCCCAAACATCTGTTTATGGATAAAGAAAAAAAAAAAAGTTTTTCAGCCCCTTCAGATTTTGAGAAAAACAAGACAGCGCTTGGGAAAAAAAAAGGCAACAACTCAGAAAATCCCACTGAGCAATCCTGATTTAAAAATGAGAATCCATATCTCTCTATGTTCAAACATTTACGTGTGTACTATGAAATAAAACCAGTCTCCCACAGTAGTGTGAATCACAAGAGATACGGGTATGTCAACAGCATGGAATGATTAAGTTGTGGTCGAGTCTATAGGTCTCCATAACATCAATGCAGCTGTGCTTATTATTACCAACTCTAAGAAATGCTGCAGAGAAAGGTGGTGGACTGCACCTCCAATACAAGAACAAGGTTGGGCATATTCGTTTACCCTAAAACTTTTCTGGGATATACATCATTGCTCTTCATTTTATTAATTATTCAAAAAGATATTACTGCTTTAATTTGCTTGCTGTGCATGCAAGGCAGTAAGTTTTGTTTTGTAATGAAAAATCTCATTTGGAACAGTATAAAATAGATGCAGCAGATTGTCTTATTTTGATGTCAGCCTGCTTTTTCTGGCTGCATGTTTCATCAGTGTCAATGGAGCCACCCTCAGCCTTAAGTAGACTACGCTGCTTCTCCCCCTTCTCTCCCCAGTTCTTTCTCAAGGACAGAAACTGTGGTGATGAAAATACAGATTGTTTATGGTAAACATCCTAAAAGCCATTAATTATTTTTGGCTGCCATAATAGGCAAATATGCCTATTTTCTGTAGAAACTATGAAAATCTCTGCACTTCCAATCAGATGCCACTGAGTTTATATTAGTACATCATGAGCTCAGCAAAATGTATGAGATTCTAAGGATTAAAACATATTTGTAGTATTTCTGCCCCTTCTTCACTCCCTCCTCTGAAAGTGAAAAGTATTTCTGCTTTTTAGAGCAGAAATTATACTTCATGCAGTAATGATGACAACCACATGGATTCTAAACAAAAACAATGGCTTGCAAGAACAAGCACCCACTGTACTGCTAATACGCTAGAGAGAAGCGCTGCATTATTGCCTGGTAATACAGTCATAGTTTTCCATCTCTGGCATTTACTCAGTTTTCAGATACAAGTGTGAAAATTTGAGCCACTGAAAATCTATTACGGAGAGACCGCAACATAACTAGCACTGAAAAAAGCAGCTCCTGAAATGAAAGACAAAATCAGAATAATGAGGTTAGAGGTCCTATCCTGACAAGGCACAGATCTGGCAGTGCAAATGAGTTACAACAACTTATTTGCCAGTTAAGGATTTCTCTAGTGTGGAGCCATCCCAGTCATCATCCATCCTCCTCCCTTCACAGTCCAAGCACAACAGGGACAGGGAGCGACAGGGTACCACCATGTTCACGCTACATATGGCTAGTTTGACAGCCCTTAGGGTGCTAATGTAGCCCGCACAAGACAGAGTGGCTGCTCTACTTATTAAATTAGGCTACTCTAATTTAAATTGGCTGGGATGTGGCCAAAATTCTGCTAGAACTGGCATGCTGCAGTCAGGGCTTAAATGCATCTTTGTTCAAAATCCTTGGTTGCATAGAAAGATGCTTACTTCAGCTGAACTGTGAGCTGGAGCCTGAGCGTAAAGTCTTCAATACCTTCATCTCCATGGCTTTGTGAAGCTAAGTGGCCTGACAAGGACAGATTTTGTTTAGTGGTCCTCATGCCTTCCCCTCCCAATAACACAAGTGCTCCAGCAGTTTGTCATTAAGTAAACAAGGTTGGACTTGTCTCAATGTTGGGAGCCTCAAGCCTGCAACTTTAATTAACTAACCTGTATTGATCTATACTAATATATACTGCACACAATAGGGTAACTAGCTTTTTATATACAAAAGTAAAAACCATATTCCATAGTAAGAGAGAGCTTTTGTAGCCCCACCACAGGGGCATGGAAATTTGGCCATAAATGAGAAAGCTCCATAATCAAAATCAGAACCATTTTACCAGCAGTGAGGAACTAGCAATGCGGCGGCTGCAGCCATAACACAGCCGACAGGGAAGACTGGGGATGGACTGTTTCTTGTGGAGAAAGTAAACGTAAGTCAGTCTTCCTCCTCCTTTTTTGAACAACGGAAAACAAGATAGTTTCTAGAATCACAAATCAAAATCAGTTTCAGGAAGAACGTAGTGAAACTTACTGCCAGGACACCACAAGAAAAGTGCCATTTCCACAGTTAAGCAAACCCCCAAATCCATTCACTGAACTCTCTTTCTACAATTCAATTTTATATTATATTCAAATTAATTCTTCGTTAAATCTTACTGCTTTTGTCTCTAATACAGCCAACTTCTGACAAACGATTTATAAGCATGCTGTTTGAAAACACATCACCTTTTTCAGCAAACAGAGGCAGGAAGGAAGCAAAAACGTTATTTCCCCCTTCATGTCTCTCTTCCCCCCTCCCCTCCCTTCCTCAAACATGCTGGTTTCATGCTTGTTGCTCTTCTTCTGGATGTGATCATAAACTGGCTCAAAATATTTGCCTTGCAGGAACAAAACCCCATCAATTGTCTATACACGTCCATGTTTCTGGCTCCTTTTTGTCCTCTCTTCCTCACAGCATCTTCCTTTCTCACCTTCCACTCTTCTTTTTTCGCTTTTTTTTCTTAACAACCAGCTAGTACATACTTCAGAAGGCACAGTGCAATAACTGAAGGGGAATCACCAGGACAAGACTTATGCACCCCTTAATCCTTTACTCTTTGAAGGTGTAAGGGAGGCCAGCAAGGTATACCAGCTAGCAATGAAAAAATAAACCAAACCAAAAATAGAGAGCCTAAACCACATATTTCTGGAAAAATTCTTGTTCACAATAGCATACGTTATCCTGCAATGTAAAAAACTCAGTGCATTTTACATCTTATATTAATTAGTCATTCTGTCCTTTCAACATATTTAATTAATTTTGCTTGCTTCTTTTCTCATTTTTTAAAAAATCATTTACATGTACTTTCCTTTTTAATAGTATTAGTCAATCTCAAAGTGATTTACAAAAGAAGTCAGTATTATGTTTCCTATCTGACAGGCAGGAAACTGAGCTAGAGACAAGAGACGGACCAAAGGTCAGACAGCTGCCTGGTGGCGGAGATAAGGCTAGTTTCAACTTCTCCAGACTTGCAATTCAACGCCGCAGCGAAGACGTCCCTCTGCTTCTGCCTCTGGGTGAAATCAAGTTCTCTCAAGATAGTTTTTACATAAAACATTTAATAATTGCGAATGGCATGTTTACAAAAAAATTTTGTCTGGAAGTGGCACACAATGCTACTCAAGTATATTTGCATATATACTATGCATTACTTGATGAATAAAACTCAGTCTTCACTCCTTTTAGAGAGAAAACAGATTTCTGTACACTCCAGTGAAGACCTTACTATATTAACATAATAAATGCAGTGAGAAATTAGTTTCAGACAAATGAAGCCATCTAGGGAATCACCATTAGATGTAACCTACCAAATTTTTGGTCAAACCTCCATGCTGGAACGTGTGCATTGTGCTTCAGGTTGCTGTTTGTTGGCAGAGGCACTGTTACATAGATGGGGCCGTTCACGGGGATTGGAGTCCCATCGCTGTTGAGGAGATGAACACTGACTGCAGTGACAGGGGTGAGGTCATACCTAGTGCTGTTTCCTACCGAGAGAACGAAGGAACATTGTGACTACAGAATTTCCCAGAATCTAAGATACACCCATGTGGTTCAACACTGCAGTACTAGACCGACATATTTCTCACGGGATGGTAATAGTAATCTTCCCTACCTTACAAAATTCACAACCACCAAGACGTATATGCTTCTGTATTTTTCACTTAATTTTGGAAAATTCTGAAGACAAGAAAACTACCATGCAAAAATCTCCTGCATCTTCATTCCCCTTTAAACCAAACATATGAGTATTGCAGCTGCAATCACGGCCAAAAAACTACCCCACAAGCCTTTATTTGTATAAGCCCGTATTATAACTAACACCCAAACATGCAGTGACACTGCAAGGATGATCGGTCATATGTATAAGAACTCCAGGATGTATTTCCTTTGGCCTTTTGCTGAAATAAACCAAGCTAAATGGTTTATTAGGATACACATTGTTGCCTTCTTGTCTGTGTAAGATAATAATTATTCTTTATGTTTAAACTGCATGCCAATGGACTTTACTTCATGACAACATGATTTTAAAAAAATGTTATAACCCTTCCACCATTTAACCAAATGGATCAATGACAGGGAAAAATACCAAAGACATATATATGTATTGAGGGGAAAAAAAGCTTTAGGTTTAAAACCAAGGAGATCTGGGGCTCAAAGCAATAGCTGCAGTAGTTTAAATCAAAGAGGTGGAGCTTCCAGTTTCGCAAGGGGCTTGAGCCTCCTATGAGGAGAGGCTGAAAGAGTTGGGGCTGTTCAGCCTGGAGAAGAGAAGGCTCCGGGGAGACCTTATTGTGGTCTTCCAGTACCGAAAGGGGGCCTACAGGAGAGCTGGGGAAGGACTTTTTACTAGGGCATGTAGCAATAGGATGAGGGGGAATGGCTTTAAACTGGAAGAGGGCAGGTTTAGATTAAACATTAGGAAGAAGTTTTTCACTTTGAGGGTGGTAAGGCACTGGAACAGGTTGCCCAGAGAGGTTGTTGAGGCCCCATCCCTGGAGGTGTTCAAGGCCAGGCTGGACGTGGCCTTGGGCAACCTGGTCTAGTGGGAGGTGTCCCTATCTATGGCAGGGGAGTTGGAACTAGATGATCTTCAAGGTCCTTTCCAACTTAAACCATTCTATGATTCTATGACCCCACCCGGGCCCGCACTGCTGCCAAGAGCAACAGCCCTGCCACCTCCACCCTGCTGGCTCCAGGGCTTGTGCAGCCGCTCATCCTGACCTGGGGCTCATCTGAGAGAAGGAACGGGGTGCCTGGCTGGCAGAGCGCTGGGTACTGCCGCTCCTGCAGTCCTGGTGCCTTCCATCAGCATTAACTGCCTGTAAAAGCCCATTCGCACCCAACAGCGGTATGCCACCTGCAACACCAAGGCACGCCAAGGGGTCCCCAGGAATATACAGCGTCTCAGCACCCGTGTTCACCAGGATGAGTACATTCAAGGTGGCAGTGGGAATGCAGTAAGACCTTCAGGATTTCTCTTAACAGTGATGAAGTCTCAAGGAATGGCCTTTATTAAATTCGATCTCTCTGAGTAACGGCTCACCAAAGTTGAGACATTACCGGGAAACGGGGGTGGGGAGTGATAAAGGGAAGGAAAAAAAAGACAAAACTCCTCAGAATTTTAAATTCTTTGGATTCTGCAAGAGGTGCCAAACTGAAGACACGGAAAATAGCCAGAAGTAACTTTGCATGTGGCTGATTTACTATAGCATCTATTCACAGACGCATATTTTCCCCAGATTTCAAGGCGAGTGTCACTCTTGCACAGCTGACAGGCCAAGGATGGATGGAAGCACACGGAAGGGGTACACACTCTGCTTTGATCTACTGTGAACTGAGCGACAGAAGCATATCTTCTAGGGGGATTAAAGATCTGAGAAAATAGACACTCTGAAGATGGCCACATGAAAGAGCAACAGAGGTAACTGAGAGAAAAAACAGAAAAACAAGGCCTGGGAATTCAACTAGGGTGTAGGGGAAGGTTGCCAGCCAACCCAAGCATTTATGTTACAGGCTCCAATGGTGCACAGTATCATCACTTACAGCCTTAGAACACAAAGCAAAGAGATAGCAGAGGGAACTGGTGGGGGAAAAGTTGTTCCTTTATTCCTGATCGTTCAATCCACTGCCTCTGCCATGCACCTACCACTTCCATCATATTGATGCTTTTCCTCAAGTCACTGGACCCGGGCCACTAATTTTCTCAGGCTGGTATCAGAGAAATAAATTCCTGTTGCTAAGTGTCATAATGTGACTACGTTCTGGCATATACAAATTCCTAATGACAAAAGGTATAACTTCAGATTTTAGAAACATTTAGATGAACATCTAAGATTATGTTATGTTTTATATTTTACTTATTTTCAAATACTGAAAGTTTTGAATTTTTCTTTCATTTTTGTCTTGATAAAGCATCTCTGCCTAATATCTGTAAAAATGAGCTTTCAGCCCCAGAAAAAGCATTCTGATGGTGAAACACTGTTTGCATGTTTTTTACTTAAGATGCAGATATTTTGCTCAGTACTGGGCCGAACAAGTTATATTAGAAGATGAAGACATTTCTGAAATCCATTGACCTCTGGCATGAAGAAATAATCCTTCAGTTTGCTATCTTGCACAGAATGTAAATGCTCATTAAAAAGATAAATTTTTCTCTTTTCTGTTGTGAAGGTAAATTAAAATCAATGCTTATGAAACTCTCGCATGCTATAAAACTGATAAGCACACGCACAGATTACACAGGCATGGACTGCAATAAATGTCAGCTTTCGTTTATTTCTTGTCGTTTTTGACATCTGGTGACCTGTGAAGAGCTCTAAAAATAATCAGAGGAAAATCCACTGTGACTTAGACTTGACTCTTCAAAAAGAAACAAACAGCCTGCAAAAGCAGCAGGAGTAATGGTTATTAGCCAGCTTGGTCAATCACTGCAGATGATGGAAAGTTTTGCTTAGCTTGGTTAAAAGGACAAGATTTTGTGAAACCATCCTACAGAACTCCAATGGGTGATTAATACAAACAATAAGCTAACACTATACCGGCTTGTCACTACTTGCAGCTAAATTTGTTGAATATTTATGTTTGGAACATGCTGATTCATGGAATGAATTTTCACGGCGCCATATTAGCACTTCAACGCCCAGTTGGGATTTTGTGAAAATTGTTGAGCTCACAGAGAATAGGTTTGAGTTAAAACAACTGTAAAGTTACTCTGGATAAATACTAGCAAGAGAACTGAGCTGATTGAAATAAATGGGAGGACCACTCCAAAACTCTACAGACATGTAAATAAACTGTGAAGGAACAGAAGAGTAAGTGTGGGGGGGTGAAGGAGAGGTGGGAAAGAGGGGAGAAGGGGCAGTGTTCAGGAACACTCCAAAATATCCCATGCAAATAAATGCTAAGTTTTTTCAGAATTCTAAAATTTGTACATATTTTTCTTTTTATCTTGAAAACAGAAATATTGAAAAATCCCCAGCAGGTGGTGATCTCATTTTTTATTCCTTCAAAAATTTTTCGGGTGAAATCGTCACTAAGTTGCTTGGAGATGAAGAAAAGGAAGTCAATCCAAGTTTAGTGTTTTAAAGTTTAATGTTTCTGCAGCAGGAGAAACTTCTACTAAAAATAGAGGACATGTCACCTATACTATAGTGCATATACATATATAGTGTATTTGTAGTCTGTATTATACCATAACGAATACTACAAAATTCAGAAAACAAGGCTCTTCTCAGTTTCTTAAATCCCATTTCTTTGCCGGTCATTTTGGTCTTTTTGACATACTTTTACTTGAAGGCTAATAAAAGTCAAATCCAGGGCCTCCATGCTCAAGCAGAAAAGTTCCCATCATGCAAGCATACCGAAGACTAAAAAAAGCAAAGGTGCATTCCTCTGTTTTGCAGGAGGCCAGGAGGTAAAACAGGAGAAAGATGATGCCCTGGTTGTGCAGTTCCCATGACAGGTGATCATCTGAAATCTTGGCAAGACCTATTTTCACTAAATAAATGCAAGGGTGGGAAGTTGGGTTGAGGAGTACTAAGGAAAGATTTGGGAGAGGAATCCCACACACGTTGTCAACAGTTCAGTGGGTTTAGAGATAAAAAGAAAGGATGAGGAAGTAGACAGCCGAGTGAGATCAAGTGCATTCCTTCGTTTTGAAAAAGATAAGAGATATTTGATCATGTCTGAGTATGAAGAGCCAGAGAAAATTGGCTGAAGATGAGAATAGGGAAATGGCAGAGTTATAATGAGATAGAATGAGATGTACTCACTGGAGCAGACAGAAGGATTGGAGTAGGGTTGCAGACACATTTCTAATTGTAATAGAAAAGGAGATATTCAGATCTGTACAAAGGAAAGGGAAAGTTTATTTTGCCTTTTTTTTTTCTATGGAAAAGCTAGCAAGCTCAGTACGCACCATTTACACAAATGACCTAGCATTCAAAGTCACCTAGATCAACACTCCACAAGTAAACGCATCCTAAGAAACAGCAGGGAGGGACCTCAAGGTGTTATTTAGCCTGCTTCAAAGCAGGCTCAGCTATGCCTATGCCATCCTTACAGGTGATTGTCTAACTCTGTCCAACACCCTCAAGCAATTGATTCTACAGCTTAAACTACCTTCACCACAGCAAGGTTTTCCTAATCACTAGTCTGAATCTCTCTTGCTGCACTGCAAAGTCCACAGATAAAACATTATTCTCCTTTTCACAGCAGCATTTTAAGAATTTGAAGACTACTGTGCCCAATTCTATTTCTCCATAGCCTACACAACACCAATTATTTCAATGAAGACTAAATGAGAAGTGGAAGAAGAGTTAAGAGGCAGTTGCAGTCATAAAAATGTATTACAGCTTTGAATTTAACAGTGGTTGTGTTTCTACTATGAATTTTCATTGTTTTCCCTTGCACATTTTTAGCTGAAGCTAGATTCAAAAGTATTAACAAAGCCACTGAAACAACTCTTAGCTGAGACAACAGAGTATTAAATCCTTGATATATAGGCATTTCATTCATTTTTAGAAAAAAATTGAACACAAATTTATGGCACCCTCAAGTTAAATTTTCTTTTGTCCCTTCACATTAATCTCCATTTTCATCTGTGCACGTGCAACACAATTGGAGACTTAACTCTAAACTACAAGTGTAACAAACTTTTCTGATCTCCCAAGGCCAAGGAGTCCTCGTCTTTGCTATTCAGTGGCCCCATTTAAGGGATAGCGGACCTTGTTCTCTTGCTTATTGGAACAGCATTTTGTTAGGGCAGCTGAACCTATCAGATCATCCAAATTTTAAAGAATGTTTGTTGGAACAGGGAATGGAAAAAATGATACGGTCAAAAGTTGATCCCTGGACAAAAATGAAATCAGAGCAAAACCAAAGTAGTGGGTTACCTGTTCCATTTCCATCTAAACCCTGCAAATAAGGAAAGCTGTCCACTTCCCAGGGCGAACTGGCTGCAGTTAGATAAGCTGTCAAATCGCTGTAGCTAGTGTTCTCTGGTAATTTCACAGATCTTCTCTGAAAGTGAACTTGTGGCTGAGTCCGTGCACCTAAAAAAATTAAAAGTGACTTTATATCCAAGGCGGGCAGAATATTTAGGTGTTCATATTTATGGAAGCACATTTACATTTTTTTCATTATAAATTGAAATAGCTTGAGAAAGACAGATACATCAGAAGGCTATTACAAAAGAGGAGGAAAAACAGTATTTTTATATTTATTTTGCAGTTGCCATTATTTTTTCTTAAGTATCACTGAGCAAAATTGTGAAAGCATCTAATGTCAGAAGCTTTTCTGAGCACGTTATTTCTCAGGATCACTTCAAATTTCATTACACACTTCTTATAGTGAATACAACTGAAACTAAAACTGAGTTCAGAGGTAGGGCATGTGAAAGCTTAGAAAACCATCCATTTCAACATTTTTGTTTAAATTTTGTTTTTCTTGAAATAGCAAGATAAATTTAGCTTACACTCTTTAAAGTGGTTTTCTAAGAGACTATAATTCTACCTGTAGTGCCAATTAACTTGTGTAATTTCTGTATATAATTTCTACAAAGCTTTAGCCACATTAACCATCACTAGTACTGAGATAATAATCAGTTTTTATTTAAATCACTGGATAAAAAGATTCACTAGACAAAACCTGGATGAGAAGAGTTTCCATATTTTCCCACACAAAGAACAGATCTAAACAGAACCAGATTACTTGGCATGTAAGATTTCTCTTTTTTCCTCTGTCTTGTACAGTTTTTTTCAAGATCACTAGGTGTTAATGAAGGGTCTTTGCTGCAACATGATTTAAGACTGTCATGTACTATTGCATTTCATGTCTCATTTAAATCCCAGTTTATAAAGTCAATAGTCTTTTTCAATGGATGCTCACCATTAATACTGTTTAGCAACACACAGCAAGACTCCATCTGCAAGTTTGTGTGTGCGACATGCAAATTAATTTTTAAATCAAAAGCTATTGTATTCTCCAGAGCTTATTTTGAATACTCACAGAACAGTCCCCACACAGCACAAAATCAAGAGGCAAGCAGTTTTTTTCTTAATTCACATTTGCCTGTATGGTTCAAAAATGTCAACTCAAAACAATTTTGCTTCTTTTCTCCTCTTAGTCTCTGGCAGCACTTTTAGGATACATGTACCTTCACTGCGAGAAAGATTAAAGAGCTTGACTCACAACTCCTATGCTTTTTAAGTGCCAATGTCATTAACCAGGAGCCTGGAATCTTTTCTTGCATTATTTTCTAGCAGGAGCTCTAGCTATGTGAAAACATAAAATTCCACAGAACAAACTCTGTATTGGCCAACAAAAATTGCTATGTAGGCGGGCAAGTATCTCCAAAGAGCTGATCATTGTTTAGCTGTCATTTCTTTGGTAATTCTGCAAGAAAAAGCTATAAAACCACTTTTCTTTTTTAATTTCTGAAACATTTAAGTATTTACAGCAGGCTCTCAAGACTGGCAGTATCCTTAAGTGTTTAAGACAGTCATTAAACACCACCCGTGTGAAATGGGAAGAAATCACCCTTACCCGATTTCTAGGCTTAAATGGAAAACAACACAAAAGACTAAATAAATTGACTGCAATGAACTTGGGGAAGACATATCCCCCAAGTGCTCTGCAATACCGTAGTAGTTTGCTGTACCTCAGGGACAGATCTGCTCAAGCACTCGGGAACCTCTGTCTGCACTGCTGAGCGGGCTCCCACAGCCCGTAGGGATAAGCATCCACAGTAACAAAACAGGAAAAAAAAAACTACAACAAAGAAACCAGCATTAGGATTATGGCTAACAGTTCAATGTAAAATTGTAGGATTTTCTGCTGTCTAAATCTCTGGTTAAGATTAATTATTCAAGTTGCCAAGAACCGGTATTATTGAACTGAATAAAAATGAAAAACAAAGTAACTGTTGTCAAGCCTGTAACACACTGGTTTATGCAGAGGCTCTAGGGTTTTCCATAAAAAAATGGTTGTTTTGTAGCACTGGGAGAGCCATGCGCTGCCAAACTTTAGACAGGGAGGACTCAGAAAGCCAGCCTCAGTTACTTGAATCCTACAGGCAACGCAAAGCGTTCCTATGGCTGCGCCCCAAACCTGGCGGGAAACCTGCGCAGCAATCAACTCAGATGCAAGTTTTAAGGTGGAAGAAACAGCTTCCTCTGTAGATAGTGCACATACATACTATAAATCTGTGCAGATTAGTTAATTCACACCCTAGATTAACAAACTCCTTGATATTAATATTCGCCTGAAGCCTGACACTTATCCTGACTCTCCCCTCAGCTCCTCAGTTGGGTCTCCCCAAACCTGGCAAAAGACTTCAAAGGGGTACAAGACCATGAGCTACCAGCAAAAGGCTTGTGAGGGAAGCAGCTACCATGGCTTTCGCCTTCTCTCACCACCTTGCTAGAAGATAATCCAATGTACTCCTTTAGCAGAGGTCATAGATAATTTTGGGGCATATATTTGGGAATAGATGTAGTGAGGGAATTGAAAGTGGTAAAATGGAGAAAGGCTTGTGCTGACCAGACTCTTAGACTATTTTTCAACAAGTCAACACGTCACTAGGAGTGGATTATTATTATTGCTTCTATTACTGAAGATATCTAGTTTTGACTCATAAAACCCAAACAAAACCCACATTCAAGTATAACTCTGGCACGTGAGCTCCCTCCACTTGGGGAGTGCCATGAGGTAAAGGACTGCTGAGCACTGATCTTATCTTCTTTAAACGTCCCCTTGTCAACACACCGGCCATGATTCAACTGCTGTCTGCTCCAGTTTGCCAGTGCACACCTGAAGATGTAACCATCTCAAGGAGTCCCTGTAAGGCACCTCTTGTCACGCTGGATGCGTGACATGTGGCACCACGCCAGCATTTCAGCTTTGATCTATGTGAAGTAACATCTGAAGTATCACCAATTCATGCTCTTATTGCTCATATGTCAGAGGCAGATAGAGGGTACCCACACAGCTCCCATTCACTGAATGCTGGAGTTCAGCTTGTCGCTGTGCCGGTATTAAATAGCTTAAATGACCCAGCGGCTGGCAAGCTCCATCCCTCGCAATTACTGACAGAGCACAGCAGTGGATTGAATGCCATCATGAAAATGAAGCTGGCTGCATCAACTCAGACAAACCTCTCAATTGCATAATAAGTTGCTTGCTTGATTAATTATTCAAAAGCAACTGGTAACTTATTGTACTAGGTGGGTCTTTCTTTCCCTTTGACTGGTCCTTCAAACACCAGTGTTCCCAGTCTGTTCCTGGTATAATAAGTTCTGGTTTGCTCTCATTTTTGCACTAAGGAAACTTCTGATCATCTCTTTTGAAGCAGTGCAAAGTTACTGGGAATTAAAGTGGAGAAGTAACAGAGAAAAACTAGGTCACAAGGATTTCAGATCAAGGCTAGAGAGGCTCCATTCAAACGCTGGTACAATGTCTAGGCTGCCTTTCATTTAGGTTTTGCCACAAGAGAATTCCCAAGAAAAGGAGTGTGGGCTGGTCCCATAAAATAGTTTTTACTGGGCAAGACAAGAGTTCAAATCCCAACCTTTAGAATACTCCGGGTGCCACTTTCTTCCTTTATCCTCTTTCTCTGCTATATCACCAGAACCAGTTATATTATTCTAATTTAAATATATTGGAAACACCCTGGATCAGTTCACTGAGGGGAGCAAGATTATCTGGAAAATATTTATGAGTGTCACTCGGCTGTTAAATGTCCCTCTAGCCCTTTAACATCCCTCTTTTTTGAGTAAAGGAAGCTGTAAACATGAAAGGATTGTTCTTTTTAAGTTAATTGCATAATATTAGCACATTTGCATAAGAATAAGAGTATTTAATACACCATGCGAGTAGCATACTGTTAGTAAACAACGTTTCATGTTTTGTCTAATGGAATCCCTTGTGGTTTAACACAGTTCACCGTCCATCTAATTTACCCCATTAGATAATGTCAGCTCTCAAATTGCAAAATATATGTACGGCAGCTGTGCTGTTCTCCAGCTCCTTCTGAGCGTTCCATCAGCTACCTAATTTGTTTAGTGCTTTTTCAGCTCCAGTCGTATCTAGTGCTATCATTAATGAAAAGCCTATTGTGTCTGGATGGTTTCTAACTGTAAAAAAAAGATGTCAGGAAGGCATAATTGTATTACATTCCCTCAGATAAAACAAGGTTATCTTGGAATATTATTGAAGGTAGTATTCCCCTGTTTATTAACTATCTACTGGTAGAGTTCAAAATGATGGCAATCATAATACACATGAAGAAGACACAGTTTATGCACAATAAGAGTGCTCACAGGAAAGATGTCCCCTTCTTTTGGCTCATCGAGGTACCTTTAAAAACTTCTGTTCTTTTGTTAACAGACTTACCTTGGCTATCACATCAATTGGGCTAAGTTAGGGCAGATCCCTAGGTCAGATGAACATTTTATTGTTTACTGTGCAATTCAGAAAACACAGTGTTCATCTGACTGATGCTACTGTTGCTTTAACTTCTGTGTTTGGCCTCACGAAAAGGTGATTCGAATTTTATTCTTCTAATGCAGTGGTTTTCATCCTGTAGTATGTGGGTTGGCAGGCAGTCTGATAAGGAGTCCACAGGAAGTACTTAAGAAAAGCGAGTTTATACAGGGTATAGAACAATGCAGATATGAGAAATTTTCAATTTTTCTATGCCCTAAATTTCTAAAGCATTCACAGCAGGAAGCAAGAAACAAAAACAGAGAAAATTCTAAGACAATAAGAACATCAGAAAATGTTTACTGCAAGGATGGTTAAATGAGGCTAGATGAAAAATCACCCAACAGAGAGTGAACGAAATTTAATCCCCAGCTCTCAAATGGCACACTAAAGTCCAAACTTGTTTATTGCCAAGTAACTCAAATTCCTTAGTCACAGCAGTTAGGGGTGAATTTAGCTATTAAGCAGCTTGGTAAAACCATCCCACAGAGGAGCATTTCTTGGGGAACTCAGAAGAACTCCCCACAAAATATCCGTCTCAACCACGGGACAGAGTTCAGAAAGCATCAGGCTGTCAGGCTTTTTGTTTAGTGTCACTCAAGTTTCAATTCTGACTTCCAAAAACCAGCATACCTTGAAATCCCGAGACTATCTGGACTACATCATCATAGACCATTAGAGTAGCTGAGCGTTCAGGAAGAAGGCCGAGACTCAGCGAAGAGAACACTGTGGGAGAGAAGTGGTTTAAGTGGGATATATTTGAATTCTTACAAACATAACCCAACAACAACAGCACTTACTTTCTTCTAAATTTTTGCAAAAAAGTAGCCCACCCAAACTATTAAAATCATATTGTATATGTGACAGAAACCATGTGCATTTTCTAAACCAAATAATTAAGTTTCCAGGATAATTATTACCAAACTAAACACGTTCTGCGCTTTGACTCCTGCAAGTCACGCATGGCAGCTCAAAGTAGAGACAAGTGTAAAGCAGGGTTTCGGGTTATAATTCCCAGCTCCACCGAAAGACCTGTCATTATATAAAGAGGAGTGAAAAACTAACTCCATCTGACTGAATTATTTGTCTGTGAAACGGCTATAATTCTTACTTCAGGAAGACTTTAATGAAACTTAACTTTTAAATACTTTGAGATGCTTACATAAAAAGTCATTCAGAAAGGCAAATTCTGAATAATTTGCTTTAAAATACAGCATGTCTTTACTGAGTCACCACCTACGCTAAAGAAGTGCTATATATAGCAGATCTACTGTCATTCTACCAGTGGTGCAAAAGGGGACAGATAAACGGTATTTGCTGCAAGAAATCTGCCTGCAAGGACCTCCTTTGCCACTGACATTCCTTCCTGGTGGCTGTGTCTGTATGCACGCACGCCTTTGGAGAGTGAGGAACATGGTATACTTTCATGCCAAGTTCTTCAGACCCAGAGGACCAGAAATATGTATGGAATTAGCCACTGAGCACACCTGACTCCCACACCCGTGAAAACAGTAAGAAGTAGACCTGCCTGCAGCCCATGCATGGCTTTCACAGATAGAAAGAGAGGAGAAGATTAATGCAGACTAGTAATTTTTGGTAACTGGGCAGCACCCCACATTTGCACCTGGAAAGTATTCAACCTATTCTGAAGTGACCACAAGCTGAGGAAGAAGACATTTCCAGAACCGATTAATAAAAGAACAGCACAAGCTCTTCTGATTTTCTGGAGCTTCATAAATTTCCTCTAAATTAAGATGTATTACTTAATCCAAGAGACCATATAGATGTTAGCTACAAATAGGGGGACTGTACAGTATTTTTATTTTAAGAAATATATTATCTTTTAAAGATCAGATATTTTAGTGTTTGGGAGGAATACAGGAGAAAGGAGAAACAAATAGGATAAACACACTGATAAGAACCACCATCTAAAAGATGGTCTTAACAACATTTATGAACATTAAAAAAAAATAAAAATCATGTTATTGCAAGTACAGCTAAGAATTTTCTTTCCAATGCTCTACATGTGAAACAGATCTACACATCAGGAAACATAAGTAAGAAAGCCTAGTGCAAGTAGCACTAGGCCACACAATTACAAAATTTGTTTGTCTTTATTCCAATAACTTAATTTGTATGAAGAAAGCTAATATAATTTAGACACCCTGGGGAGCTCAACACAATAAACCATGCCAACATCATCTTCCATATATGCCAGACTATAATGCATATATAACCTCTAAACTTCCCTTGGGCTTTTCTGCACAATCTTTTCTCAGCATGACAAAGGCAGAAAGTCATAGTTTTTAAGACCAGAAGGATGACTGTGATGATCCAGCCTTACTCCCATATAACTACAGACCTCCCTGAATTAATTACTGCTTCAGATGCAATAGCTGAGCTTAAACTAGAAAACATGTAGAAAAACTATCCAATTTTCTTTTAAAGGTGTCCAGTGGTGAAGAACATACCACAACATCAATGTTCTAGTAAATAATTATGAGGGCAGTTAAACTATGTGCCTTTTTACCCATCAAAATTTATTGAGGTTAGACTTCCAGCCATTTGATCTTCTTTTTATACAAGCCTGCTAGACAGAAGAATTCTCTCTTACCCGTTTCCTGTTCTCTATGCAGGTACTGATGGACTATGATCAAATTACTCCATGAACTTTCTCTCTGGTGAACAAAATAAATTAAGCACTTCCAAGTCTTTCTCTGTAAGCCATATTTTCCAATCTTTTAATCACTCATGATATAACCCTGCAGTTTTAAACATTTTTCTTGAAGCGTGGAGCCAGAACTGGACACACATTTCCCTGAGCGGCCGCACCAGGGACAAGTTCTGAAATACTACACTCTGCTTTCTCAGTCTTTATCTTATTTTACAGCTAAGGGCCAGATTATTCTGCTTTCTTGCAGTGCTGCATTGAAGGTTATTTTCAACTGTTCATCTACCATGACTCACACATCTTCTGCAGAGTCACTGCTTTCCAGATGAGTTCTCCTCTCCCAGAAATACCATGAGCATCCTCTGCTCCTAGAACTACCTTTCACCACAGTGAATACCATGGCTTGCTTTGACTGGCCCTACCAGCTAGCCTGAACTGTGCTGCCTCAGCAACTTCTCTCTCTTCATTGCACACGCTGCTCCAAAAATTTCCTCTTAAATATGGACAACCAGTCACAATTTTTTTTCATCCACATTATTTACGAAGAAAAACCTATGCGTAGCTAAGAGCAGATAGATGAGCACGTCTTCCATCATGAACACTTCAACAACTCAAGTGATGTTAAATTAATGAACTGTTAATAAGTGGAGTCATGGTTCTGCTGATAAATAGTTTAATGGAAAAAGAGATCTTAATCTTTTCCTCCTACCACTTATCACTATGTAAATAAATAATCCTCCTGCTTAAGTGGTAAAGAGCTAGTAATTATTTTGGTTAACATAAGAAAAGTTCATTTCTGCCAAATTATGAGAACAGAAAACCCCTGATGCTTACTCCTTAAAGCTATTACAATAATATCACAAGTGCAGTGGCTGCACAGTTTTTCAGCGTAAGATTATAACTAATGCATATTGACTGTGATGGAAGAATCCTGATCCTTCGGCAAAGTCCTGTTACAGCACTTTAACATTACCACCCTATAGCTCTCAAAGCTACTCCTTACTCGTGGTTATCATTTCCACATTTGAAGTAAATGTGTCCATAGTTCATTCACCACAGCACACAGGACGGCACACCAGCTTCCACCACTGCCATGGGTGGAACGCTGCTCGAAGTGGTGTTATCTGCTCTGTGGGGTGAGACTGCTAGTACTGTTAAAAGGTATTTTTGGAAAATAAGGATCCCGCTGTACGCCTGTGCCCAGACTGCACACTGCAGAATCAAGATTTAAATGTGTTGCCTGTTCCCCATCATTCAACCCAGATTAAAAATAACAACAATAACAAAATTTCCATGGTTTTCAGAACTTCTGTATTGTGTTGGTTATAAGCATGATAGGAACTTAATTACAGGGCATTTAGATACGAACAGTTCTTAGAAAGTTTTTTAAAGACTATAGGCACCTTAGTCAATACAAACAATAACAGCCTAAGTACCTTGGGCCTGAACTTTTATGTCATGTCCCTTTTAAGGATTAATTAAAACAACAACCCTACTAAATCCACATGAGGTGTATCAAGTTGTAACTTCTTGTTTCTTTAATGAAAGAAAGGAATAAGTTCAAGGTACAGAAAGCAAAAGAAAGGATTCTACTCCCAATTAAATCAATGGCAAACTATCTACCGATTTCAATGGGGGAAGATCAGAGGTGAAGGGAATCTATTTTCTGAGTTAAGCTCACATTTCAGCCGTTGAAAGGAAGATTTTGTGGAAAGTGTATACAATTACTGCTCTTTAAACCTCAATGACTTACCAAAACAATAATCCCATGTTTAATTCCCTTCCTTCAAAATCAATATTTAACAAAAGGCAACAAGCAAAAAACCTAAGCAAACAAACTCCAGGCCATGGAAGAGTAGGTCACATTAGATCTAAGTTGTGAGTCAGAAAGATATGAGACACAAGGCAAGAAAAGGCTCAGGAAAAAAGGGGTTATTGCATGCTTTGATCATATAT
Source organism: Anarhynchus alexandrinus (assembly GCA_008711295.1). Lineage (NCBI taxonomy): Eukaryota > Metazoa > Chordata > Aves > Charadriiformes > Charadriidae > Anarhynchus > Anarhynchus alexandrinus. Next base: position 5,436,449 of record VUYV01000012.1, on the reverse strand, counting down.
GATTAAACTTAAGGAAGTACATGAAATATGCTCAGGAAGATGCACTTCATCTTATTTGAACAGAAAAAAACATCAAGGAAATTTCTAAAGAGTCACAGAACAATTATGGTTGGAAGGGACCTCTGGAGGTCACCTGTTTCAACCAAGCAGGGGGGTGTCCAGCTGAGTTTTGAATATCTTTAAGATGGAGATTTCACAACCTTTCTGGGCAACCTGTTCCAATCTTTGACTACTGTGGTTGTAGAGAATTGTTCCCTTTTATTTACTTGAAACTCTCCTTGCCGCAACTAATTTCAGTTGCTTCTCATTCTTTCACTACACACCTAAGAGCCTGGCTTAGTCTTCGCTATAGCTCCATTAAGTAGCTGGAAAATGTGGCAGAATACAAGTAGAGGAAATGTGGAAGTCAGTCTATCTTATCTGAAGCAAGCAAATGCAGATAAGTAAACAGCATGTTGAAATGCCTAAACCATAATTCTGGGTTTGAAGAGATTCAAGTTCCTTCCCCCATCTGAAAATACATTTGCTGCTTGACCTTGCGGCAAGTCACACAGTCCCTCCGGCTATGTTGATATTAATAAATAAAACGGAGCCAAGGCATGGGATTGAACACTGCCCTGTGATCATTTATACTATTTAAATATTAGTGCACTTAAAACCTGGCATGGCTTTGGCTGAGACTAATTATCAAATCTAAGGTGATATTTAGATGTGATTTGGGTATAATACAAGCCTGGGACCACTCCCAAACGACTTGGACACAAATTGTGGCTGGGGATTAGAGGAAAGGCAGATAAAAACTGGGGATGTGACCTTCATCTAGATGTTACATCTCAAGGTCTGAAAGCCACCCCTCAACCTGTTCTATTTAGCTATACAGAAATAGTCTTCGTGACTCAGTTTCCCCTCCTGTACAACTAAAGTCCCCCAATTCCCATAAAATTTTGAGGCATTCTGATAAAAAAAACCTAACACACAAGTATTATTGTCATATTTGTTTGCCTGCGGAAGAAACAAACCATGCTAATTAAGTTAGAAAAAAATCCTTACATCTGGATAACATAACTGCAGATTAAAACTGTCCTATGGACATGGCCAAGAACTGAAAGGCCAGGACTTTTTTTGTATGCTACAGCCTACAGTGCAACAGTTGTTGCTACACCTTGGGAAAGAAACGAAGGAGTACATCACAGCTGCTGAAACAAAGCACTCGGAAACAGAGTTCCCATAAAGAAAATGATCTGGAATAGATTTGTATTTTCTGTGGAGCTCTAAGAGCACCAACAGTTGTTTGAAAACTGACGTAGCACTGTATCAAGGACAGCCAGGAGGAGAGCGAATCTCTGCACAGCCCTGATGGCACAGTTTAACTGAGGAAGAAACCTCGGTTTTTTTGAAACACACAGATGTTCTTCCTCCCACCCAGGATTGCAAGCATTAAAACACATCATACAAAATTGTGTAACTTCCTTTAGATGCAAAATCTTACCTCAGAACAAAAATAAAGATCTCTTACCAGGCAATCTTACAGGTTTCCATGGTGCAGAATTTGGCACATATGCATGTTTACTAGCAGTCACTATCAGCTGATTGCCCAATTTATACTGAAACTTGAGGAAGGCAGTGCCATCTGCTCCTGAGGTTCCAGATGCAATGGAGATCTGGTTGGTAAAAATCTCAATGAAGGCTTCAGTTACTGGCTGATGTGTGCTGGCATCGCTTACATGGACCTTCAGCGTTACTTCTGTAATGACAAACAACCACAGCAATTATCGTCCGAAAAGCTTCTGCAGGAGGCAGCAGTTAGAACACGGTAGCACGCCAATGACCAAAAAGACACAGGGCTCAGTGCTAACCTCTGACACTTTGGTACCAAGTACGACCTCTTGTCCTGGCCTGCAGTTCTCCATTTGGGGCAGTCACTCTTTAGAGAAGTTGCAGATTCTGCCACAAGCCAGATCAGGTCCTGAATTATTGCCCTACTGCTAACTTCAGCTGTGGAGACATCGATATTCCACCTATGGCTGGCTCCAGCCAGACTTCTCCACCAGCAGTGGGGAGAAGAAAGGCTGGAAGTGGGCTGCGCTCCTTCACCCCTTCCCCAAAACATTTCCCTCTGTGTAGCAAAGGAACAGAAAAAACCTGCTGTGAGGGAAGCCCAGGAAGAAAGAGGGCAACAGAGCAGGCTGTGTTACAGTCAGAGATTTTGAACCCCGGTGAGAGAGATTGCCCCAGCTGGCACAGGACTTCCCTGGTGATGTCTAACCAAGACAGTGAAATCCCACAGGTTCAGGTCCTTGTCCTCAAAGCACTGGGCAATCAGGTGGCATGCAGAGTGCTAGCAGTGAGGAAGAGAGGAACACTTCCGCCCCCGCCTCCCTGTTCACTGGCCCTTTTTCCAAAGGGGCAAAAATGTCACAGCCACTAGTGATATCTGCTTGTCAACCCTGACACCACCACGTTACCTGTCCCCACATACAATTGGTGGGTATGAGAAGCAAAGAAGTGATGGTTAAGGCAGTCAGGAGAATCATACATCTTGTAGACATGCAGTCAGGAGCTAAGACAATGGACTACATTTTCCTTGAGTAATTTGCCATTTTTCCAGAAACTAATTACTTTTTTAAATGTTTCCAGATGTACAGTATTTGTCCACTCCAGGGCACTCCTATGACTAAACCATGCATTGTGTCACCAGGCTTTTGTTACATAAAGTGGAGTGGCTTGTGCAAGACAGTCCCTCTGGAAGGCATTCCTCTATATCTACGATTATTTTTCTGCCCCTCCAATAGTTCCTCTGCCTCATGGTCTAAAGTAGCAGCTGTTGCCTTTCTTCAGTAACTATGACTTAAATGCAATGCTGTGTTGAAAAGACCCAGCAACAGTCCAATGCCTCGACCAAGCAGCTCCTTGGATTTTTTTCATTTACATTCCCCTCGTTCTCCTAAATGAATACCTCCCTCCCTCTTTTCTCTCCCACTCTCCCCTTTCTCTCGTTCTCACCCTCATCTTTGGAAATGCTGTTGTTCTTGCTTGACGTCCCCTCCCTCAGCTTACTCCATCCCCCAAGGTAGTAGAGGATATTTTGCAAGCTCCCTTTCTGTGTCAGGGGGATTCAGCTGCTAACAAGCAAGATGCTCACACTCCATGTGCAAGTCATTTCTTCATGTGCTGCCCAGAAAAAAAGCATAAGCTCCTCTTCATATTTACTTAAAAATAATACATTAGTTTCTACAGAACAGCATTGGTGATACAGTTCTGTTACATTACTACTGTGCGTTAGGATTTTAAGAACTTATTTCGATGTAAGCCCTGAGCCAGCAAGACATAACACAAAGAAAACAACAAAGAACTTAACAAAGTCTCTGTTGTGAATTGCAATAGTGAAATGACACAGCGGAGTACGCTGAGAAACATACTGTAACAATACAAAATTTTAAAAGGATGTCAGGATCTAATACAAAAATATCAGCACCTCTGTCCTAAGGGCATTTCAGCCAGAAAGATATCGGGCCTTTTTATAAGTGGAGACCTTCTGTCTGAATCCTACAGTACAGAAAACATAAATATCAGGCAGCCCTGAACTAAAACCCCATTAGAGAAATTCATCATCATTGCAGCCCTCACTTTAGAACTTGGCAATGGAGGATGCCAATTTAGAGGGGATCAGCATGAAATACATTCTAGCTATTAAAGATTCTGGAGTTGTTCCCAGTTTTGCATTTGGTAGTCAAAGAAAACAACATATATTGAAAAGCAGTGTCCATACACAGTGGTGTGCACATACAGAATGCCTCCTTAGAAACTTTGCTTTGACCACCAAGGAACTTGTGAAATCTTGTGCATCTGAAAGGCAGCCACATTAATCAAAGGAAGAACACATATCTATTTATGTTTTTACAAACTGTGCATGTATTTACAAACGTGAGGGCAAAAAGCAATGTAAGTTTTTATTTTCAAAATGTGCAGGAACAATACGCTTAGATCCGCAGCCAGATAGCTGCGCTGTTAATGTTTCCCACTTTGAATTGCCTAGCAAAGAATGCTGAGGAACAGATGCGGTTAAGAATAATGGGTCATGCATTAAAGAAAAAGCAAGGAAACAGGACAAGCTGAACATTGTGGTTAGCAATTTCAGTAACATGAAAGTTTAGCCTTTTCTAAAACAACCACATATAAGAAGGAACCAAGGAGCTCTGGAATATTAAATACTAATCAGGGAAGAAGATAAGAAAACATCAGAACTATCCAATCTATTAATTCCTTATAGACATCCAAAATTCTGGAATAGAGACTACTACTAAAATTGATCAAGAGACAAAGACTGCTAAACAAAAATTCTCCTGTATACACAAATCCAGCGCTCTGTTCCCAAACAAGAGAGCTAGCCATGGATATCTCCAGTAGGAAATTCCTTTATCCTTCACTCTATAGCTATATAAGGGCTTCTGTCTGCATCCTTCTCTCTTTCTGATAAGGAAGGATAAGGGTTTCCAAAATCCTGTTTCCAAATGGAAATGACAAAGGTCGTCACCCAAGATGGAAGACTGATGTCCTGAAAGGCAACAGACTGGAACTGCTGTTCCAAACCACAGTCCCTAGATCAGACACTGGGCTTTTTTTTCTCCTCCTTTTTAATATTTAGACTTGTTTTTTCCTGAAAGGATAGAGAAAATTGTAGCAGCCTGAACAACCCTAATTCCTTTTCATGTGTTATCTTCCCTGACATACGTGTGAAATGCATACAACTTGCTTAATTCAGGGCTTTCTCCCACGCAACAGCTCCTTTTTCTTCTTATCTAATGCAGCAATGAAGTCATGAACACTAAACCTGCATTATCACAGTAATTTCCACAGCAACAGAATTATTACAAGCTTTAAACTGGAGAGAAATTGTTGAAGAAAACCTCCTCTCAAACAGTGAGAGTGATAAGAACAATCTATAAAGAGAGACTACTGTGAAAACTTAAAGCTATACAGTAACTTTCAGAATTGTTAGGAGATATTCAGGCACTTCTTGAAGAACGTGAGGACTGAAGAAGGGAAAGAAGAGAGCAGAGTAAGGACAGCAAGTGATCCAAGATTAGTCTGACCTCAAATTAATAGGAAGGTCTTAGACCAAAGCCTTAGTTATACTAAAAGACATATTTAATTAGAAAAAGCTGCTTAGAAGACTCATCATTAGCTAAGGAATACAGTTTTTAAAATATCTGGCAAACTTTTTAGTTGGTACTCTCAGCAAAACAGTGGGGATAAAGCAGATACATTATTCTTGAGTTTTACAGCCTACCACAGTAAGGAGCTCACACAGAATTAAAGACACATGGACTCAGAGAAGGAAGGACATCTGCAGTAAGTGGGGAACATGATGGAGGCAGGGAACCAAAAGCATTGCAGAAGATGAACTCCGAGAACGTGAACTGCTAAAGAGAAGCGTGCTTCATTCCTCCACAAATTTCTGATACTGTTGCGCTTTCTATTATTTACTACAGCAGGAATATTAAGTTACTAAGTTCTGAAAGAGCTTTGCTCTGTACTGCTGGTGAGGTCCTGGAGGAAGGAAGGGGACATAAAGGTGCACAATGCTGATGTTTCCTCACCGCAGAGCAAAGCAGAGATGGCTGAGGTGACAGACCCCAGGCTGATGAATTCACCTGGAGCAGCTGTGACCTCCCCAGACAGGTCAGCCCCACTCAGGACAGGCCAGCCCCACTCAGGACAGTCCATGCCTGAGCCGATAGCCCTGTCTAACACACCTGGCTCCTGACCAGTGCGGTGTGGACGTGACTCTTTCAGACCTGGGCTGTCTGGCACGTGTCTCTGTTGGCTCGCAGCGCAACGCAGGTGGGCACAGGTAGAGCCAGAGTAACTCGCCTGCACCGCTAGCGCATGCCCTGCCATTATATTCCTACAGGAATGCTGCAGGTCCAAAGCAAGATCTGTTCATTTTCAGGAGATAAAACACGGGCAAAGATACCCTGTCTGGATGGGCAAAAAGACTGTGTGTCCCTGTCTAGAAGTGCAGCTAGGAATGGGCCACTTGCAAATGCTGAATAGTGCAAGCCATCTGGGAAACCCTGCAACTCTGCTTCGAGAAACCCGAAGCAAAGTGGGAAAACAGTAAATACGGGGTTACATTCCACAAAAAGATCAAGGCTGCTCTATGTATATGCTCAAGCAAGCCAGTGTACACTAAATCTCTTTTCTTATAGTTATATTCCTTTGTCTTCTTTCAGCAATCACATCTTACTTGTTTTTCAAATGAGCACAAACCAAAACTACTAGTTATAGTGAAAACAGCTGCCTAAGTGTAACTCCCTCCCAGTTTTCTAGTACTAAATTTATTGTCAGCTATAAAAAAAAAAACCCCAGCATCTCCAAGGTTATAATTTGGGAAAGTAAAATAAAAAAAGACAAAAAAAACCCAACCCTTACATGTTAGCATTGCAATCCAGAATCCCATCTGTCTTCTTAATCTGATTTCTGAGATTTTACTAAGTCTAAACTTTCTCTGAGCAATCCTTCCTGTGCCATCTGTTTTATGAACCATACTGCCTCCTCTGAAATACAAGTAACTTTAAGATGACCATTTCCTCAGCCACAACCCCTCTTAGACTCACAACTGCTCTTTATATTGCTGTGAACTCCCAGTTTGGGAACAGTTTCCTTCAGAACTGGTATCATCACCGCTGTCTTCTATAACCAAACTCCCAAAAAGTGAAAAGGACTGTTTTGTTTTGTTTTAAAAAAGCCAGTAAAGTTACATAGAAAGAAAAATCCTGAGCAGCCTGGGTGATAGCACACTGTCAGATCTCAAATACTGAAATAAACAGAGAAAAGTTATGACACAGATTGGAAGTCAAAGATCACAACCTTATTCAGATCCCAATCCTGCAATTTCGTTTCTGTGCACACACCCCTCTGTCTGGCAGACTCCCACTGATGTCTGCTGGACAGATGATCTCTTTTGGGAACAGGGTGACACAGGCAGCCGTTATCACTTATCTTTTCCTCTGGGGATCCCCTATCCGTGGACAATGTCAGGATATTACCAAAGAAAGAGATATTTAAATTATCTAGGTTTTGATTAGAGAAAGAAAACTTCCTGCTCATTTAAAAAAATGCCATTCTGACCTTTATTTAAAATTGTATCCTCCGCTCTGATTGAGCTTACTGGCAACATGCCTGGTTTTGAATCCTACATGCCAAATGGATAAGCCTTTCTGCTGCTTAACCTTTCGCCCATGTGCAAGGTCGCTCCTCAGCCAAACAATAGGATTTTCATTTATCTAGAGGAAAACATTTTCCTAGAAAAAGGAGTGTTCCCTGTCCCCTAGCCACTGATGCCAACTCAAGCATTTACATATCATCATATCTTTCTAATACACCGCATCAAGAAGGCTGTACTGACAACCATGATTCAAAATAATAGCAGAGTAAGTTCATACAAAGAAAAAGAAAATGTGTACGCAAAATCCCTCCAGAAGCACGGACTCTGATCTTCATTGATGTTGTCACCTGAAAAGTAAGTTCACAAGTACCACCTCAAATGGCAAACTAGGCGTGCTTGTAGAAGGGTCACAGCAAAGACGATGGCATCCCCTGTTGAGAACAGACTCTGATCCACGTTACAGCAAAACCAGTGGTGCTACACAAGCCTTCCCCTCCACCACAGGTGACCAAGGTCTCAACTGGGGTGAGTGTCTGCCACTGATTTCCAAGGAACACGACCACACAGAGGGTGGGATGTGGGAGGTCTGCTGCAGTCCCTGGCATGAAGCAGAAAGATCCTTACTTCTGTCCACAGCACTGGTCAGAACTCTAGTAAGGACCACACAACAGGGCTTGGCTCTCATGCCCAGACTTCAAGGGGGCAGGGAAGCAGCCTTTGGACCAGCCATCTGAAGAATCCGACCTCTTCAGTTATTGAAAGAGAAGGCTGGAGCAACAAGAGAACAGCTTCCTAGGTGAACCAGCTTACAAGATAGCAGATTCACTCACGCTGACAGACTATGGCAAGAATTATTATTTTTTTTTTAATAGTTTTAATTTTCGTTCTAGGTGTTCAATTAAGGCTTACAATTAATGTTTAATTCTGGAATTAAGAGAATTAAATGTTTCATTCTAGAACATTTATGAAGCCAGCCCAAATGGTTGTCTGCGGTGCTTCTTTTAGCACTGCAATCTGAATTTGTTAAACACTTTTCTGCTTTACAGGTCACGGGGAAGACTATCAATATGGTCCTCTGCACACTCTGAGCACTTGTAGTGTGATGACTATAACTCTCATACCTCAGAAGTCAAGAAGGAACTTTTTTCCCCAAATGCACAACTGACTGTGATTTCTGAGTTTTTTCTTTTATTCCTCTCCCTTGCTCCTCCTCAGAAACCGTAGAGATCTGATGCAACGGGAGCTGCAGAGTCCAGTCTCTCAGCTGGAACACAGAAGCCCCTCTGTGATGCCAAATCAATGCATCTTTCTCATCTCATCTCAGCGGACAAGCAGGATCCAGGGTTGTGTAGGAGGCTGCTCTCAGGTGGCATTTGAGGCTTTTTTGCCCTTCTCTGCAGCACAGTTTGATTCATCTGCATGTCTCATCTAACATTCCTTGCCACTTCAAGAGCCTCAGGCATGCTGGCACTGTGGCTGGTTCCTCTAGTGCACAAGAATTTAATTTCCATGGGTCTGAAATGGTTTATCTTAACTAAAATAATTAGACTAAACCCTCAATGTTCAAATAAAGCACAGTGGTCTGTGATACGAAGGTCAAGCAGGTGCCCTACTTGCCTCTTCAGGTTTAAAATTTATTAAACAAAACATTTGGAAACTAAAATGATAAATACATTGGTTTACCTCAAAATACATTATCTCCTTGTGATAATGCACACAAATTTTAATAAAATGTCACAAAATGAACTCTAGTATAAGAACTAGAGCAATTTATGCCATGTCCAGTGACCACCAGGCTACTACGCAACCATGTATTCAAGGGGAAGGGAGGGGCAGTTAAAGGATAATGAAATAAAGACATTCATGACACAACTGTCCAACATTTAAGCGAGGATTTGCATATCCTGACCTGCTAGAGCCTAGAGCATTACCACCAAAATTAATTTCTTGGAAAAAAAGGTAGGAATTTGCTTTAATTAAAAAAAGCGAGAGCTATATGCATAATGCCCAGATGAGACTCTGATACCCTATTGTTAAGTGATTAAACAAGCATTTATAATTAACTTGAAACTCACATGGCTACGAAACTCATGAATAGCAATAGTTGCATTAACAGGTCTGCCTTTGATCTCTACAGGAACTGTGCATGACACAAACTAATTTCATTTCCAAACCTTGTCTTTTAGACATGGAATTATATAAAGATACTGTCATGGAGCGCAGATGGAAGTTGAGTTTCAAAGCTTTAGCTTGCAACACGCATAATGCATTCTTTACATGACATGAAAAAGTAATCCTTGCTTAAAACCTTCTTTTTTTCCTAATAGAGTCCTTTGAAACTCTGTTTGGAGATCAATATGGAATGAAAAGTTAATGCACTGATACTTTTCAGTTGCTGAGCATTAGAGTTCTCCACTGACTCAAACAAGACCACAGCTGATTTTGCAACACCGGCTCTGAGGATAACACCCCATTGAGCTCAGCCGCTGCACAGCTCACAGGGATTTTAAGCCAACTTTATACCTACTGCATCACCGGTCTAGTTTGGGGGAGGGCAGAAAGGGAAAGCTTGGATTCACTTAGCCATGAATGGATGTGTTACATTTTCTTGGAACAACTTTTTCCTAACTCTATTAATAACAGTACGCATCTGATGAAAAAAATTTAAAGCAGATGTATTCTACATTTAAGTGAACCAGTGTATGTGCAACAGAGCAGGGAGGAGACAAGCCCTTTTTTTCATTATTGCCAAGTAGCTTTAATCTTTGGTTTAATCTCTACTTATTTCCAAAACCTGTTCTGAAAGCAAAGCTAGATGTCACTTTAGAAGAGTGTATTTTTACTTGAGTTGTTTGCCTTTTTTTTTTTTTTAAAACAAACCACTGTAACAATTCAAACAAACACAACTCAAGTGACTCTCTACATTCCCATCGCAGTCTGCAGTGCAGACTTCCACTTTCATCTCAGTACTCCGCTGATGTAAGCTAATACAGGTAACAGAGGCAAATTCTTGTGTTAAAATTTTATCTAGGCACTTGCAAGTTCTCTTTTTTCAAATGACTAAATAGTCAATTTATATTCACTTCATTCCTTGAAGAGGTTATTCCCAGCTGGCAGACAGGAAAATTAAGCATAGGTGAAGCTACACATGGCAACAACCTCATTCCTCCAGCCCAACCAGCCCGAGCAGAGAGCTCTGCAGGGTGATGAGGAGCTCAGCACTGCTGCTCAGCTACTCCAGGGCAAAACCAGGAGCATCCCTTCCCCACCCACCTCCATGGTCTGGCTGCAGACTCCTGCTCCTTCTCCTGGGCTGCTCTGCTGCTCCTTGGACCTGTCATCGTGTCGGTTCCATTTACGAACCCAGCACAGCACCAAGCTAACAAAGCGAACGGCTTGTTGCCAGGTTATCAGGTTGAACTGCTGAAGGAATGCAGACCCAGGTGCCAAAATCAGCAGAACAGGCAGGTGTGGGGGCGGAGAGGTATAAAGTCTTCTGGCCAAGTGCAACATTGGCAGAGGAATAGAAGGGAAACAGGATCACCCCTGTTGGGTCATGGGCAATTAGGTCAGCTCAGCTGCACCACCGAACCATAGCCTGAGAGTCCTTCTCAAGCAACTGCACCCCTAATGGTCACTTTGGAAGCTTGCCTGTCCCTCTCCTGACTTAGACAAGCTTTAGGTCACTATTTGACAAGAACAGTTGCGGTAGACCATTATTCTGAGTTAGTCCCAAATCCCAAACTGAATCCCCACATAACTTCCCAACTAGGGTACCTCTATCACTGCATACCGGCACCGCAGCAGTAAAATCTCCCGGCTCCATAAGGATAGGATGCTCGTGACAATGCCACGGAAGGGATTGATTTGGAGCAGAGGACTTTCGCATGGGCACTATGCAGTGGTCACAACCACTCTTGAATACCCAACATCCTCTACAGCCACAAGTGGCATTTCTCTCTGGGTGGAGGGAGGAGGTTGCTGTTGATTCCTCCTGACCCTAAAACACATGCTTTCATCAGCATCTCTACATACCAGTTGCCATGACTTCTGTTTTCTCCTCATTATAGCACTAGGATTAATCACCCCTCAAATTACCTATATTGAAACTTTCTTATCCTCCAAAAATATTTATTATAATTCCAAGTTTTTGAGATTTTTTTTCTTCAAAACAATACTTGTATTTCCTCATTTGGAATAACTAAAAAAAATAATTAACCTGTGATCTAGGTCTTCTTCTAGATAATGAATGAAGACTAAATAAAACAGGACCCACTACAGTTCCCTTCACCCTAACACTGTAAAGCATCCCAGGCTTGGCACACAGCCATTTGTCTTTACCCTTTATTTACTCCTTCATCCAATCTCAGTCACTCAAAAGAAGCCTTCTCATCCAAGTCAATTAATTTTTCAATTAATGTTTTTGAAGCAGGCTGCTGTACTGTATTTCAGTTGTGATGACTGCATATATATGCAGAGCGTAACAACTGACTCAGCGACCAAAACTTGCTTCAGTTTAAATTATCATAACAGCCATGGTGATCTTAATTCTTGGCAGGGGATTAATTTTAGGGCTGTTAAGATTCCATGAGAAATAAAATTTCTAATCAGACTAAAATTGTGAATTTTAAAAAATTACTTTCTATTCCCCTACACTGGAAGTCAATTATGTAAATCAGAAGTTATTGGCTGTTCCACAAACTCACAATCATAATTGGAAAGTACAGTTATAGTTACACTGGCAACATTCATCTTTCTTGCAGACTCATTTTATATAAAAATACAAAGTGCCAACAACCAGGGGTTTGATATGCTGCTCATACAGCTTGTATGGCTTTCCATGACTGGGAAGAGCACTGGAGCTTCATATTTCTCGGTCACCTTGCAGCTCTGATTCCCTGTGGCGCTTGTCACAGTCCCACGACTACCACTGTAGCTAGGAGACAGAGGTTTTCAATCTGGAGGTCTGTGGTCCAGGCTTTGGGAATGTGTGAAAGTGACTTGGAGAAGCTCATTCATTTAGGTTGTATAATTGCCTGCTTAGGGGGGACCCGGACGGGTGGCCACTCTGCTGAAGGACTCTTGGGGTTCACAAATCAGAATGTTGAAAACCAACGAATCCCAGCAGAAATGGCTGATCAAACATATTGGTGAATCATCTGTTCTCTTTAGAGATAAATCTCAATGTAAAATGCTGTGTCTGGCAAATAAGCGACGGAAGAAGGCTGAGAGGAGATAGGCAAGGGTGACATGCCCTGAAGCTCAGGGAATAACGCAGGGAGTGACCGACAGGGAATGCAAACAGAGCTGACTTTATCTCAACACAGATGGGTGGCCTTTGTTTTAGATGAACAGCTATATCAGTTGAGTGGATCAAATGTTTCTCCATGACTCAGCCCAGCATAGAGTATAAAAAGTATCCATGACTCAGCATAGCGTATAAAAACGGATCAACTAACAACAGAGATAAATAAATTTGAAGAAAGCAATGGACTTGAGCTGATTTCAACCCATGTATTCCTTCTCAGTAGCTCATGAGCATATTATAGAGACCAACAACAGGTATCACACGTTGGTGTTGTGATTGAACTGGAACTGTTATTGCCATGGCTATATTTCCTATTTGCTAAATGCAAATTACATCGGTACTGTGATTTCAGTATATTTTGTATCACTGTGCTAAATCAAAAATTCCATGTAACATTAAATATCTTCAAATAAGTATGTTGTATATTAAACATTATACCTTCCACGTGCGGCCTACCTAAAAGAGCCCGGTCAGGACTCTGACAAATGCTCACATTATTTACTAGTTTGTCTGTTTGACAACAGAAAGGGGTTATCGCTTACACTCTGGCATAAACCCATTTTAGATATTTATAGCTGCAAACATCACTCTGCTTAAGCTCTCTCCCACAGCACAACATCCCTCAGATTCTTTCATTTTACTTCTTCTGTTTCTTATACTTGTGCTGCAAAACACACATCTGTTTAAAAGTAACACTATCACGAAGGGCTGCTGGCATTCTTAGTTTGACAAATATGTCCACTTTCCCATTAACAAGCAGATACGTAGAACTGAAAACATTCCAGCAGCGCTCTCAGCTTCTTTGGCACAGACAGCAACATGAATATTTTGTAGGCCATTTAGTCTATGCATTAAGCAAGCATTTTAAAGTATTATACTGGTTTAAACAAACAGCTGTATATTTGGAAAGTGATCTACTGCATACAAGCAACGTTTAAAGGGGAAACAGGGGGAAGGAATTTCTAAATAACCAAATCATACAGACACTGAACTTATATACAGAAGCTGCATTAACAGGATGTGTTGGGGAAATCCGCTGGGAAGCAAATGAAAAAGTACATACGCAAGACCAATAATCAGCTTCGAAATGGGTAAAACACTCTATTATGTTGTGCCCAAGATGAAGATATGGTTAGCAGATGAAGGGTTCGTTATGTTATACATATACACACACATATATGTATGCTAAATTAAACTGAAAATACAAGGTACAGTTAATCACACTAAAAATGACAGCATTCGCTCAAAAGTTTCTTCAACACTATAATTCCATATTACTGCTCTGAAACTCATTCTAAAAAGTTTACCGATACTTTCTTGAAGTTAAGAAAATATGTATTTCACGCAGAGATATAATCTCTATTTTTGTTTGCAACTAATTCAGTTGTCACACTTACAAAAGAACTGCTACGAAAAATACCAGTATATAACAGTTAACCAATATTTTAAAGGAACCAGCCCAATAAATTTAAAACCTATTCTACCATATTTAGTCATAAATACAATTCCAGTGAGTACTACAGGAATGCTAACCACCTTGTAAATATGTAAAATAGAGATACCAGAATCCTTGTATTTCCTTACAAAATTTAACAGCTTTAGGAAATCTATAAATACCAATTTTTAGCAGTATCATGGTACATTTTTTTTTTATTTGACATCCACTTCTCTGAACCACTAAACACTTAATTTTAAAGTTCAGATAATTTCAACGTGTCCTAGGATTTGGGAAATTAACATTCCACAATACAAAATTAAGGTATTTTCATGCTCAGCAAACCAGATGTTCTAAATCAAAATTGCTCTTCACTGTTTTTTCCCTCTTCACATTAGGCTGTGGGGAAAAAAAAAATCCTAAACGCATAACCCAACATATGTGTGTGCGTGCACACACTCACAACCCGCAGCAAGCAGTTTTACTGCTTTTCAACGACTCGTCTAATAACCCAAGTGGCCAGTTGTTCTCTTGAGGTTACAAAATTACTTAAAGGAAGAGTGAAAGGACAGGAGATAGATAGCTATTATTGCTTGAAGCCAGACCAAATTCCCAGGCAGCTTCATGCTCCGTGCTAGCACTACAGGGACTTCTAGCCATCAGCTGGCAGAGCACAATATGCATCGTTTTAAAGAGCTTTCAAAGTAGCGAGGTTAGGAAGTCTAGCAGCAGTCATCCAGTAGCAACTGGATGCCTATTCCAAGGATGCTGACGATCAGCTGAGTTGCCTTAGATGTTTACGAAGGGAAAAGGACTTTGAGTCCACTGCTCTAGTACAGTACCAGCCAACACAGTGCAGCAAAACAGTGACAGTTCTGATTCTACATTGTTGTAACAAAATTATACAGGCACAATAACATCCTCTACCCATATACACATGGATGCCGTACAGAAGTAAAAATCAATTTCAAATGGCAACGTAAAGCAGCATATCCGAGACTCAAGTTTCTCCCAGAAATGGCTAAGTTATGCTAATGCCAACATGTTTAATGTGAGCAAGAAGGATTTTAACTTTGGCTTTGGACCATTCAATCAGATACTCCCACCTGAGTAAGCTGTTAAAGAAAAAGGGTGGCAAGTAACAATCATTAATAGCTAATGTGAATGAAACAACCTTTAATATTTGAACTTTTAATATTCATTTAATGGCCAGAAGGATGAACTTAAAGTGAGCTGAAATTATTTTGTGGTTATATTCACATGGACCACAAAATCCTTGGGATCATAAGTAGCACATAATATGCAAGATAATCACTCACCTAAGTATAGACACTCACAGTGTATGGATATTCATTTAAAACATGTGGTGATTCTTATATTACCTGCAGTACCAGAGCCAAACAAAATACATTTCGTATTCTTTTAAATGGGTATGCTTCTATATAAAACATTGCTGTCTACTTTGGAGGCTGGTTTTGAAATTAATTTTTGCTACTGCCATGTTAAGACTGCAGAGAGGTGGGCGGAATTTCTTAAAATCTCTTTTCAACTAGGAACCTCAGCAAATGTATTTTCTAGAGCCACTGCTCCAATTCCCTTGGCAGAAAGTACTTTTAGAAAATCCAATAGGTACCTGTGAAGCATAATGGGTGAGATTTCATGATTCACTTCATAGGGTCGCAGTGCTAAACTTGCTGTCAACACAGACAGTGGTAGGAGCAGATGGCTTTGTGGGCCATAAGCTACTTTTGCACCGTGCCTATCCTTTTCAGCAAATTAAAGGGGTTTCCTGGCAAAAAGCCCTGGGGACTGCCTGTTACACCAGCCATAACGAAGTCTGGACTCTGAAGTTGTGGCCTGGGCCTTAATAGTTCTCTCGTTTCTGCTGCCCAGGCTATGTCAGAGGACATGAGGAACAGATCTGTGAAAGGCAGCCGTACTCCGAGCCGGGAAGCCTCTCTGGCTGGCAGAGCAGTTGCACAGCATCTTCCCCAGCGCAGGTTCCTCGTGCAATGTAAGAAGATGCTAAAGGCTGAATTTTCAGAGCTGTTTGTCAAACACCTTGCTTCATATTTAGGTACCTTTGCCCTGCTATCCTCCCACTCCAAAACTCCATCGCTTACCAATTTAAAAGGAAAAAAGAGAAAGCTCTGCTCGAGATGAATTCAATCAAACGATTAAAATTAAAAACCTGAAATACATGCATTTATGCTAGAGCAATACCTCTTCTTTAACCTTAATTTTTTTTAAATAGCAGTTATAGCCAATTATAGCAAATATGTTTAAATGGCAGTCCTGTCACAGTCAAAATAAGCCAACAAAACACATATATTTTACTTTTGTCTCTCTTTGCAAAAGTTTGAGACAACACATCCGAAGTTTCACATGAGATTGTACCAACCTGGCGAGAAAAATAGGTTTCAGAAGTTCATCGTACAAAGTGCACACAAATTTTAAATTGCATTTTAAATTAAGGCTACTCACTTGTTCAACAGCTTCATTGCAACCCTTGCTACTTTAGTCCCAAAAAACCTTGAAAATATCCATCCTTTTTAGATTGCTTACTTCAGTGACAGCAGGCACGTTGATTCCAGCAAGTATGGCAGCTCAGTTCTGAAGTTACCAAATATTTTTAGCAAAGCAATGAATTCCAGAGTTAAAAGGAGCTAACAAAACCATGTAGCACAGTATTTTGAATATCTGGAATGTGGTACGACCATGCGGGAAGGCCCCTTAGTACACCAGAGTCCTGGAGCTCCCACACCTAGGGTGATGTACTGGGTTTGCATGGCAAGGTTTTGGTAGTGAGGGGGCTACAGGGGTGGCTTCTGTGAGAAGCTGCTAGAAGTTTCCCCTATGNCATCAGCGACAGTGGTAGAGCCTCTGGGATAACATATTTAAGAAGGGGGAAAAATAAACTGTGTGGCAGCAGCCAGAAGAGAAGAGTGAGAATATGTGAGAGCAACAACACTGCAGACACCAAGGTCAGTGAAGAAGGAGGGGGAGGAGATGCTCCAGGCACAGGAGCAGAGATTCCCCTGCAGCCTGTGGTGACGACCATGGTGAGGCAGGCTGTCCCCCTGCAGCCCATGGAGGTTAATGGTGGAGCAGATATCCACCTACAGCCTATGGAGGACCCCATGCCGGAGCAGGTGGATGCCCGAAGGAGGCTGTGACCCCTTGGGAAGCCCATGCTGAAGCAGGCTCCTGGCAGGACCTGTGGACCCGTGGAGACCCAGTCTTTTGTTGTATTTTCTGTCCCCTGTCCAGCTGAGGAGGGGAGTGACAGAGGAGCTTTGGTGGGCACCTGGCATCCAGCCAGGGTCAATCCATCACAGGTGAGGAAACATGGGCTCCAGCAGACTCACAACAAGAGCAGCATCTTCCTCTCATTTTGTGTGGGCAGCCCTAATTACTCTTGCATGTCACTCATTTGCAACATTTAACAGATGGGTACTTGACCTACTCCCTTTCAAAGAAAGCAATCACCTACCAGTATATTTTGTTTTTCATGGCATCATGGCAGTGTTTTTCAGGCTCTGTACAAGGCCCCTGAACATACAGATTGCATCAAGAGATTCAGGAATGACACCTGAAAAAGAACAAGTCTTTAAAAAGCAAGCCATGAGGCTTACCAGTGTTATACTGGCATTTTTACAGTTACTTGAATTTCTTACATTTTTAATAGGATTCTTAAAAGCAAAAAGGCTAAAAACTATTGCTGAATGATGAAGGAAGTCTATTAAGATGGCAGTGGGACTTCTTGGTTTGGGGTTCTTAAGAAGCAGATATTCACAGACTCTTTTTAGGAAAAGGAGCTCCAAACTATGAGAAAGAAAAATAGTGCAATAACAGAAGGTGAAAACATAATGAAGACAGGGCAGCATCTAGCTTTCACATGAGTTAAATTAAACCCTATGAATAAATTTATTCTAACAATTTGTTAGCTTGCAGAGGATCTACTCAATGTTTCGTGTTCACTGGGACTTTCACCTCCTATTAGATGAAAAAAGGAGAGTGAATGCATCCTTGTGAAGGGAAAGGCCTTCGGGCCAAGTTGGGGTGGGAGGACCAGGAAACAGACTTTAACACCACAGGCAGAGACAGCTAACACAGCTGGGAGCCCGCTCGGTTACCTGCCACATCTGTCAGCTTAGGTAGGACAGGAGGGGATGGGAAGACATGGGACGTTCTCCATCCACTGCACCAAGGAAATGAGAGCAAGGAGAGATGCTTATGGGAAAATCATAGGTCTGCAGATGTTGTCCCTCTGTCTTGCTGGAGTATTTAAAAACATAAGGGGTTTTCTCCCTGAATACTGGACTCTCCTTCCTTTATAAGTCCTTATCATATTCCAGTAATTCCCATCAGCTCTAGACTGACTGTAGCAATTTGCTCTTACTTGGACTTGTCTTAAAATTGATCCAAAAGTATCAAGAGAAGCAAGATGGAGAGAATTTTTTTCCTTGGACCAGTAGTGAGAGAATAAGACCTACACCATGACACAGGCCCTGCTTGCCTTTCCTTACCTGCCAAGTTCTTCAGGAGCGAGGTGTAAGGCAGCAGAGGCAGCGCACAGCTACGTTCCCCACAGATAGAAAAGCCCAGCTGGGCTTGCTTAGTGCTCTGCTCTGCTGGGGGGGGGTGCCCCATCCCCCATCACTGGACCTACACACTTCACTGACATCATCCAAGATTCACTCCTCTTCCAGCACGTCCACCCCAGATACTGCCAACATCTGTTTTGGGCCAGAACACCATGGCCTTTTGACTCCCATTTCCCTCTTCTCTTTGGGATCATTTGCTACATTTTATTTATTACAGCAGCTGGCTGTTCAAGTTTAAGATCCTCCTACGCGTGTGGGGTTTGTATATGCAAAGTATCATCTCCCCCTGGATGTGGGAGTGTTGGGACAAAAGAGCTGAGTATTTCAGGCTGCTCCCCGCTTTGATTTGCATGGGACTACATTACTGCTGCGTCCCAAGACGCTTCGGTCCAAGGGCTGTACGCAGCCGCGCTGTCGTGGAGCCAGTCCACAGAACAGGGCAGCTCTGCTGAGCAGCCGGTATATTCTCCTGCAGGCTCACCAGGTCCTTTTGGCCTCTTAACTCCCACAGACACCACCCTCACCCCACCATCTCAGTGCTGTCAGCTAGCCAGTAAGGAAGTGAGGTGGAGAGGGGAGAAAAACAATAATCCTCCTCTCTTCGGAGCAGTCAAGACAGGCTCTAACAGACAGAAATGCTTCTCTACCCACACATTGTGCTCTGATGCTGCTCAGGAATATTACACCCCTCTCCCCATCCCTCCCACCCTCCCTCCCTCCCCCCAGAGGCACAGAGCGACTCATACAAGCACTGACTTCACATCAAAACCAGCAGTAGGGTATCAGGCAGTAGGGGGAGGTATATCGAACAGTGTGCCCTTAAACCACCTGAGTTGTGCAAAACCACCAGATCCAACCTTCTGCTATGGGACCTAGGGAAATTTCTTGGCTTTCGGGTCCATATGCACTGCTTCAGCTTATCCCAGTCCTGCGCTGGGAGGAGACGTAGGAGTATTGCCGTCCCCTCTGACTCCTGCAACTTGATTTCCGCAAGATGAAATTTTGGAATAGCTGTAAACCATCTGGGTCCCACCCTGGCCAGAACTGCAAGGCACATGATGGACCCCTCTCTCCCCCCGGAAGCTTTGGCATAGCTTGTGTGACAGCACTCAGCGTCTGGGGCACTTGCTGCAGTTTGGAAGATAAAACCAGAGCAAGTCGCAATGAGAAAGGCATCTAGCATGGCTCTTGCAAATACTTAAATAAACCACAAGTTAAACAGCTAAGTAAGTGCTAGAAGATGATCTGCACATTGCTTTATGGACAAAAAGAAAAAAGTCAAATGAAACAGATTTGTCACTTGCAGCGATGAATGGTGGCAGAGGACGTCTATACATCTTTGAAACACAACAGCAGTCAGATATGAAGCAATACCTCAAGTGAAAACTTACAGTAAAAATAGTATACTTAAATGCAAAATGTGTGTTATAGCTGCTTTTTCTCTCCCACCTTAACTCCAAAAATCATTACTTTTTTGGATGTCAAATGACTACAGATATGATTTTTTTTTTTTAATTAGTTTAATTATGTTCCTCATGGCCAGTAAAATTTTTGCTACCCTTTACAGAGAAATTTTCCACTGGAGTTTTATTTGAAATGCTCACTGGTGCTGCAAAGGACAACTGCAGGACTCTCACTTCCAGGTTAAGCTACTTCAGAAACCACAAGCCTTAGCAAGTCTGGAAAATGAAGTTTTCTGAGTAGTCTGTATACACCTCCATGATTCCAGAGGCTGCCAGGATTCACACTCCTATATCATCAGCGTACCTTCGGGAAAAAGTCAAGCAACATTTGGAGTGTAAGGTTAGGCTCCTATTTTTGAATGCTCTGACCTGTATACATCTAACGAACTAGTTCTGAATTGTTCAAATGGTCAGTACATGAAGAAAATAATTAGTTCTTAACACTAATTCAATTTTACTCTGAAGTGCCAGAGACCATACAGAATACAGAAAATGTTTACAAGGCAGTTGTTTGGTTCTACACCCCACTCATGTCCAGCTGCCAGACTGCCATAAATGAGCACTCAGAGAAGCAAGCCTTTAAGGTGCAAGCACATGGACACCACCACCAAGGTCAACAGCATTAGAAGTGTGAGTAGCATCACCTATCATACCTATGTTCTAAAGGCTCACACAAAACAGGGTATTTAAAATTACTCTTACTAATGTCTGGTCTGAAAAATCCTACATTATATATTTACAATTCACAGCTAGTAAAAAAGAAAAAAAAGTCCTTTCTTCACAGAACCTGATCTTTAAAAAATAATAACTAAATCATCTGATGCATATAAAACTTAATTCCAAAAATACCACCTTAATAGTAGTTTTAATGTAGTAAAACCCAGCTGTGAAGTTCACCAAGTGACCAGAACCCTCCAGTTTCCAACCTGGGTTCAGTTGTAGACACTCCTCCTGCCAAGGAGCCTGGCTGTGTTGCACATCTAGCCAACACGCTCTTTCCCACATCACTCCTCCAGGGAAGTGTGACACAGATGCTACAGTATGACACATGGGACCAACAGAGAACCAGGTGACTGCAGAGGAACGGATGTTTCTACTAACCTTTTATTTTTAGTTTTTAATAAAGAGAGCTTGATAAGGGCTTGATATTTTGTGAACTGTGTGGCGACCCCATGGAAGTATTTCTTCATTGTGCTGAAGGGGAGACTGCCTCCCTGGCACATACGTTCACAATGTCTCTTTTATTCAAAGCTAGCTCAAGAGGGTTCGCAATGCGGTGAGTGGGCTGAGGATGACAACCTCCTTGCGAGAACAAGCAGGAATCTGGTGACGCACTAATCGCTGCCTTGAATTTTCACTGCAGAACCTCTCATGTGTCTGTTTCGGAAGCCAACTCTCACCCTGCTTTGCTGCCACAGCAACACGGGACCCACCATGTGGGAGTGCTGAAAATGGATTTCCTTGCATTACTGAAACCAAGAGACCCAGCAGCAGATGGGGAACCAAGAAAAACTCTTCTACCACCTCATGGGCTTACCACACTCAAGTCCTAAAACACAAACACACACACACACCCACCCCTGACACTACCCCCAACGTGAAAAATCTAAGTTGATTCTACATGGTAATGTTTTAGGCTGGGCTCATTTTGATCAGTGATTATTGTCCGATTTGTGGGCAAGGATGAGTTGCTGAGTCTCTCTCTTTAATTTAATTGGGCAAAGATATCAAGAGTAATAAAGGGTTTATTCTGGGTTTATCGTAAACAGAACCAAAGATTTCTTTATGCAAATCTTCTCAATGACTCAGCCTCAGCAGCACATAGAGCCCCAGGTTACACTGCAGAACCAGGTAAAAGGAATCAGGCATCCAAAAGCCAAGGCCATACTAGACAAGAAAAATACTCTGACTTTTCTTCTCCTTTGAGGAGAACATTGCTTTCTCAGCAGGGCCTTAGGCTGACTGCAAGACCTATAAACTTACACAGCACCTCAATGGAAAACAAAGGTTGCTATTGGGGTTTGGGCTAGCTTTGCACACAGATGTCGCTGCCTCTTTTAACTTTACAACAACAACAACAACAAAGAAAGAAATGGTGGAGGGTAAAGAAAGGCTGTACAGATCACTGAGACATCTAATTATGTTTTGCTTTTTTACTTGTAATAGATCTGCAGCCTTTTCACAAGTCTACAAGGATACAGAGTTTTTAATTTTGCATTATAAACTTTCACAGTCAATACCTTGACAGCTAGTGAAACAGATAATAGGTTGCTGAGATTTTACAACATAGAAAATTCAATCTGTGGGTGGTGTTTCAAAAGCAGCAGTTTCCCTTCTGAGAAGGTTACTATGGCATCTGTGGTTATAGGGAGGAGAAGGCAACAGTTCACCACAGCAGGACATGCACTAACAGCCCACTGCTGCACACCAAGTGCTTTTGTCACGCTCTATGCCAGAGGCAGAATAAAACTTGGCCACCACAGGAATTCAACCTATTTTATTAGTATACAGCCTCATATAGTTTACAGCTATTAGTGATACTACCACATTGCCTATCTTAAATTATATTTTCATGCAAGAGAAGGAAAGAATATTTAAGATGAGTCATTTAATAAAAAGGAAACAATTAAATGGAAAGTTTATCATTTCCTTCAGCCTAGACAAGGTAGACTTGAAACATCAGAGTATCACTTAATTTCACTGCCTCAGTGTATTCTCTTAATTAGATTTTTTTTTCCCTAAAAAACTTTGTGGGTTTTATACATTACACCCCTTATGCTTTACATCTTTAATAGAAGTATTGGCTCAGATGCATAAAGGAGAGTGAGGACTAACGTCCTTGCAGTTACATCAAGAAACCACTGTTTCCACTTCATGTGGGCTTTGTTTCAGGGCTGGAACACTTCATCATATGGTATTAATACAGAGCTAAGAAACCCAACCAGAAAGGCCTTAATCATACTATGATTTTAGACAAGCTTTAGTTCAGCACAATTCAGTCTGGCGGTCGTTTAATTGTAAGTGGCAAGCCAAAACTTATTGTATCTGACATTTTGAGGACTGGAAGGTTCTCAGTATTGTAGCTCGAAACCAGGAATATTTATTCAGTACCATATGAACACAATATGTTTAAGAATTGAAATATGTCACACCTCAGGATGGATCCAGCAATGTGGTGTGGCTGCTTGAATCACACCATCTACACACAGCATGCCTACTGATAAAAAATTACCTCGATGTAAAATCCTACAGCGACAGAGCCAGAAGAAGAACTCTGTAAAGATCTACCTTTCCCCCTTGTCAACCAGCCACCATGTACCGGCGGTTGACAGTGCCATGAGCAGGATGACTGTACCACAGTGGTCTTTGGCTATCCTCCCTGTTTACTGAGGTTGTTCCCCACAACTACAGCTCCTCAGGGGCTCTGGAGGTTTCATCACCAGAAGAAAGCAACAGGACTGCTACTCCCTAGCATTTGATTTGCCTTCCAAATCTTTTATCTTATTCTGACTTCTCTTCTTTGCAGATCAAAAGTGCAGCAATTATCAGATAAAGCTCTAAGAGTGTAAAAATCCTGTACCGGAGACATAATGAGGGGGTTTTATATCATCTGTTTTAGGGTGCCAGATGCATTCAAATCCAACACCTCCAGTGAACATTTCTCCAGTGACAATGCAAAGAACAGAGTATGCTTATTTTGGTACTTTGATTTGCAAGCAAGTTAAATGCCCATACTAGCTTAAAATTGATATGGAAAAAATATTCCATGTACCTACATGAAGATTTATACAGCAAAATCGTGTGGCAATTGGAAAAAAATGTTTGTAGTCAAACTGTCTCTCCAAGAAGTACTTGGTAAGCAGAGGGGAAAGGGAGACTGATTAACAGAGTAGTGTTCCCTTTAGTTGACTTAAATTCAGCTGTATTCATTTATTTAACAGATGTCAAAGACAGCAAACCATTATTAGTCAGTTTAGAGCAATTTCACAAAGCAATATTTAACCCTCAGTGGTATTATCTCCCTTTGCTTTCTGACCACTACAAAGTTGCTAAAAATGTAGTAAATCAGCCTGTTATCAATACCGATACCACTTTGAGGGTGAAAGCAACGCATAAAAAGCACATAGTTTTCTATGAAAATCATCTCCTAACACAGAGAATACACTGAGGCAATGAAATGAAGTGATATTCTAGTTTTCAGATGGTCCAATTCCAGCTTTCCTAGAATCTTCATTAAGTCAATCCACAAGTCTGCCTACAAAATTAGGACTCCTGCACTTGATATGCTCCACTCTTCTTTTAGTTACACCTAGAAAAGAATAGTGTTGACATTTTAGCTGATATGTCCCATATCTTGCAACCATATGCTTTTTTGCCTGCTGTCCACTGTGTTTAAAAGAGAAAGCAAAGTGGATGCTGTATGATTCCATATAGCAAGAAACGCTCCTCACTCAAAATGGACTGCAATAAATTATCTTATTCTAAACCATCTTGAAAGAGCAATCTTGCTGAAAGACGTCCTTTGAGAAAATACTGCGAAAGAGTAGTATGGAAAAGACATAACACTAAAGCAGCCTGGAAACTGGTTTAAAAAGCAATCTGTTTTTCCTCCACGCTTAACAGAGAACATTATCGTCATCAAGCCACTTTTTAAAATCAATTGGATTCCATTTCTCCTTGGAGTGCTTTCATTCCTGATGCGTCCTCAAGACCTTTTCAATAATGACTGCATTCGCACCTCAATTTCATTTGACATTTGAGTTAATATATACATTAAATGTTAGTTGAAGGTAAAAGTACCTTACTTAACTGTTCCTATATGTTAATATAATGGATATACCACCTTAATTACAGCCAATCCCTCCCTCCCAAACAAAAAAAAAAAGAGCCCAACCACAAGCAGAAGCCAGAGCTGTAACACTGCATTAGTTTACCATAGCGTCGGAAACAAAGAATAGTAGTGGGCAAGCTTTCAAAATACAAATTTTTCTACTGTGAGAGTCCTCCTGTTTTCAATCTGTTACAGTTAAATGCGCGTGCTCATTAAAAGCATGTTTTGCACAAACAGGGCTTAAAGAGCAATGAAATGTTCACTTTCAAGTAAAGTTAATATGGTTGCTCACGAGTCAACATGATACAAGCAAGCAAAAACGCAATATGGTGATGCAAAAACACCACCACTTACCTGCCAAGAATAACATAAATCAAATCCACATTGCTTAATTTATTTTTCTGAAATACTCCATATAATCTTTCACATTTAGCCAACTTAAATTGGTTTAGATAACTACCTTGGGTTTTTTGTGGGCTTTTTTTAGAAGTTTCTTTTTTAAGGCTGTTAGCTGATTTAAGCATTATGGTAAGTGACCAAAACTTCCACAATTTTGGTAAATATTTAGGAAAGTTATTGGATGGATGACTTCAATTAGACTTTCTTGCTGAATGTAGAAAAGGCTCACTAACCACATTAGCCTGGGTTTATAAGCTACCAGTCATGTGACTTCAGACAAACTAGTTTGGGAATGGGGGGGGGGGGAAGCAGCTACATGAATGAAGAAAAAGCAACTTTAAATCTTCAGAAAATGTCTCCAATGATCTGCATAAACATTTGACTGAAGGGGTGTTTTTTCCTGGGTATATGACATGCAAGAATACTGCAGTGCTCAACCCCTTATCCCTCATCTGTCTTTGTGTGTTGGGTTGGGGAAAGGGACAAAAGGAAAGAATGTGCACAGTTTCCTTCTCCTGAGGACAAAAACCTCCTCTTGGCACACACCAGTGGAAAACAGCATTGATATAATTATCACACGGAAGCAAAGCATACGGGATTTTGACATATAATTCCATTACTTTCCCATTTTTTAAACTGGTCACATTTTTTCCCCAAAGATGTGGATGACAGGTAAGTACAAAACCAATTGTCATTTTAAGCAAACTAACTTGTAACGGACAGAACCCAATACTCAGCTGTATCAGAACTATTCTGAGTTCCTTCTGCAATAGCACACAGATACCATCCAGTTTGGAACAGGCAACACACACCACAGAAAAGACAAACATCAAGGAAATGAACCAGTAAGTCCTTTTCTCTAAAGAAAGTTTGGTTAGAAAGATCTAGAGGATCTGCAGGTCGGTCTGTCCATTCAGCACCTGTCTTGCTCTGTAACTTTATCAATGCTATCTGAATATGGCTACACTGTCTGGATAGGAGGAGAAAAACTCCATTAAGAATGTTAATACTCACGGGTACTTTAAGTGAAGACACTTATCCTTTCAGTCACCTCATGATCCTGTGAAGTGATTCTCCAACTTTACAGGAAGTAACACTGTGACGAGAGCTCCACATCTTGGATTCAGGAATGCCGGTTATTACTTTTTCCAAGCCTTGGCTTGTTACTAAAAAAAGTGAGTGAGAGCGTGTGTGTGTGTAAGGGGAGCAAGAGGGAGGGAAACCTGCTATGAATACTGATGCATAACAACCTTCAGGAGGTTCCAGATGAGATTCCAACTCAGTCTAAAGATCCTTCATTTTTTCCAGGTAGAAAGATCTATTTCCTCTCTCTTCTTATGTCCAACTATAAGCTATTTTTTTTCTACTTCTTAGCAATATCATTTACATAAGAAAGCAGCAGAGAGTCAAGATATTCCTTGGTTTTACTAAAATTGCTGTTTCCCTGGTGTTGATTCTACAAAGAAAGTCCAATTTCTGTACTTTAGGCACACATATATTACCAAAAGACAAGATGGGGCTCAGTATCACTGCACTATCTACAGTGTATCCACCAGAGCTACAAAAGAGCTGAACAGTTGCAAGGACAGGCCGATGAACTGTCATTGCAATTAACTTCAGTAACTTTCAACTCACATCTTCGTCTGGGTATCAGCTAGAGAAGACTCTCAAAAAGTATCTGATGGGCTGTACCTTTGCAGAGTTACAGAGATAAAAACGTAACAATAGTCCTCACATGTCTACTCTGTAGATTCATGTCCCTGTTATGAGTCATGACAGTTGTTTTAGTGACTTTAAACACCAACTTTTCCATATTCCACACATCCTAATCATCTTACCAGTGAATATATCTTCAGCAGAAAGAACACAAAATGAACACGTTTGCTGGTGTAAGGAGACAACTGGACATCCCAGTTCCAGTCACTGAAGCAGAGGAATGTTATAGTCTCTTGGGCCATAAGATGTCTGAAAAGTGCTTTTTCTCAAGAGAAGAAAGCCATCTAATAAGAAAACTATCCCCCAGGCAGTTCTAGGAGTTTATGAAGTCAAATTCAATGTAAGTCATTGTCAAGCGTCACAAGTTAGCAACAGCGACAGCAAGAGCAACACCTACAACAGAGCATGAATTATCATCAACCTCCTCAACTAAGCACTTAAAACCAGATATCCTGGCCAGTTGTTTTATATTTGTCAAGATATTAACAAAATGACGCAAAATATTAAAAGTAAACCAACTCCCCTACTGAATGAACTTTTTTAAAAATGCAATTGTCCTGGTTTTGGCTGGGATAGAGTTAATTTTCTTCCTAGCAGCTGGTATAGTGCTGTGTTTTGAATTTAGTATGAGAATACTGTTGATAACACACTGATGTTTTAGTTGTTGCTAAGTTGCGCTTAATACTAAGTCCAGGACTCTTCAGCTTCCCAGGCTCTGCCAGTGAGAAGGTGCACAAGAAACTGGGAGGGAGCACAGCCCACAGCCAGGACAGCTGACCCAAACTGGCCAAAGGGATATTCCATACCATATGACATCATGCTCAGTATATAAACTGGGGGGAGGGGACAATCGCTGCTCAGGGACAGACTGAGCATCAGTCAGCAGGTGGTAAGCAATTGTACTGTGCATCACTTGTTTTATACATTCTTTTATTATTATTATTATTCTCTCTTCCTTTGCTGTTCTATTAAACTGTCTTTATCTCAACCCATGAGTTTTACTTCCCCCCCTCCCCCCATTCTCATCCCCATCCCACTGGGGGTGGAGGTGTGAGTGAGCGGCTGTGTGGTGCTTAGTTGCTGGCTATTGCTGGCCAGGGTTAAACCACAACAACTGTATGTCCTCAACAAAACAAACATCTGCTAATTATTCCCCCACTACAACAATGGGTACAGTGTCCTTTAACTGACAACAAGTAAGGCAGAGAATTGACTAATCCATTGATTTCTGTTTGTGTGTCTGAGATGGGTTTTTGCCATACAAATTTGGGGTTATCCAGAGCCAGAGGGTAGGTTCAGTCCACCTCATAGATCCTCTGTGACAGAACTCAGTCACTGCTTTGACTAAAACCAAGTATCAATGCTGGGAAATTATGCTGAACCACTAGAATGTGCCTTCGGGCAGTTTGGGTGGGTTTTTTTATGGTAGCAGCAAATATTACTTTACAGATCAGGCACTCCTGAATGACATATACGGGCTGAACTTGAACCACCGATCCTATAAACTGTGTTATCTTTCGTTGGGTTCCACAATTTACTGTTGTGACTATGGAAATAATTAAACCTATTCACCTGATTAAACCATTATATTGACACTCCCAAAGGCCATACACTCCTTTATGCTTTTAGACGCAGCTTAATCTACACTCAGCCTCAAAATACACAATTATTACAAAGTAATTAGCAATATTTCACTGTGGTTTGGATTTAGGTAAATCAGACTTTACGCTAACAGATATATTTAAAAAACCCCATTCATTAAAGAATGGAAATAGGATTTGCCACACCAGATCAGGCCACTACTGTATCTAACATGGTATTTGCCTTTGGCATTGGCTCAATACCGCAGATTGGTGGCAAGAAAGTGACAAAGCCTAATTAAAAAAAAAAAGTTGCATAACATACACATACGAAAGTGAAAGAGTAAGTGATAGGGGAAAGTGTATTGTCTTACATAAAATCGTGTAATAAATTATGCGTTTTCCCAAGACTTAACTCACTGTTCAAGGTTATAACTCTGCAAGCAGCCCAAGGAATTTTAAAAGAACTGATGGGGAAAAAAATTTTGCAGTGGGTGCAAGAAGAGACCTTCTTCAGATGTGGTTCCAGAAAGGACTTACCAGGGTACAGCTGCACTTAGAATTTTGTAGGGAAAAACTCTGTAGGCCTTCAGATCCCCCCACTACCCACATATATAGGCTGGTTAACAGACCCTACTTAAAAAACATAACTAACAAAGGGAGGATTTGTTTTTAACTCGGATCAAGTCACTGACCTGCTGTAGTGGGTGGTGGTAGTGCCAATACAGCAGAAAGGTGGTAGAGAAGACAGGTGAGTGACTGAGGTCAACAACATTAGAGTTGTACGCTGATTTTCATGTATGCAGGAATATCAGTATATTAATTTTTCTTACTCAGTTTTACATTTTGGGAGATGAGAAGAGTTGCTCACAAGATATATCCTTTAAGACGTTTCATGGTTATCAAGAAACTCCCCATGAGAGTTATTTGGACAATCAGGAAATAATGCCCACATCCATTTTATTAAGAAAAAAAATAAAATATTTCCCAGGCAAAGAACTGCTCAGTTCAGACTCATATAGGTTAAAAATCTACCTTTCTTGTAGATAGACACAGCAGCCATGGGACAGCATTGTATGGTCTGTTGAGGTCCAACAAAATTCTGAAGCAAAAGAAAAAGAAGAAAAAGAAACCAGAAAAAAAACAACCCATCCCCCCCCCAAAAAAAGAAAAATCTAGGAAACCGCTTGAAAGAACTATCCAGGAAAAGATCAACTTGCAGGCAAGCTATAGTGGACTCTATGTACCGCACCGGAGCAGTAAGCAAGGCACCAGACAAGGCCACACAGCAGAAAAAAAGACTTGCTCCTGGTATCTACTTTTATTGCATTTTCACTTGGGATCAGTTTTCGACTAACAACCAGTTTTCTCAAACCAAATGTAGAAACAGAACATTCTTTGGCTGAAAAATAGTTAAAACATTAAATGCTATTGAAAATAGTTAAATAGTTATTTGCAGCAAACTTGGACAGACTTAGCTGCGTGGGGGACTTCCTGAAGAAGGGTATTCCATAACCCAAAGCATTCTTACAAAATACCAGAAGTACAATTCCCACCAAGAACCATGCAGAAAAGTTGAGCTAAAATAAGACATGATTAAATTTTAAATATGTATGTGAAGTAAAGGCAAAGGAGCACACACACTAGGCTGAATTTCCCAGGACAAAGTACATCATCTCAGAGGAAAAGACTGACATTAGCTATTTCTGAGATCATGTTTTTCCATAGACAGAAACTAAACTTCTGTTGCTCTCCTGTGAAACTCAGTAACACAATGTTCCCAAGTCAATACCTGTCCCAGGGTCCCATCTTTGGCACTATGAATGGCAAAGAACAAGTTACCATCAAAAGCTTCTTGAAACAAACCAGACCACTTCCTCTCAAAAGCAATTTGATTTGTATACTAAATAAGCTGAGCTTTATTAAAACCTTATACATTTTGCATCAAAAAATATGTTTCCAAAATTCTGAATTATCTCAGTTGCTGATGATAACATCAAACTATAGCTAAATACTGCATCAATTAGCTCTTTAAACTTAGAGTAGCTCTCTGTTCTTATCCAAGTGTTAAGAATACTTAGAAAGTCTATTTCAAGCTTCAACCTTTGTCACTTTATCACCCAAGTCTTTTACACTACAAACAAGCACACAAAGAAACTCAAAGACTGATATTCTGCAAGCCGGTTTGCTGAAGAACACAGCCACCATTATATGTATTTCATTCCATCAACTCATTAAGACATCATCCATAGTAGTCACACCTTTGCCTATTCTAACTTTTCCCAAAATTAGAAGCTGCATTTACAAGTTTGGTCTGTTTTTCATATTCCTCTCGCTATCCAGTGGTGGTTTTGTATTTGTGATTAACAGCCAAACCCACCACAAACAAGAAAGCAAATTCTTCCATATTCAATAGTTATTCAAATCCGCACTGAAATCCAGGTACAGTATTTTTCCTTTCAGTCCCTTATCCACACATTGACTTTCCACATGCACTGAGAATAAAACTGTAATTATTTTCAACAGAGTTCTCTTGAAGTCAGAGGGACAAAAATTATTTACGTTTCAAAAAAAAAAAAAGTAATCCGTACAGAAATTATCAAGAAATAGTAACATACAATCCCTAATAAACTGCAATACAAGTACAAAAGAAAGCGTAAATCTCAAGAAATTAGAGGTCACTTTTTCAATGTCTTGTGTTGGTTTTAGTTTTTTTGTTTAAATAGTGAGTCACCTCAGGCCATTTTCAGAAAAGGATTTTTTTTTGTATTCCACTGAAAAACAAAAAACAAAGAAAAAATATTTTAGCTGGATCTTCACTATACTATTACATCTTTTCTGTCTTTCTATTCTTTTCACTTGTTCTTAGTAGGAATGTTTTAAATTAGAATAAAGGACATAAAGGAATTTTGTGGGTAGTCAAATCCAGGCCTGTGTCACCACAACAAACATACAGAATAAAAAAAGCTCAAGCTTGTCAAGTACCATCTTAAAAAGGTAATTATACATCTTCCACCCCTATGCACCTGGCTGCTGTGCCAGAACCCCATTCCTCAATGGCTAATTCTTTTACCTGCATACTTTTCTCATGGCCAAACTGCCAAGTGTTACTCTTACCTTAAACAGGTCCTTTCTGTACCTGCAGAGAACAATCACATTTCACTCTTCATTTTGCTAAGACCCCTTTTTTATTTTGTTCTCCACTAATTGAGATACATCCTCTTTTGCCTTCTCAACTTAAAAGGTATTTTCAAATGTTTGAACTAATCTTTTCCAAATAAGAAACAGAACGGAAGCCAGAATTTCAGAGAAGGTGCTGCCAATGTCTTTACCACAGCATTAATATCACCCTTTCTCCTGAGAAGAACTCACCCAACATGTTCTGCAATTACATATGCTTTTCCCATGCAGAATCACTTTGGTGGCTCACAAAACACTGTGATTGACCGATACTCTTGTATCTGTTTCCTCCTCTATTACTAACAACTGATAAGCCTCCAACTTATAAATTCTTGTTATTGGTCCCAAAATACATGAATTCACATTGTAATATACTTGCCTTGTGTTGTAAAGAATGTTATAAAATTAAACCTTTATAAATGTTATTATTAGAAGTGTGAATAAAAAACCACACTAGTAAAAATATTCAGTATCTATTCACAGACTAGTGTGTTTGATCACACAGGAATACTTTTGCAATGCCAAATGGAAAGCAAAATCTTTATGAAACATCACTAACAGCTTTGTTACTGCAGGTACAGTAAGGTTTGGGTTCCATAAACTTAAGCAGAACAGCACTATTAGCCCATTTAATAGCACCAGAAGCTTATGTGCAACATTAACACGTTAGAGAAATCCAAAATAGCTTTTACAAGAGTCTATCTATCAAAATTCCAGCTTTGTACAAAACAACTGGAAAACAGCTATGAATGTTCTTTGTCACAGCCATTTTCTGACTCCGACAAATTAAAGAGCAAAAGTAGTATAAAGTGACAGACCAGTTCCCTAACAAAAACAAAACAAAACCAAACCCAAGGCATCAGTTCTGGAAGTCTAAATACAAATGCAATCTGAAGTCATGTTGAAGCCTTTATCAAGTTAAAAGTTAGATAGAAGGTTACAAGTAAAAAAAGTAAGATTCAAACTTTGCTAAAAAGTGATCTTGATAAGTATGATGTTTTCTCATGTTAGTGGATTACTGCACACACCATGAAACCACTGATTTCAAGACCATTAATGTATATGTTAAGTTGAGAATATGGATATGATTGGATATGTTTATGCTGTTTAATATTATGAGGTTAATTTTGTGACTGCCATTAACAAAACAACAGCATAAAACAAGCACATACTTTTCTGGTAATCAACTTTGAAAAGAGCATTTCAACTCCATAAGGAAAGCAGAACTGTGTAACTAGGACCACTGACTATGAAAGACAGTAAGGTAAGCAAAAGAATACAAAGATCTTGGGATAAAAAGGTTTAGGGAAGTTTATATGAGAATTAGCTTCCTATTTGTAACAATTGAAAGTACAGCATTATAGCAATAAATACTGTAAATGGGTTCAACTGTGATGTTTCCATGAATACAAGTCTTAGGGATTTACAGCTGATAACAACAAGGAAAAAGTACTTTTAAAATGTGGTCCAGTGTCAACAACTGCAAAGGCAGAGTGTAACCCTGAGAGAAGCTCCCTGTGCAAGGCCATCCAGCAGCTGCGACACCGACTGCAGAAGTCCCCAGCTCCATGCCCAGCACCCAAGTTGGGGAATTTCGAGCTACACCTGCTACTCTTGTGTGGAGCAGAGACAATAATTCATACTACACTCAGGAGCTCAAGCACCTGCTATTATTCAAAGTTTTTTCCAAAATTCTTGAAGAAAGGCAGCAGGTCATACAGATTAACCTGGGGATGGCAAGGTCTGGCCTTCAGACAACCAGCTCGATTAAGAAATCTTAAGAAACCTCCCTCCTTGCTTTTTTTTTTTTTTGAGGGATAAAGAACTAAGAGTTTTGCAAGTACTAGGATGCAGCATTAGGTCACAGAAAGCTAAAAGTCAAAAAAGAAGGCAGTGATATACCCTGAAATGCAGATACTATCTACCATATAAAATGATTTATGTGAGCAATCTGTACTAGAGGAAAACTAAGTCAATTATACCATGAGAAAAAAAAAAAGTGTGATTGAGCAAGTTCATCTGTAGTTCAAAAGCTAGGTAGCAACAAACATTATACAAACAAGAAATAAAGTTTAATAATTCATTTATTATCTCCAGTCATCACACACTGATGTTTAGATGATTATTCAGGGCCCGAAGCGCCTGTTTCCTCCTTTCTGGGAAAGGAGAAAAAATTGAATGCAATGGAGCTGTGCCAGGTGGCACAAACTGACATCAAAAGAATAAACACAGTCCCACGTGGCTTCGCAAAGCTGCGAGCTCAGGCTAGCAACAGCAACCTTTTCTGTATAGGTAAATAACATTCACTTCTGATTAGCCAAAAGAATAAGACTGCTTTTTGAATGGGATCAAATACAACAGCTACTCACCACGGATACTGAAGGTGTATGAAACAGCGCAATCACAAACATCAGTAGCAGATGAAGATGCTCATATCCAAGCTGCCTAGCACCATCCCTCATCTGCATATTAAAACTCCTAGGGCTGAAGGATTGCAGAGCATTACTTGAGCACACCTCATCTATATCAATGCAAAAGCAGCCAGGCAGTGACTCCATCCACCAATACTGCTGACAGTTTTTTGGTGAAAATCAATTGAAGTTATGCGAACTGTAGAATAGTAATCTCTCACTAACAGCTGCAACAGCTGAAGCTGATTCTGCTAGATCTGGAAGTATAATATGATCATATCTTAACTGTAAGGAGAAAACAGTATGAGTATGTTATAAAATTGCTTATCAAATAAGACATAGATGCCAACACATTTGGCACTAAAAAAACCATACAAACAGGGTACTACCACAACTCCCTGTATATTAAATCCTACATAGCCAGAACTCTGGATAGACAGATGCAGTGTCAAAACATTGCCCTTGAGACATTTTATATCACAGGCAACTGTTAAACATCCCAAATTTCTGGCAGTCCACCTTGTATCTTTACTGTTCGTGTTTTCATAATAAATGC
Organism: Anarhynchus alexandrinus; assembly: GCA_008711295.1. Taxonomy (NCBI): domain Eukaryota; kingdom Metazoa; phylum Chordata; class Aves; order Charadriiformes; family Charadriidae; genus Anarhynchus; species Anarhynchus alexandrinus. The sequence goes on along the minus strand of VUYV01000012.1, from coordinate 5,401,792 downwards.
TATGAAAGCAATACAACTCCACTGAAAATAACCCAGCATACTGGCAACTTCTTGGCTCCAGGACAGAATAAATAATTTTGAGGAAACACGCAAGGCTTGATTTCCAAGACAGATATATTCTACTGAATGAATAAGTAGTAAAATTTTGATAATCTTTCAAACACAAAAGTCTTTCCACCCTTTCTGGTCTTATCAGTAGCAGTACCTTCCAGCCAAGTTCAACTTGGAAAAAACAGCTTTGAATGTGGCATAATTACGCTAATACCATATGTCACAGTTTTTCCTCACTCCCTACTTTATTGTAAAGATGATGGAGCCATGGTCTTCTCAGCGGTGCCCAGTAACAGGACCAGAGGCGATGGGCACAAACAGAAACACGGGAGGTTCTCCCCAAACATCAGGAAACACTTTTTCACTGTGAGGGTGACTGAGCACTGGCACAGGTTGCCCAAAGAGGTTGCAGAGTTTACATCTATGGAGATACTCAAAAGCCATCTGGACACAATCCTGCGCCACTGGCTGTAGGTGGCCCTACTTGAGCAGGGAGGTTGGACCAGATGACCTCCAGAGGTTCCTGCCAACCTCAACCCTTCTGTGATTCTGTGATCCTAGCCCCCCACTATTTCAATGCCTTTCTTTCCCCAATTTGATGGGTGTTAACCATCCTTCCCCCTCCCTCAACTTGTCTTGACATTAACTTAACCAAATTAATTGTACTGAGTTATGTACAAGTTGGAAAACCAGCTTTGTCTGAGACATGGATAAAATCTTTATGTCTGCAAGCTTGTCTGCTGTTTTTCTATTTCACAAGCTGGTCTAAAATATTATCGTTCTAAGAAACAGGACCACATACAAGCTACATGCATTTGAATAAGACTGGAGAAGGAAAGTATGAGGGATTATCATGTACAGACTAGCTTACCACCACAGTTCAGTTACCCAAGTTCTCCTGAATACCAACTGGATAGGAATGCTTTCTTTTCTAAACACATAGCTCTGTACTGCTAAGGGTTTTCAGCATCTCTGTTGGCAGTGACCCCACATGCCTGATCTTTAGTTTGTAAAATTTTTTTTTTTTTTTTTTTAAAGAAAAACCAAACAAACCAACCAAAAAACACAAAACCAAAGAACATGAGGGCATTTGTACAACTGCGACTTTCACTGAATTCAACCAGATGGATCAAGCTGTTGGGTCACTCATGAGCTATGACTTAACTATTTTAGTTGCTGTTGCAGATAAAGAGTATTGAAAAATTTGCACTGGATAGTACAATACTACTACTAACAGTGAAATGCTTTGAAACATCCTCTAATTCACAAATGGTAGAATCAAGCAGAACTCAATTTTAGGATGAAGTCAATCAGATTCAAAAAGAGCTCACGTAGCACCTGCTACAGAGATGACAATCCAGTCTGTTCCAGTCCCGTAGTCCTACACTTTCATCGGGCTCACAACCAATATTCAAAACTGCATTCCAAACATATTTAGGTCAAACACAGGAGTTAACATACTGCTGTATTTCATTACCTCTCCCTGTCTACAAAGAGTTGTGGTCACATCTTGTACACCACCTGTAATTTCTGCAGTAATAGATTCGCAGATCGGATGGCAGAAGGGCCATTTGGTATGATCCACAATATAACACTAAGGAATTTCATCTAGTCCCCACTTCTGTTCTGCAATAAAAGCACCAACTGCAACCATGCAGACCAAGCTACTCTGAAAAATCTTTTTGCACACCAAAAAAGAGAAATGAGACAGCCTCCCTTTACTTTCAGCTAGCAAATATTTGCTTTCCATGTTCTGCAGCTAACAATCATCCTGCTCCAGGTCGAAAGCAGAGGAGACAATGTAGACCTATTAGACCAGAGAAGTTGGGAAAAAAAGTTAAAAAATAATAAAAAAATCAGTAACCCAAAAATCAAGTACAGGCTATTGCTGGTGCCTGTAATAGCTTTCAGAAAGTCAAATAAACACAGATTACTAGCAAGGAAATCTGAAGTTTATGTAATACACAAAATCTCGATACTATTACCAAAAGTTATTAAGTGCTCCAAAGACTACAAATGGCCCCCGAGGAAATAATTCTAAAATAATAATAATAAAAAATTAACCAGAAATCACAAATTTCATTTATTCTGGCATAAGACCTGTATATTCCTTGGAATTAAATATCTGTCTTTTTATTAAAAACATCCATGTGTTTTCATGCTGGGTTTAAAACATGAACAGAAGACATTTGCTAGATTAACACCCTTGCTATCATGTTTTAACTCTTTAAAGAATCACACAATAAAAAGTTAGCATCTGATTCTCATCAGCTCACAATGCAGTCCAAATTTTTTTTTCATTAAAAAAATATTAACTTTATTCCTCAGTCATAATATAAACCAAGACAGAAAGTAAAGAGTTAAAGCTGTTTGGCAGCTGTTACTTTAAACTCCTTTGGGTTTTATTATTTGCAGAGCATGTCAGTTCCTCCACCCTGGAACTTTTTTAAAACACTCAAGCAGAGGAATGTCACAGCACAATCATCTGCCATCAGTACAATAGTCAGAGATACGACACAGCAGAGGACCTCCTCCTCCAAATCTGTCACTTGTAATAAATTATGGTGTAGCCAGGAGCTGACTGAGAACAGACAGACAGAGAAATCAACATTAAAAGAGTACGTAGAATCGGACATGACCTATATAGAAGTGACAGGTAAGGCTGAAGGGAGCAGTATGATCTCTTAGAGGGAGAAGATATACAGATAGGAGAGACAAGGACGGAGCCAAATGGTACTCTACAGTGAAAGCGACAAACAACAGCATAAAACCTTGAGCACTTATTAAAAAGAAGCAGTTTGAGGTGGTATTCAAGCACACACCATGTTGGTTTCTTGTTAAAGGTGCCCAGAAAGTAAAGACCAACGTATAGCACTAAAACCCAGCTACAGTGAAATCAGATCAGAGACGAGGTCAGCGTTGCAAGACCTGAATGGCAAGTGCCACATAGCAATCAGAGACTGACTGTCTTTGACGAGAATACCTAGGACAGAAGCTTTTGCACAATTAAGTAAGAAAAATAAATGCTTGTGTTTATAATTCTTCAAATAAATGCCCCTTTTCCCATAAGGTCCTCTTTTCTGCACCTATGGAGAAAGGATATTCCATCATGCAACCATCACGTATCACTACATCAAGCCCCTGTATCTGGGCAATACAAACTCCCTTAAAGCAGAGAAACCCAACACAGATAGAGAAGCTAACATTTAAGGATAGATAAACTGCTACCCCATCATTTCATAACCTTGTACTAAATTTACTTCCTCTAGAAGTATTCACTTCCATCAACTCCAAGCCATCAGCAAGAACTAATGAACAGTAAACTACCCTTCGGCTCCTATTCAGTATTGCAGGACAGTAGCTCTGAAGCAGTCCTGAGTATGTCAGCCTTGGGCAAATAAGGGTGGACACATTCTTCTCATACTGGTTTAGAAGCAGCCAAAGCCAGTAAAAGACAGATGGGTACCTTTCATGTATCCTCTTCTATTTTTTTTTACCTCTTCCAACTATTTGCATTTTCATATGAACTTTTTTCCTCTGTTTCTACCTTATTTGTGTTTCCCTACTGCAGAGCTTACAGCGTTAGAAGGGGTTACAAAGCATAACTACTGCTGTTTAGCTCCCTGGCAATGAAAAAAGGAGAAAAATGCAACAACGTGACAAGTTACAGCCCACCAGAACCCCAGCCACAAGCTGGGGCCCTCATGCACTACTGCTATTTACAGATGTAATAGCCAAGCAAGAAGTTACAGCAGCGGTAGGCAGTGCAAGCCCAGCATATGCCTCCTGCAAGTACTAAGAGCAAAACAATGAGACATTTGTTCCAAGCTCACACAGCAAGGCAAAAACAACTGCACAGCAGCCACCGTTCTTCTGAATGGAAGCCACTAAGATGATTTTGTTTTTTTCATTTCCCCCAATGAGGTCACAAAATGCTCATAAGAATCATCCTTTTATTTTAATTATTGCACACATCCATACGATCTGGATGCAGAGTTACTCAAAAAGCAGCAGCAGTGGGGCTGGGATGAGCATAAAGAGCAGGAGCACAGCCTGCTCGCTGCTCTATGTTCTGCCACACCAGCCCACGCTGAAGAAGCTGCAGTTTAGGATCCTCAGTTGGCAGAAAGCCAATGTGACAGACCTTCTAAGTCTGGATGCAATGTGTCAAAAAGAATACAAAGGACTGGCCAACACCACAACAGTTAGTAGCCATGAGATACTGCCACAGCCGTCAAGCTAACCAAGCTTTCCTCAAGTAGGAAAAACACACACAGAAACACACTGTTCTAGCTACAGCCCCATCTCTGAACATCCCAGCGTGTCAGTAAAGGCCAGCAAAATGCCTTATTCCACCTACACGTTCCTCTTTCCAGGAACCAGCGCGCAATCAAATCCTTCTCAATCACTTCTGATGGGGATTAAGAATCTAGAAGAACAAGACACATGGATGAGAGTACTTCAGAAGCTGAAATGCAGCTGTATTTCAAGCAACTGGAAGGACAGATTGAAACACTGCCAAGTTGTCAGGGACAACTAACTAATGAGGAAACACCCAGATAATACAACTTTTATAATGCACAGTTGGAAACACTCATCAGAGACAAGTTCAAGTGAATTTGACAAAGCATAAAATGTCTCGAGAATCGCCATGAGGATGGACAGCCTCCAGAAACAAGAATCGGGAAACAACTAAGTAAGTCTTAGTGCAACTCCCTGATGAACTATCCATCTCCGGAGCTCCTCTTAAGGGAACCATAGGAACACGCTAAGGACACATGTTCATCTCCTCTGAAAGTCAAGGTGATCATGTCTGCATGAAGAAGTTACTGGCCACTCCACCAAGGTGAATTTCTACACCACAGCTGCTGGCAACAGAAGTCCTCTTGTCAAAAACAAGCGTGGCAGAAGATTCAGCCACCAGACATATTCTGAAGAGATGGATCAGAGTGTTTACAAACTATACAAAAAGATCAATGTAGAAGACACATTATGTTACCTAAATATGCACAATTGTATTTGATACCTTATATTTCTGTTAAAGAAAAATGACAGCATATCAGTTCCAAACAGGTATACTGAGAGTACAGGAGTAGTTAGAAACCAAGGACCTACTAGTATTGATTTTCACTAACGTAACTTGCAGAATAAGACATTATTCTGTCACTTTTACCTGTATTAAGAAAATCCACAAAATTCCCATTCTCTTGTTACAAGGTATTGTGGCTTTAACTGAAAGTCTTACTGTATATCAGGGTAATAAAATCTCAAAAGTATGATTTTTTTTTTTCCTTTGGTCACACAGAATCACACAGGCTCTAGCACAAAGCACCACTGAGTTGGGAAAAAGAAACAGAAATACACGGAATTCACCGGTTCTGGGAAAATACATCTGATTCAACATCTGGTCAGTTTTTAGGGTATCTTAACTACCTCTGGAACCCTACTTAATACAGGTAAAAAGATATAAAGTAGGTCAGCTCTCCATTTTAATGCTAAGTATATTTGTCGTTTTAGAAAGGATAATTTTGAATAGTATCAAAGACACTATCATAGACTAAAGGCTGAATTGTCCTGAGCTACTAGAATGAGAGAAAAAGTTTCTAAGCAATATAGGTTTACATAAGAGATTTAAAAGTCCAATATTAAAATCCACTTTTTCTGAGAAAGTTGGAAATTTGTAAGAACTCCTGATAATACTATGCAAATACCATGAAAATTGCAGTGAAAAAAAAGAAGACCAGAAGCCAGTGATACTTAATTAGAGGTCTCAACAGATTGTTTGAAAAATCTTGAACAAGGAAGTACACATGCTTGTACACTCAAATAATTCTCATGCTTTCTATCTGCTAGCAAGGGTTTATTTCAAGTCTATTGCCATGAACAAAAAAGAACAAACACATCTGTATACATTTGCAAGCCAAAGCTGCTTTGAACAAAGCAAGCGAGCAGAAAAGAAGACGCAACTTCTGGTGTTATTGAAATAGCCACAGCAATCCAAGGACAAAATTGAAGCCAAGTATCCTGGATAACACATTAATTTCATAGAATAATGAACATTTACAAAGGACAATCACTAAGTTGTTCAAAGTACAGAATATCATGCCATGAACCCATAACTGAAAATGGTGGAAAATGCATTACAGTTTTACTACTGTGAGGTAAGCTTTGATTCATTCCATATGGCTTTACAAGACAAGCATGTGTGCACATCTGCGCACAAATGCTGAGGTCTCCAGCCCACAACTGCATCCATCCCAGTTTTCTAGCAGAATTAAGAAGACAGAAGGATTCCAGTAAACACTAAATTCATAGTTTTTCAGAGTCATGCAGGAAAGCTAATCATACTGACTCACTATTTTTTGTCTCAAAAACCTGGTAATTAACACAAACTGAGATAAATTAGGTATGAAGATAATACCTAGTGTCAATAATACCTAACTATGTTTGCATTTGTTCTCTTTACAAGGCTTAAAAAGCCCCTAAAACCTAACAAAAGAAATCATACTAGTATCCGAATAATTCATGACAAGGAAAGGGATCAATGGACATATCAAGTTCTTTTCTTATCTCTTTAACATGGTATAAAATACACAATATTTTTATTTCCTTTTATTTCCTAATAAGGCAAAGAAATCCAGTGAATGCAATACATGGCTACCTCATAAAATCATGGGTCATCAGTCGGGGTTTAAAATTACAAAAAAAGCTAAACCAAGTATTAGACTAGGAGCACAGAGAGCATTATTTACAAGTTCCATTAGTTATAAGCAAACTTCTCCAATATCAACATTCACCTGCATTCCCTCACTCCTTGAATTAAAATAATTTCTTCCTATGGTACTTTCTGCATTGAAACTACAGACAAGTACTGACTTTTTAACAGCACTTTGGATTTGAGGTGTTTTATCCTCCTGCTGCTTAAGAACATGAAATGAGGTTCTGATGTTACTAGCAACATCAAGCTTGCGAGTATGTTTGAAACACAGATTTGTTTACATGACTACTTTTGAAAATGTAGGTTGTCTTCTGGCAGACTGAAATAAAGTTAAACATTAAGCTCAACTCAATAGGGAAGGGAAGGTGAGGGAAAGAGGAAGAGGAAAAGGAAGAAGCTTCTTAATAACTTGTAGCTGGAACCCATTCAAACTTCATTTCCTATTTAGGAACTTTAACATGCCATCCTATCATCTTTATGCTTTTTCTTTTTGCCTTCCCCCCCGTCCCTTCTTACTTTCATTCCATATATGTATTCAGAAACCAAGCTTGACATCCATTTTGGGGACAAGTGGCTGTGTATCTACTTACAAAACAATATCAGGTGGGGGCTGTCTGCCTTCCCAGGAGGCCAAAAGCAAGCCCAGGCTGCTGACACCCCACTGCACTGCCCGCTGCCAGGCAGCTTCTGGCTTTACCCTTTACACTCATGCAAGCATGACACAGAATAGCATGGAATGGCAAGAAAAGGATGACTAAATATGAAAACTATTCCACAAGGGTCCAAGAAGAAACTGCCATGACTGAGTATCAGTAAATTCATTAAAAGCACCCTAATCATTAAAGTAAAAATGGCATGAATTAAGACCCGACTCTTGTGTGGCCTTGGTTTACTTCCCAACCCTAAACTAGATAGTGTGCCATCTTGGTCACTGCACTTTCCCTTTACTCCTGACCTTATCTTCTGCACAATAGAAGTATCTTCCTCATCCTTTGACTACAGAGTAAGCAATAAGTGTTTCTTCTCCAAGGAAGATACACTCTTTTATTAATACTAACTTTTGTTATACACTCAAGATGCTGTAAGAATAACTTAGAGACGCAACTCAGCAAGAGAAAGCGCTGTTCCTTTTGGCAAACGTATGCATCTCCTTCAAAGCCTTTGGGCTGTTAAAAGCTCTTCTGAATTTTAACAAGATTTGGAGTAACGAAGGCTGCACTTTACTATCGCCACAAAGACGCACCAGAAAGGAAGCAATGATCAGCCCCATAACCCAATACTGTCAGATTCTATTTGTTTATAGCCAGCCCCCAGATATACCACAGCTCTTTCATGACGGACTATTTAGAGTATATCCTTACTAGCTGTTAATCTGTACAGCAGTAGGGAAAATGGCACAAAGTAACAGTGAGGCAATGAAATTTCCACCCCACATGAGCATCACGGTCAGGAAACACCGCTGTGCATATGCTCTTCCTCCAATTCAATATATACCTTCTTGGAATTGCTAAAATCACCACCGTTTTGTAAGGCACAGGCACGCAGATTAAATAATACCTGGACTGAAGAAACACCTGAGACAGTTTGGCCATAAGAATTCAAGCTTTAACATTTTCCACCATGCAATTAGGCTAGGGATAAGGCAAGATGACACTTGATCATTCTGAGTGGCTAAGTGATGCAAGACTTGATACCTGAATGCATCAGATATTAAAAAGCATCTTTGTTTATGTGCAATCATCCATGGTAAACAAAGATTCTCTACTGCTCTGAAGGAATCTACAGGGCTATCACTTATTTATGAGGGTTTGATCTTGAGAGCTTACATACACTCTTTTTTGATTTTTCTTCACCACAAAAGAATTTATGAAAGTATGGAGTATTCACTTAAAAGCATGCATTAACTTGCACATGGGAATAACCATTACCTTTCTAGGACACCACCACAAAAACTACTCTACTGCCTGTTACCTAGCCCCTCACCCCTCAAAACTCAAGGATTTTTTCTGTCCAGAAAGTTAGCTTGTGACATGACACTGCTTCGATCCCCTTTCTAATGACAACATCTGCTGAGAGGGCTCACCCAGCTCTTTCAGCAGCAATAGTAAACCATGCTTTAAAAAAAAAAAAAAAAGAGAGAGATTGTTACTGAAAGATTAACTACATACTCACAGGTAAAATTACTAATTAAAACAAGATCTCCAGGCAAGATTTTGAACACAGCTAAAGAGTGCCAAGTAGTTTTCGCTGAGGTAAAGCTTCACAGAGCAGATAGCTATTCATATCTGATCTAAAGAAGGAAGTCCTTATCGTCCTTATCTAATCAAATGTCTGGAAAAACTAATAGTTTTCAACATGAATTTTAGTACATCATGTTCTCTTCCTTCAACAATTTTTTAAAGTACTTTTACTAGTTTAATATTCCAAAGCTTGCTGCAGTTATAACTCAATAGCTTGCAGCGATAAGTAAACTTGAAATTCATCCCATTAGAAGCTCTTGCTCCTACTGCTTCAGGCTGCTTGAAGCAAGTGTATGTTTAATTTTCAGGAAGACTGCTAACAACAATATTTACATCGAGTAAGTTTAATGCCATAGTTCCCTCTAAAAACTTTTAACTAGCAGTATACTAAAGAATGAAATAACTATCCTGTGAGAACAAAGGAAATTTTAACTTTTGAAGAAAACAATCTTCTTCATATTAAAGTTTTAAAAGTAGGGAAAAAAGTAACAGTCCTCCCACACAGGCACCCTGCAAAACAACAAAAATACAGCTCTCATTTCAAACATCTGTGTTCCTGGCTCCTGTAAATCATACATCATGAACCTAGAGACTGGCTCAAACTTAAGTTATTTGCCAGGACCTCAACTGCAGCACCACACGCTGAAATAAGCTGACTTGCAAGAATACTCTGGGTACTAGCAGTAAACCTGAAAAAGCAAGTATATTGCTGTGCTTCACTGTGTCTGTCAACATTATTACCACAAGCAGCTTTTTAAACTACTGTAATATTTGTCCAGGTCAGCATGCTACTCAGCAGGTTTCAGAACTTGCCAGGAGCACAATTCAGAGGGAGCAACTGTTGCTCCCATCTTGAGCTAATGCCACCCATTCTGCAAACACAATGCGGCGCCTGGACAAGTTTATCGCCCTGCTGCCCAGCGGCGTGTTCCCACCCTCGTCCGCCTCACCCCCTGCAGACCATCAGTCCTCTCCAGAGCTCCTGGACCCATTTATTTCCCTAGCAATGCTTGCCCAACTCAAACAGAAATAAGTAACAGCCACGAACACTCCCCAGCAGACTTTCCTGCCGGTCTGCAAGCAAAGGCACTCCAAGCCTTTCAAGATATGGGAGGGCCAGCACAGGGACAGAAGGAGGAAGGGTAGGATAAGGAGTGAAAACTTCTTATCTCTCAGCAGACGCCTTAATCTAGGAGGCATCAATGCAGAAGAGCAGTAACTAAGGAAAGCAAGGCAATTATCTGGAAGAAGGTGGGAATCGCTCTGGCTGACAGACAGTTCAGAGAGGAGTGACCAGACACTATCAGGCATCATGTGCTAATCATGCCAAATCGTGCATTCACAGCTAGCTGACAAAAGTTACTCTACCAGGATGCTATGCTAAGTGCCCGGTACTGCCCTCCACTTTTTTTTCAGCATTTAAATGGGGCAAAGTGCATCATTTCCTCTGGAGCCATCTGGGACATCCAGAGAGCAGAGAAAAGATGACTCGGGTACTAATCCACCCTGTTACTCGACAACTGGGAGAGACGCTCATGAGCACTACATCTCACAGTTCACTTGAGCTGAAACTGTGCATGGAGCTGTTTAAACTACCACACAGGGTACAAACTGGAGTATCTGAGGCAGGGACAAAAACCTGTTGTGATGAAGACAGAGACAGTCGCAGCTAAAAGCATCCCAAATCGTCTGCCAGTGCCTTGGTCCAGGTCTGCCAGTATTCATTGCTCTAATGCAGTTTTTCCATCTACTGTAGGCAAATTAGTTTTCAATAAATTCTTTACACTTTTTCTTTGAGCAATGGGGTGGTATCACATTTTCAGACAATAGCTGTCTCCTTTGAGCAGTAACTTTTACAACAGTTAACTTGCTAAATGTTGTGCCCTACATCTTATGTTGTAGTTCTACAAACAATTCAATCCTGCATCAAGTGGCACTGCTGCCATGAAGTCCTTGTTTTGCCTTATCAGCTCCTCTCAGCCCTTTCCTCTGCACCAGCAACAAACAGCACTTGTGTAATTCCCGATGAATCCAACTGGGGAAGTGATCCAGGTGAAGACTGAACCGGTGCATACAGGAGTTTTCAGTTAGATAACTTCCTTGATCTGGTTTACCACATTGCTACACAAATGCCAGTAAGAGAAAACAGACAAAGGTAAGAGTAACAATGCAGCTTAATCCAGAATAAATCAACTCTTGGGAATACAAAGCTAATTAAAAACACGGGGAAAAAACATGTAGACAAGCCCAAACAACTCTGCAAGCCTCCTTACTTGTTTCCAAACCTTTCTTGTTGTTTATTTACTTTTGAAAGTAAAACACATAGGCTCATAAGCATAATGCTACAAAGACAAATGCTTTAGAAATGTAAATAGGCAATAACTCTTGTTTGAGTCTTGAGAAATGCAAGATAACCCACCAGCCAGGTAATCCAAGAGTGTGTGTTCCTTCACATAGCTTATTACGTGGTATAGATCCAGTAGCTCTAAGGCCGAGCCACAGGGCAACAACACTGCACTGACAAAACTTCCAGTTACAGTATCTGAGGAGGGATTCATCTGACTAAACGGGAGTACAAACAGCATTGTCTGGCTGCCATGCTGGTCAGTGGAGATCCACACAGCACAATTCATCTGACCAAAAGTGCTTAGTCCAGGCGACAGGAATGGCACCCAGCTCCATTAGCTGAAAAGATTAGATCTTCATGTCTGTAAAAGGATCGTGGGCGACTAGCTAAGATGTAGACACTCACAGACTGCAGACACCTGAGTTAGGTGAGATGCCTCCTACCCTAGATGACAACTGCATGAGAAGTCTCACATTGACATATCAAGCGCAAACTGAGAGATGAGATGTTTGGATCTTAACCTTTCACTTTGCACAGTTGTTCACAGTATGGCAGAGAGCAAGGGAGCTGGACAAAACTGCTGATACATCAATTTCCTCCCAGCAGCAGTCCAAATACAGCGTTTAGCTTAATTTGTTGTTGCTTTATTATCAAGCAAGTCTCACAACACCATTTGAGAAATACTTGTTGCTGTATTAGTATATGGCCTTGCTTACAAAGGATGAAAACCACCCTTTTTTCTAGTAATGACAACCACAAAGGTGGGATGAAACAAAAGGGAGCTCCCAACACCGCTATCACCTCTGTTAATCACTGCAGGAAGAAGAAAGGCCTCTTTGTTTTCTTTAACAAAGCAGGAGTACCTTATGCCTCTACCTCTTACTTATCTCAGCCTTTACTGACTGTCAAGGTAAGCTCTCCTTTAGTGTTAAACATTGCTACTGTATTACTCGCACCTACCGCACAGCACAGCAGTTCTCAGCACTTTTGCAGCTAGAACTTCAGAAAACTGGAAGCATTTTGCACCTTATTGGATTCAGCTCCTTTGTTGCCCTCAAGCCAAAAGGATGCTGCTACTTCCTTCCCCTTGGCTTCCCCCCACGCCCCATTTCCTCCCCGCTAACCGCAGTTGCTGCTGCGTCTCCTCAAAGCTTGGTTCCCACGGGGCAGAAAGGCTAAGCGCATCCCTACAAGAGTCACCCCAAGTCCAGCAAGGCTTATGTGGGGTCCCCTCTACTGTTACATGCTCTTCCCTCCCCATCTGAAAAGCAACCGTTCCATCAGCATAGCAGAGTTTTCCATGGCGTAGGTTCCTACTCACAGTGACAGGGAGGCTTCACCTCCTGGTGCGCAAGGTGTACAAATAATGGATAAAGACAGGACTTCACTCCCTAGTATGCCTCCACAGTATGGTACAGGCAGTGACAGCTCACGGAACTGCAAAAGCTAAGAGCAGGAAGAATTAAAAGGTAGGTTCGGTATTGGATTTCCAGGGACTTTTGTGCCTTCCCTGCAGAGGCTGCTTCTATTCAAAACATACTTTATATCCACAGCAGTTCTGTTTAAATATACCCAATCCTCCAAGCAACTAGTGAGGGAGCCAAATTTACAGACTACACTGTACATAAATGTGTTTTTCCTTCAGAACATCTCAAAATCTGTTGCTTTTTAAGCTAGCAAAAAAAGTAACATGGGTATATCTGAACCAGAACATTGTCATTTTAGATGAAATAAAAATGTAGCTCTATGTTGAAATACACTTAAATATTACTTTCAAGGGCTCAGACTCACCATTATGTCAAATATGATTGTGTCTTCATATTTTAAAGTGAAAGATTCAATGCACTTATTAAAAGCAACAAGAAATTACAGTATGTTCACATTTTTATGACTCTGTATAAACAAATGTATATGTATCTTTCTAGTTTCCAATAAAACTAAAGATGGTGTTTGTATAAAGCATGCATATAATGCTTATTACCCATGCACAACAAGCCAGATACTACATTAACTGAAAACTTAATGTAAACCAGCTTACAGAAAAATGTTTCTGGCATTTCTGAAGGGGAAGAAAAGAAAAGAAAAAAAAAAAAAAAAACAATAAGTTCTCATTGGAATAAAGAAAAAA
>VUYV01000012.1:5293821-5387993 GCA_008711295.1 Anarhynchus alexandrinus | reverse complement strand
ATTTCTGAAGGGGAAGAAAAGAAAAGAAAAAAAAAAAAAGCAGCACTCAGTTCTCTTTGGTATTTCCCAAACAAAATGCTTTAGTGTATATTATTAGCATGTATTATATTTAGTATTATTAAACTAATTTGTTCTAGTAAATACAACCCTTTACACAGGCTTCTTGCCTGCCTTACTTGTGCTCCCTGACAGGTAAATGGTAAAACCACTGAGACCTGTGGGAGAGGCAGAATAACGACAGCACGGTTTTCTCAGAAGTTACCTTTCTTCATGTCTAAAGGCAGAACTGACATATACTGGAGTAAAGGGAAATGAAACCTACAAAAAAAATGCAGGTTGTATAAGGTAATCAGTGTATAAGGTAATAGAAATACTGGAAGTGCATACTTTGATTACAAGTTTCAGGTATTATTTACTTTGCCTTTGGCTGACTGGAAAAATAACTATCTCCCGAAATTATAAGCTCAAGGTACACAACGCAATTGTATTGATCAAATGTACTAGAAAAGAAGCATCATTCCCAACCCTACTGCTATCCAACAGCCAAACTTCAAACAGGGTTGTTAAGAAATGTCATTAAAGCTGAACCACCAAGCTGCCAGGTACTGTGCATACCTATACTGACACAACCTATGCAACGAGGTTGCCATGCATTCTCCTCTGTTTTCTTCACACACCAAAACTGTGGCAAGTCATTGCCCACAGAAGACAAGTAAAAAAAACAACTTGAAGTTTGTACTAACAGGAGGCAGAGCAACATTTCTGCTCCTCCATGCACCAAAACCATTGGCGATTTCTTAAGTTTTCCAACAAACCTAAAAGCACAGTCCTTCCTCCTCCTCAGCACACAAATACATATACCCAGGCTTCTGTTAAATTAACAAGCATATGGTAAAATTGCATTTCATTGCTACCAGAAACTTCTCCTGTAGAGAGGGGACTGCTATTTGAAACCATTCGCTTGGCCAGAAGTTGGCATAGACAGCAGCCGTCCCTAAAAATTTCTTGAGCCAGATTTTAGTCTCAAGCAGTAAGAGGTGTCAGTGTGAGGTTTAAAGAAAAAAAGACAAAAGAGAGGGAGGAGGGAGAAGGTTGTTTTAACCTTTGTGTTAGGTAACACATGGCAATTAACACCTTCTCAGGCCAGCAAGTGAATTTGTTGTCACTTGACAAGTGCATACACACACATCATTCAAGGTAGGTTGAATCACTTACAGCAAGGTATTACAACCCAGAGAGGTGAACACAAATGTTTTGCAAAAAAAGACTGCAGTTTTAAACCCTCAGCTCACCTAGGTAACTTGTTCATCTGACCGAGAGAAATTAGTTACTAGGCATTTGCAGGCATTAGTAGTTCAAGGTAAACATGAAAAAAAAAAAATAAATCTAGGGCTTACCTGGATCTGACAACCGATAAAACAACAAATACCTCATCAAGATTTTACAATACTATCTAGTACTTAGTAAACAGTTTGCTCCCTCTACTAAAACATCTTTAGTACTGCTTTAGAGCAATCTTAGCTTCTACTCTTATGAGTCAGTTTGTCATCTCAATAAAATAAATGTCTGCATTTGAAGGTTATTAGTAATTTGCAGCTGGTTGAGAAGAGGTAGTACGGGAGTGCAAGATGAAAGAGAAAAAGTTTAGATGATGCAGAAATAAAGTCTATCATCATAGCTAAAACTGCAAGCTTGGGATAACTGGCTTTTAAAAAAAACCCAAGAACTTGAGGGTCTCCTGACAGCTGTTACTGTGCTGTCCAGAAAAGAAGCCTTTACAAGATGTCCAGCTGAAATGGTTGTGAAATGAGCTTTCACAATGTCAAGTAATGTAATGGCTGTTTGCAGGCAGGCAGGCAATTCCAAACAGCAGCACTCGAGCATCAACCCTCCTGTCCTCCATGCACACAGAGGGAGAAGATACTGCGGATTCTAAGAGGTAACAGCTGAACTTTTATTCATCATCATACTAGGGGAAAAAAGTATCTGTCTGATCTCATTCTAGGATTACGAAGGTGGGATATCCTGAGCATATTCATCTACTAGTAGACTAGTCCTTGAACCGGATGCTATTTATTACTCCAATGTTATTTTATTATTCATAACTTCTTTGTTTTGAACAACTAATGAAACATGAAGACTAACTGAAACCAATACCCGCTGCAGCAGACAAGTCATACTGGACTTCTGTGCTACAACACAATATTCTAGGATTTCTCTTAAGAACAGCCTCCCTAGCATCCACGAATGAATCACCCTCATCATCTACTGCAAAGCAAAATTTACAGGCGACAAAGAAATTTAACCCCTTCTCAAATTACATTGCTTTTGCTTACATTCTCCCTGGGTTAGTGTTACCTCTTCATGTAACTCTTAAATTCCTATTTGCCAAGGTTCCCTAAGTTTAAAAGGGATCTGTTCATATGAAGAAAACTCACTGTGTATTTTGTCTGTGCTCATCAGACAAATCACCAATTCCTAATAGGAATGCAGCTGAAGGGTTAGTTTGGTTTTCTGTTTCAATTAAAATTTCTATGCATTCATTTCAGCATTCAAAGCAATTTAAGTTCTGGAATACCTGATAGAACAATTTAAAAAAACAACCAACCCACCAACCACCAAAAAACTCAAACCCATAATTTAGTCCTCATCCGAAACACTTGTCAGGTTTTAAGTATTTGAGCAAAGTTAAAGAGGTAAAGCCTTACCAATCCTAAAGTGTACCTTCAGGTACTTCTAACAGCCTCACTGATGGAGCTCTAAGCATCAACACCAACAAAAATAAACAACTCATCTGTGTGGATTTTACCAAAATAAGTTACTGAAACTTAGAGGGTACCTTTGTGACCTTCAGAGGACACAACAGATCTGCATAATGAATCAAGTAATGTAACAGCGTGCCAAAGTCATCCAATTTTCTAAATAGGGTGCTAAATGCAGAGCTTAATTACCAGTACCATATTCACAAATTACGTAATCAGTCTAGCCGAGCAGCATCTGAAGCTGGGACTGTCTGAACATACGGCTGAGGGCAGCAAAAGAGAGAAAAGCTCGATGCAAAGCATCGCTCCTCATCCCATTCTTAACCCGAACACTGACTACAAATCCCACCTTCAAATAGCTCCAAATCCAAGACCTATTTATTTGGTCTGTTAACACAGGCATGGAACATCTTAACTGAGTCTCATCTGATCTGTCCCACCACAAGGAGGGCTCTCCGCCGTAGTCTCTTGTAACCTGTCCAATAATAAATATTGCAGCTGAAGCCATTACTCCCTGATAGCATCCTCTGGCTTTCTCACCTCCACCTGTATTCCAATTCCCTGGATTTTCGCTAGTCTCTTCCCAGCCACAAGGGGAAAGTCAATCATCTGCAAACATCCCTGAACTTTGGCAATGGTCCTTCACCTGTAGCTACACTATCACTACGGTGCTAAAAGGGCAGGAGAGAAAAGCGGTTGGTTTAGGTTTTACAACCTTTTAGGCACTTACTGTGCTCAGTATACATACCAGGAACGTGCCTGGTACTAAAACTGTTTTCCCCAGAAGATAGTTACACCTGATGATTAGGAACTTATTCAAGGCTACAAGCTGGCATTGCATACACTTTCAAAAAAAGCTTATGGCAAGTAACTGGTAACTAGTGAGCAGAATACACTTCAATATGAGATTAGCTCTACATATCCACTTACCAATGTAGATGTCCAAAGAGTAAAGATTGGGCTCATAATTAGACTTTGGAAAATTATGCTATCCATGAAAACTCAGATGTGCTTACACGGAAGATAAAATTAAACCATTCTATTTAGATAGAAATGTTCTCTACTCACTGAGCTGCTATTACTTAAATAATCAGCTATCAGGCTTGATGTGGATGCAGCGGCTATAGAGACAAGTCTTTCCACATACCATGAATTGAGCTTGACAATAGAAGATGGGATCGACAGGGCAGTAGAAAGGCACTAATTTTGCCAATACCTCACCACTTTGACCACATATATGAAAGAGATCTTCCATATGATACAGAAATTACAATAGATTTTGATACTACCTTGGTATCTGAAGTGCTAGCTTCAAGGGATGAACGCAATTCTGTTTTTCTGGCACACTTATCAATAAAGTCAGTACAGTCCCGAGTTTACCCACCTTTGAGTTATAGTTTAGTACTTCTTAATCCAGAACTGCTATTGTTTTGTCCTTAAAAAAAAGGCAGAATCTGACATTACATTTGATGTCCGATTGCCTAGCATGGTAGGTTTTGCTAAAGATACCAATACCTTTTGACTACTCTGTAAGAGAGCATAGGCCCACTTAGGTCTTACTTAGTATACTACACTTAGTATACCATGAGAGAGTCCAAAAAGGTTACTTTTAACGTTTTCCTTCTTGTGGCAAGCATCACTTACTGATTCTTACTGACATACAAGACAGGAAAGCTTATAGGAAGCAGGACGTAGCATACTCTTTGCGTGGAGTACTTCCACCCCACCACAGTGGGAAGGGCTCTGCTGACCCACTGCCGCAAAGGCTATGCCAGTGTACAACCCCTCATCCCAGATGACACATTTAGCCACTTGACAACACAAACCACGAGGCTAACGCTGACCATGAGGGACTACAGGTTTCCTCCTAGCACGTTTCATACCCTCAGGTAGACAAGTTTTCTGCTTCCGAACATAGCTGCCGTCCCGGCAGGCGTGATGCTGCCGCAGGGTGCTTGTCAGAGCCCGGTGGCGGGAGGGGGCCGGCAGAGGGGCTGCCCTCCCGCCACCAAAGGCGAGGCCGAGGGCAAGCGGGGCACGGGGGAGTGTCTCCCCCCGCCGGGTTTCCACAGGGGGTGAGGGCGGGAGGGCAGGTGCACCTCACCGCCGAGGGGGACGCCTCGCCACGGCACCTGTGAGGATCAGGGCAGAGCAGCTCACGGCAGGACCATGGCCCGGCCCAGGAGCTGCTCCAGGTGCCGGGGGCGCCGCCGCGGCTTCCCGGGGGGGCTCAGGCACTGCCCCGCTGCGGTTTCTGCTCCCGCCCGGGCGAGGGCGACCCTACCCGGCCGGGGAAGCGTCCCTCTCCGCCTGCCGAGGGGCGCAGCAGCCGCCCGGCGGCGTGACAGGCCCCCGCCCGGCCGGCGAGCGGGCTGGCAGCCCACCGCACCGAACAAAAGGCCCCACCGAGGCCCGGAAACGTCCCGGGGCGACGGGCCGAGCCGCGCCGCCAGCCCGGGGAGCGAACCCGCATCCCGGCGGCCCCGCATGGCCGGCGGGCAGGGCCTGCGGCCGCCGGTGCCCCTCAGCCCGCCTCTCACCGCCGCGTCGGGCCCTGCAGCGGGCACGGCGGGAGGAGGGGGGGAAGTGGGGGAACCGGGGGAGAAGGACGCAATGCAACAGCTCCGGCGACGCGGGGGTGGGGGGGCTGCACAATGAGGCCGGNCCAAGTTTGCCGCCGCCCGCACAATACAACCCCCCCCGCCGCCCCGGGGGCCGCCGCACAAAGCGGGCCAGTCCCGCCGCCCTTCCCGCACCGACCTTGAGCCGCCTCGGGCGCCCCTAAGGTTTTGGTCACCGCCTTCCACACGTTGCAGCCCAGCAGGCAGAGGAGAAGCGCCGCCGACCTGCTCATTTCCACCCGCCGCCGCCAGCCGCCGCCAGGGAGGGAATCGCCGCCGGAGCCGCTGCCCGGAGGAGGAGGAGGAGGAGAAAGAGCCGCATCAGGGGCTGGCCCGCTCCGCGCCTCCCTCCATGTTGCCGTGCGCTGCCCCTCCTGCTTTCTCCGCCTGCTGCATTGTCGTCCCGCCGCTGCGCCCCGGCCTCCGCGTCCCGCGCTGTCCCCCCGGGCGGGCGGCGGAGGGTGTGAGGAGAAGGAGAGGCGAGAGCGCTCCGCGGCCCCGGCTCCCTGTCTGGTTTTATTTTTTAATTTCCCCCCCCGCGTTTATTTTCTTTCCCCGCTCTCCCGGCAGGGGCAGCCGGGCTCCGCCGCCCGCTNCTCGTCGCCCCGGGAGACCGGCTGTCGCCCGGGGGCAGATCACCCCCCCTTCCCCTCCTTCCCCGCCGCCAGGTGCTGCCGCGCTTACCTGCCGCGGGGGGCCGGGTCCCGCCCGGCCGCGCCCGCTCTCTCCCTCCCTCAACGGCCGCAAAATGGCCTCCTCGGCGGTGCTGTCCCCCGCCGCGGCGGCTCGCTCGCCTTCAGCCGCAGCCCAGCGGGAGGGACGAACGAGGGGGGAAGACGGACGTGGTGGCTTATGATGGCCACGGCTGAGACGTGTCGAGTCACAGGGTCCCCCCGCGGCCCAGGCGCCGCTGCCCGCGCACGGCCCCCCGGACGGGTCCCCTGCTGCTCATGTCGTATGGAAAGCGGGTTTGTGTTTTGTTTAAAAGAAAAGACAACCGAAGAACAACAGCAAATGCACCCATTTACTGGGTTTTATACAAAATTGTTTAAAAAACGCTATTGCAAACTGCACGAGAAAGGGGAACTTCGGGGCTGAGATGCTGGCACTGCAGGCTGAGGTCAGCCCCGGCTCCGGCAGGGGCTCGCAGCGTCCCCGGGGCCGTGGCAGCCTGATGGCAGCGTGGTGGCCTCCCACCGCTGCACCCCACGGGGCACGACGGAAGCAGCACTGTGGAAACGGTAGCAAGGGCTGGGACAGTCTCCCTGGGGGCTTTCAGCCCGCTATGTTTTGCACCATCTGTAAGAGCATCTCTTGGAGCATTTTCTCCGGGCCAGCGGAGACAGGATGCCATGGCCACAGCACTCACTCCTCCCTTCCCGGGCTCTGCTGAGCATTATGCTTCCTAAGGGAGGGAGAACAGGCGCTCCTCATGTTTCCTCCAAGGCAGAGATTGCTGCCACACACAGCTATTATGGCAAGTCTTTACACAGCTGTGCAAAGCAAAGCCTCTGCCCCACCAGCTCACGGATTTCCCACGATCTGCTCCCAAACCACTGCCACTGCTTCAGCTGGCCTGTAAGACTGAAGTTTGTATACCTACAAGTTTAATCTCTCACAGAGGTGTCTTAAAGCTTCAGGGTTTATTTGTGTCATCTATTTTTAAATAAAATCTGCCATAAAAATGCAATGCATTATACATTTATTTTTAGAAAGCAGGACAGTTGTTTACTTTGTCACTTCAGTATTTGACCAGAGTAGCCACACCACAAGCTACAGGTTGTTCCTTTTATGATTTTTTTTTTAAAATTCTTGTGCCCCAGAAGTGTTAAAACTGATTTTCTGGTTCCTTTTTAGAGACACTCCAATTGATTACAATATATTTCACTCTGGTTTTGCTGTTGAGTTGCAAATGCATTTCTGAGAGTTCATAAATACAGTGTAGACACTGCAACTTTAATCTTTTTATCCTAAGAATTTGGAGGATTTATTTGTAAAGCTCGGTTCTAGAAGAAAAGTAGGTACAAAAAGGCTATTCAGTTCACAGAGGAGACCAAATGAGCAAATACAGATCATCTGATCTTATTCCTGCCTATCATAAAACAAAGATTTCAATATTGTAAACTCATGTCATGTCTAAACAGTTTATCATGTACCAAGCACGGTCTGAAGAGCCCAGAGGATTTATAACAAAACTGATCAAAGTTTAGGGGCTGTTAGTGACTGTGAGGCAACTTCTTAAAGAAAAAAAGTTGGCCATGGGGTAAATAATCACACGTTATACAGCATCTTTTTTGAGATCCCATTTCCCTTTCTCTGGGTGTCCATGGATTTAAACCAGTATAAATAAGATGAGTTCGTAGCTAGAAACTTATCTAAAACCTATTTCTGTCCATAAGGCAAACTCCAGCAATTTCTTACAAACAGGAATATGCATTTTCCTGAATATACTGGTATTATTTTTACAGAAAACAGATACCACAGTCCTTGCAACATCAGTGGATAACACATAATGATTGGGGCTGGAAAAGAAATGAGAAATTGCACTGAGAAATAGGATATTGCACTGAATCTTGTCTAGAATTTACATTTAAGAAAGCAGAAAGCCATTTACGTAGCCCCTTCCAGTAATAATCTTTTACAAAAATAGAAGATCTTGCTTTATCTCTAGTAAACAAATGGTCTGTTTCAAGACTCAGGTTTGGCTGCATTTGCTTACTTAACCCACTATGCACTGGATTTACAGTTCAAGCAAAGGATGTTTCCTAATTCATACCACAAGCTACAGGCATGTGAAAGGTTAACTTTTCATCATTGCCTTCTTCCTTCAAAGAAGAAAGAATACCACTTGGAGCCACTCGCTGTAGCACTTTCCCGTCTCCTGTGGGATAGTTCTCCATTGGGAACTACCACAACTCATTGGAATTACAGACTGCTTTGGCCTTCCTATGTTGTTTTGCTACCTAACTTGAGTAAGCTACCTTAAAGTTATGAAATTCAACTTTCTTAGGTTGGTGGTCTCATAGCTTCTGGGTTTATTTAGCCTGGGAAATACAGCTCACCTATATGGAATCCATGACTAAGAGATGTCATAATATGACATCTACCACTTCACAAAAGCTGATTAGACATGAGGAAAGGATAAAAGCTTTTCCATAAGTGGTCATTCACAAATCTCTTATTTTCAAATTATGTATAAGTTAATATCTAGATCTTGATATCACAATATCCCATCTAACAATAACATGGCAGAGGATGAAAAGGAAACCCATATTTTTTCATCATATTCCCATAAATATTTTGACCCGCCGAAGTGAGATGTGGATACCTAATCCTAAATAGGCTACGCAGATTTTGAAAGCACAAGCTATATATAACACCACACAGTCCATGCATTAGCACTCTTTATTGCAGCTCAGATATACTCATAGACTATGCTGGGCACACAGGGCTTGTCTCCTTCCTGAAGAAGCTAAATTAATATGTATAATTATATGGTAGCGTACTCATGAATGCACCCATTCATGTCATGAACTGAGCAACTCCTCAAAATAGCTTCTCTTTAAATGATCTTTTCTCCCTTGCTTCAATGAGCACTGAAGTATCTAACACTGACATATTGGTAATGCTATTGATTCCTGGATGAACACTCCCTGTGACACATGGGATAGTTCATGTCTTAGAGCTTGATTCAAATCCTCTTCAAACTTAAGCAAATATCAGTTATACTCCAGTCACTTTTTCATGCCTTGCTTGCCAATACCCATTGGCTAGACACATTTAAAGAAAAAAAGGAGCTAATTTACTGCAGCCTGAGTAAACACCACAGGAAAGATGTCAGTAAATAACATTAATACAATAATATGACCTAAGCCAGGCTGTAGTGAGAGCCCAGCTCTAACTCTGGTCATGCATGAGCCAGCAGCGCGCTCTTGCAGCAAAGAAGGCAAATGGTATCCTGGGCTGCATTACACAGAGTATTGCCAGCAGGTCGAGGGAGGTGATCCTTCCCCTCCACTTAGCACTGGTGAGGCCACACCTGCAGTACTGTGTCCAGTTCTGAGCTCCCCAGGACAAGAGAGACACAGACATACTGGAAACAGTCCAACAAAGGCTCATGAAGATGACGAAGAGACTGGAGCATCTCTCCTACGAGGAAAGGCTGAGAGAGCTGGTACTGTTCAGCCTGGAAAAGAGAAGGCTCAAGGGGAATCTTCTTAATGTATATGAACACCTGAAGGGAGGGTGCAGAGGACAGAGCCAGGCTCTTTTCAGTAGTGCCCAGTGACAGGACCAGAGGCAATAAACACAAACAGAAACACAGGAGGTTCTACCCAAACATCAGGAAACACTTTTTTACTGGGAGGGTGACTGAGCACTGGCACAGGTTATCCAAAGATGTTGTGGAGTCTCCGTCCACGGAGATACTCAAAAGTCAACTGACATGGTCCTGGGCCACTGGCTGTAGGTGGCCCTGCTTGAGCAGGGGCATTGGACCAGATGACCTCCAAAGTTGCCCTCCAACCTCAACCCCTCTGTGATTCTGTGATTTCTATTCAGAAAGAATACTTGAGCCCTAGCACTGTGCAGTGGGAACTAGATGGCCTGAGGATTATTTTCCTACCCCAAGGTAGGAAAGGAAATTTTTCCTTTATACAGCATTTCTTATTTGCCCAGTCCACGGTGAGGCTACACATTGTACATTTTTACATTGTACAAACAACATAAATTACATTTTAAATTGTACATACAAATAAATTTCCAAATGGTTGACTATTCAAGTAATGCATACTAATATACTTACAACACGATTAGCTATTAATGTGGCTCTCTGTACCAATCCTTAGTAGATAGATGTGTTCAAAGAATGCCTTGAAGAGCATATGGCTTACTTTGAGGTTAAGCTTAATAGTTAAAATTTTCAATTTTCTACAATGAATAGTTTCACAGACACTTTTGAATGGTATGCTGAACGTGCTTAAGCAAAAATTTCGGCATATTAGCTCTATTCTATTCTCTCTCACAACTTCTAGTTCAGTTTTTCTAGTGGTATTATTTCCATGTACACAAATGTAAATTATGAAAGCAGTGCTCAGACAGCCAATGACAAATCTATACTGGATTAACAGTTAGATATTTTCTACATAGCAAGTGAATTCAGTGAACCAAGAGGTGCAAATATTTGTAATAAAGACATATCTCTAGCAAGGTGTTATCTATCCTTTCTGGTTGGTCGTACCGGTTTGTGCATTTGAGAACAGCTTTGAAGTACTTTTATCATTTCTAGCAGAGTCCTTGTTTACCAGTGCACAACTTACTTTACATATGGAAGATCACACAAAACTAAATCTAAAAAGAAATATATGAATGTCAGAGTACAAAGCCCTGAAGATTATTTTGCAATGCTTCTGTTAAGCTGAGCCAGCTACTGATTATGTGGTATTCAACATTTCACATGAAAACTATAGAAGCTATTTAGTCCTGGATCTTTCAAAGAGAAAAGAAAAGTTTAATGGCCAGGACAACAATAACTTCCTATTCTTACCAGAAACCTAGCAGTGTTTGGGTATGACTGTTGTTTTAGTTGTAGTCATGCTGAGTGTAGATACCAAAACATAATGCTATCTTTGGCATAAATATCTTTTACCCTGAAGATCTCAGATCATTTCAATATTGACATACACATGCTGTGCTATTAATATGAAAGTCAACTAGTGTCTGTATGTGCTTGTAAGGTAAAGAAATGTTTGCCTAAGCAAGACCTAAGTACTTGTTTACACAGGGAAGTCAGTGTGGAACAGTTATGTGTGAAATACATCCCTATACCTGACTGCATGCTAAATCCCTTGGTAGACAACTGGATGTGGACCAGCTCAAGGCTTCAATAAATATTAGAGCCAAAAGTAGGTTTCACTGCCCTATTTCTATATTAAATAAAATAATATTTATTTTGTGGTAGTTACCAGAATAGGACTAGGCTGAGATAAAAAAAAAAAAAAAAAAGATCTGTAAGCATTGCCTAAAGTTTGCAGAGAAGAGTCTAGCAGCGAGTCTTGAACTCAAAATGAAGGTCTTTTAGGGCTCCAGCAGCTGAGAAAGGACTGGGAGACAGTGGTAGATCTGATGCAGGGATGAAAGGATGACTGAGGAGTCAGTGGGCTTTGGGGCAGAGGAAGGAAGAATGAAGGAAGGGCTGCAGGAGGTCTGTGGAGCTTTTGGGAGCTATGGGAGATATCAGCATCTGTAAGCTTGTGCTTCTCAGTCCAGCATGATCTGCACAGAAGATGAACAGATCCCTGCTGTCTTCCTTCCCAGATACCTTCTCCCTCTCAGCAGAAAGAGCAGCCTCTGCTCCTGCTGAGGGAGACAACACATGAAGGTGAAGAGCAGGCTCAGGGCTGAGAGCAATGGAAGGGGAGAGTGGCACCAGGTAAGAAGTGAAACAGTTGTGACTGCTGCTACCAGGGGATCTCAGTCTCCCCTTCAAAGTGGCCACTGTGTCCCACCCCAGCCCTTCCCTTAGCAGGAACAGCAGCAAGTCTGACCCTGTGCATAGCTACAAAAATTAAAGTCCACTTCTGGGAGCTCTGCTTAACCGCGATGGCAGGTGAGCTGTGAGGAAACATCTGTCCCTTACCGGGGTGAATGGCAGCTCCTGCAGATTGCTGCCCCAAGCAGCTGCCTACATCAAAAACTAGTTTTCTCTGTCAAAGCCTCCTTAGAATAGCCAAGGCACAGTGTTTGTATTCCCTGAAGACTGAAACACCTAGCCCAATGATACTCAATCTATCTTGGAAGAAGAAAAGGTCTGGACTGACCCCAAGAACTCCAAGGATTCTAGGGCTTTTTTAAAAAAAGCTCCATTACTGCTGTTCAGCATTTCGCAGAGGGGAGAATGCAAGTTCAGAAATACTGTACAATAACCTCTCACTTTTTTGAAGCAACCCATACTTCTGCTGGAAAAACATTTGGTGGAAACATATGATGAAAAAGGCTTCCAGACATTAGTCTGCCAGTCCAATGTAGAAATGCCAGTCCTGGTAGCTAGATACTTCCCAGTGAAGTATCCAAGCCAGGCACGGCACTTCAGTTTGCAGCCACTGAGTTAGGGCATGATATATTTGAGTGTGCAGCAGCTGGAAATCTGTCTTTAAAACAAGGCGAGATGCTAAAATTTATACATAGGGATATGATCAAATCATTATTTCGTAAACTAAGAAGTTTTATAAGAGCAGAGGATGGGCCAGAGAGGGCATATAGCCTTGTGGACAGCTTACTAAGAACAAACAAGCAAGAACCCACTCACTAGCACTTGGCTGAAGGGATTTCATTTAATTAAAAGACAAAACATTAAAGTAATCCAAAATTAGAACACTGACAAGCAAATCAAGGTCTCGGTATCTGACCACAGATGCTCTAAAACAGAACTGTAGTCATGATTCTTTTTAACCTCTGCCCGTTCTCATATAAACATACAAAACTTTAGTCTTGCTTAATTCTGAGAGGCTAAGCAAGTCCTGGTCTTAAAATTCAGTTCTTGTATACCTGAAAACATAGCACCATGTATAATGCATCAAGTGCACATGCACACACAGAGTTGTTTTCCTTACCCTTTACTGCATTAATTTCAGATTTTCAGTATCGCTAATCCTAAAGGTCCAATTAAAAATCAGACCCCTCACCTCCTCCCATCCCCAAATGGAATTATTTAGCACATTTTGTGCCTGGTAAGGGTTTTTTTTTAACCTCTAAAGTGGTTATGTTTTCCAGCTTTTTCCTGAATTTCTGAAAGCCGAATTTAAAACAAACAATGAATATCTCAGAGTCCCGGATGAGCCCCCTGACTCTGAGAGTTAAGGATTTAGTAAGAACGCCAACATAACAGAATTCTTAATAAAATAAGAAAAGGTGACAACATTCATACTAAGGATTGTTATAAGGTTAACACAGACTATAATTAAGAGGAAGTTGTTATTCACCTCAGAAATCCTTTTCCCTTTTCTGTTATTTATGGCTCCACTTAGCTGAAAGGATGACTATCATTGAGATATGAGCTAGGAGAACTTAAAACTTTCTCTGGAGAAGGCTTGATTTAAACTCTGCTGGACACTACTTACATGATTGTCTGAACTGTCACAAGGCTCTTACAATACAACAAAAAATATGTCAGATTTAAACAAACCAAACTGTCTTTGTGCTACATCAAAGGATAGCAAACGCATACCAGCAAAATAGAAGCATTGGGTGTAACGCCTTACTAACAACACTGTCTTCTCTAAAGCTCTTAGTGACTAAATTTAAGAGCCTCCACTCTCTATTTAATCACCTTGATGAAATACAGTCAAAGCAGTTTAGATCTGAGTTCCTCACCATTGAGTCACACCGTTGCTCTCAGTTGTCTCCCCCCATGCCACTGCAGCGGTTCAGCTCTTGGGGAAGCTGATGGAGATACACCCATCCAGGCACAGCTCTGTTCGGGGAGTTTGTGAGTGCCTGTGCTTCACTGTGCCTCCTTCTGACAGTTCCTTCTGTTCCTTTGAGTCAGCAAAAATAAAATGCAAGAGACTATTGCTTAATGGCCTTGAGCTGTCATTAATAAGTTCTGTACAGATTTTAGTCTCTTGAAAAAAAAAAAAGGCACTTTATAAATCAATACAAAACTGGCATTGTTCTCAGAAGCCATAATCTTAGCAAGATTTTTAAAACTGTATTTCACTAAAGTTCTCCAGTCAGTTGTGTCTTTCTGTGGCTCCCCTTCCTCCCATCTGCCTGTCACCTCTGCTGTCAGATATCTTCTCACCCAGGACACTTCACTTATTCTCACGGTTTCAGCTACTGCCTACATTACCAAAATCTCATTTATCTTTCCGCTCCAATTTTTTCTTACTTCAACCTTTTAGTTTCAGGCACATCAGTTTCACAATTGGAAATTATAACCTTCTCCTAATGAACTTTTTTCTTTCCTTTACCATTTAAAACCTGCTTACTGTTCCCTCTCAGCCATACTTCTAAACAGCACTTCCATTCTTTTTCTTTCTTTCTTCCCATCTGTTTTATCTCATACACATCCCAGTTTATCTTTCTAAACTTTACTTTATCCTAAACACATGTACTGCCACAGTCTTTTTCAAGCAGTTTTACCTAATCTCTATTAGTCTGCGTCCCTCCCCATCCACTCCCACCTTCCTACTTCAACCTTTTTCCTTCTTTAATCTAAATTGAGAAATGGTTGGTTTAGACTGATCAGAATTCACCCCTTATCTTTGGTGTCAATACCCCTGCTGACTCAAATCAACAATGCTGCATTGGTTTGATTCATTGTTTCTTCATATGAACTGGAGACTTACCATTTTTGAAGTTAAAGCTCTTTTTTTTCTTTTTTCAAATGCAATTATGCAGCAGCTTAAAAAATAATTCACAGTTATTGGTAATTTACAAAGACAGACAATGCTATTGTAATCCTCTGTAAAGTATAACTTTCCAGGCTTTATCTAAGCTGGACTTTTAAAATATTTCAAGTATTCATTTCATCATATTATGCCACCAGTCCTTACTGGAAATAATTTTTGGAATATTTAAATTTTATCTACCTAGTTAAAAACAAAATATTGAGGCAATTATTGATATAATTTTTCTCAAATGACATGTCTGCTGCATCTGATTGCCACACATATCCCATCACGGCTTAGTAATCTCTTAGACAGCTACAGCTGTGCCAGCAAATGCAACTAGTTTCCTAGTTCCCAAGGGCCCAGCTTTGAATTAGCTAGTGCTAAACAGTGTCCCTCCCACCACAATTAACATGATGCACATTGCAACGTTATTTTTTTTCTTTCTGTCACTAAACTGTAGTTCATTATTGCTGTCTTCAAGCTCACAGAGTTTGCTACCAAGTTGTTTCATGTGACACATAAGTATTGAATTCTACAATATTAACATGTGAAAACTGCCTGGTTTTTTATATGTATTTATGCTTATAAATGGTTCTGATGGTTTACTTGCTATGATTCTGAGTCTCATGCTTTCCAGAGCACATTGTCTTAGGAAGCATCTTGGTGTACTTGTGCCTTTTCCTTGTTCTCCCATTATTTCGGAAATAACCAAAAGTCAAACCCATCACCCTTGAGATTTTGCCGTTCCCTGCAACCTCTACGCATGGAAGTAAGGATAGCCACAGTCCTGCTCTTTCCAGGTTGCCCCTGAAGACCCCGAGCGCACCCGTTCTCTGTGCGTGGCACAGAGGGAAGAAGCGATGGAAATGCGAGAGTACCTGTGCAGCAAAGTGTCAGAGGTGCATCTGGCAGGGAAGGAAGGAAGGCAATGTCAGAAACCTGTTGGAGGAAGGTGACCAAAAGACTGATGAAAAATACAAGTGTTTTTGTCAGCTGGGGGAAGAAGAGATGACAGTGTTCTCTATGCCAGAGTTAAAGAGAGAATTAACTTAGTCCCCGCTTTAGTGAAAAGGAGATAGCAGCTCTTTCACTATGCATTTAAAACACAAATGATAGAATTGAAAATGAAGGGGGTTCACCTGAAGACTAAAAAATGAAAAGGCAATTCATTATTATATTTAAATACTCTTCCTTTTTTGTGGTCCGCTGCTTTTCTTTTCTGAGTGCACTGAAACTGAACATTTTGTGTAATCTAGATTCAGCCAAGAAGTTAATTATCATACTGGCAAATATTTATACACTTGTGCCAGGAGTTTTCCAGGTCAGGTTTTGCATATCTTCCCTTGTCTTTCCATGTATATTTATTAGAAATGCACAGGAGTCTCTCTGCACTGTTCTCTCCTTTTCATTTTATCCCTATATTTGCCCACATGTAGATGTGGCTGAACAGTCTGTTCATTTGAACTGTGATACTTTTCACTGTAAGTTTGCATTGTACTTGATATACAGTAGATCATATTGACTGAAGCACAAATACAGAACCCGTCACTGACTGCTAATTAAACCTGACATCTGTGCTGTTGATTACAAATGTACCAGAATTGAACATTTGCTGAAATTTTTATTAAATGACATTAAAAAGATAGAAGAGCGGTTATTGTCTCAGTTGCTATCTGAGAATCAGCTCTTCCCATTCTTTTGGAGGTCTCTCTGTCTGAACAGATGCCGCCACAGATTTCTGAGGGAGGGGAGCATGAATGAAAGAAGGAGCATCTGCAGGTGGTTTTGCCTGAATTACTCATCATCTGGAAAAGACAGGACTTAAGTAGCATGCAAGATAAACACAGTGAAATGCGAAATACTGAAATGATGGGCAGGACTGTATTATGTGTCTCATGAGTGAATAAGACCAGACATTGCAATTCATCATAAATATAACTGTCTGGGAGGGACTAGTTTAATGATTACTTAGAAAACATTGAGGCCTCTCAAGAGGCACAAGTCTCAGGAGGTGGGGGCTGAAGCGTTGTGAAATTGCTTTTGTGTCTGGCATTCTGAACCCGTTGAAGACTGATGCGGGCAGGACTGGCTCTGAGAAAGGCAAAGTGGATAGTTGCCTATCAGAGCAGACTCCTGGGAGCAACAAACCACTGCTGCCACTGAAGCAGGGATCAGCTGCTTCTAGGAAAGGCACCAAACTTCTGGCTTTCCCAGGCCCTTCCCCTTAGCTCTGCTCACAGCCTCTGCCTGATCTGTTGGTGTCTCCCACCATGCTGACACACCATATGCCTGCTTTGGTTATGGATTACTCAGTTTAATCTTCCACCAAACCCTGTGCTGCTTCCTGAGGAATATTCACAGCCCCTCACTGAGCACTCCTACACCTCATGCTGCTCCAGGAACAATCCTCCAGCTGAACGTATGCCTTCTGTAATGGAAAAAAAGAAAAAAGAAGTGTTATTATCAGCCCCTGTGTCCAACACAGAGAAAACTACTGAAGGCAAGACAGTTTGTGGCCATATGTTGGGAAGGCAGGGTAGAGACTAATAAGAAATCTAAAAATCTCTTTTTTTTTTTTCCCCAGGAGGGAAGAAACTTATGGGGCTGCTGAGCGTGGGATTGTGAAATAATGCCCATAAGAGCCAGGCTATTCCCGTAGCTCAGGGACACAAGGACTACTCAGCTTCTCTTACAACCCCTGTACATTGCAAAAGAACAACATGGGAGTTTTTCCCAGGAACTGGGAAAATATATTGAGCTCACTCATTGAGAGAGATGGCATGGCCATCAAACACAGTACAGAACCAGTGTGCCACAAAAACTGAGATGCAAGCTGTTTCTGCTTTCAACTGAAAACATTATGCCAACTAAAAGACATCCATTGCAACATGTTTTCCAGGGCACGATGAACGTAACTTTTCTGGGGAAACCCAGAAAATGGGATGTAAATTAATTACATGTATCTTATGATGCTGTGATTTTATCTAGCTTGAGAAAATGAATATAAAAATGAGTGGCTTTGGCACAAGAAAAGTAAACAGGTCCCAAAACTGGATCATATACATGCAGAGAGTGAGAGGTGCTCTATAAGCCCTGTATTTGGCCTGGTTGCGGGGACATCATTTCAGCGTGAGAGTGACTCAGACTAGTCCCAAAAGCTATGCCCTCCAAATGTGCACGGATCTGCCTGTGTTTGAGACCGGCTTAATGCATGCCAGCCTGCTTTTGGGATGTGCTGGCTTTGGGTGGAGGGACTTCAGTACCTCTGACTGTCAGGCACAGTGTTCTCAGGAATGTTTAGACACACAATTCCCATTAAATTTAAGGACTCAACGTGGTCATAACCTACATAAATACTCAAATGTTGACTGTAGGAAACTGGAGCTCTTCAAATGTTAGGCTGAACCACGTATGCATGCACATGCATGTGGGTAACACACACTATTGAAAATGGACATCCAGTAGTACCAACATGGAAGATGTACAATTCAAGCACACTTCTGTTGTATTTCCCCTCCATGAAAAGCATTTGTTTATGTGTTTGCAATGTCACTGTGGAATACTGTCCTTTTTCAATCTTTATGTATATATTGTTAATGTATACATAGATATGTGTCAAGACATAAATACATATATGTATGCATACAACTATGTGCATATATAAGAAAAGTATTAACTGAGTAAAAGGCTTTCATTCCTTGTTCACTTTAAAGTCTGTGGAGTTGGTATAATTCTTTAAAAATGACAGTACTGTGTAAAGGCACACAAACATTACACATTCAGCAAAAACATCTTGACAAAACAGAAGCACATTGGTAAAATTTTACAGCTCATGTTCTTACTTTCCAGTCACTAAGGTGTGCCTCAGAATAGAATCATGACATTAGAGGCAAAGCATGGCAGTGACTGGAGTCCAGGCTAATAAAACCTGCTGGGAAAATCAGCATGACCTCCCTGCTATTGCCGTTAAGAGACACTAAACTGAGGGAGAGCACAAGAAGAAAAACAGAATTGGAAAGGTCCAGACAGACAAAGATGGAGTCTAGGGACTGGGAAAGTGGAGAAGGTGGTTGCAGGGAGTTCTGGCTACAAAAATGTTGGGAACAATGGATTCATGTTCTGTAACATGATCTAATGGTCCCAGATGGCCTTAACCCTGATGGAAGGGCTTTGTTTAAGAACTATAAAAAACTTCATTTTTCATAAGCTATGAGTGTAATCTAGGAAGAGAGAGAATTTGTCTGATCCGAATTATGTGGTCTTTGTTCATGCTGTACTCCATACCGAATCTAGGGAAAAATATGAGAGCCCTCCTGTGGCCAGCTGAACACCTGTAAATTCCCTTGGTTGCAGTCAAAGACAAGACAGACCACTAGGTAATGTGTCTACTTTCTTGTTCAATGGGAGTAAGTTGTTATTATCACACTATTTATTGTGTCTAAAGTGAGAGAGGTGTGCATGGCACTCTCAACAATAAATCAAAGGTGGCTGGCCTCAAACACCTATTACCTAAGTTAGTGCACAGACACAGCAAAGTGAAGCACAGAGGTTAACACTTGTACGGAACATAACGGCTTATTATCTGTTGCTATAAGTTGGCACAACTCCATCAACACAGACAAAAGAAGATAAGAGGATTGAAGAGGTAGCCATATGGAGCACTTTAACAAAAGGCAGCGGACCTGAAGTGGAAAGGATGGCTCTGAGCACCAGTCTGTGTCTTCATACACAATGCACAGACATTCATATCAATATGGAATAGATGTGAAATACTGTACTCTGACTGGGTATTTTTGATAGATCCCTTTGCAGAGGTGTAGATACTGCATAAACTACCCAGCAGGATTCTTGTTGATAGTCTCCCACTTCTACACAACTTTGACTCCACCAAGCTAATCCTCATTCACATGGACTTAGTTTACAGCAGTATCAGACCAAAAGGATTGAATGACATAATAAAAGCTGAGAGATCACACTTTCAATATCAGTAACCTTTCCAGTAAAAATTTTCCATTTGCTACAGAGGCAGGCAAAGATTCTATGCAGACTCTTGAAAAGGGGAATAGCTGGTCTAGGTACACAGAGACCTTGAAAGGTTAGAAAAAGAACAACTGATATTATAAAGAATATGAAGCAAAATAATTCTTTTTAAGCTAAGAAATTTGACATCAATTTAGCCCTTTCATAACTATGAAAATGCCTTGCCATGAAATAATTTTAAATTTGTATAGTCAAATTCAAGAAAACATAGTGAGAAGCAACAGCTCAGCTTCTCCTAACAAATGTGCTCTGAGCTTAGCATGAAGAACCAAGTGTGTCCTATGCAACGTAATGCATTACATTACTGAGCTCTTTAAATGGGTGTAGATAGCTGAATAGCTTGGAAGAGCTGTCAAAGATCACTTACACAATATTGCTGATGATTTTCATTAGCACGAGTAAAAGTGCAGGAAGAGAAAGCAGTTTTTAATCCTTTCAGTGCAACATTAACCAGTGTTGCCTACACTACTGTCACCAGTTTTTCCTGATTTGTAAGTCAAAGCAAAATGCTGTTCAAATAACCTGTACCTGTAGTTTTTCCATCAGTAGCTCAGCATTATCCAAAAAACCTCAATAGTCACACCCTAAGTTTTTCATTTTCATGACTTTTCTGGAGACTTGCTGTCTTTGCTATCCTTTTCAGGCATATGCAACATGTGACAAATTCCAGCTCAGTAACAAGAAGTTTAATGTGTGAATTAAGATCTCTGCAAATCCAAATTGGGCTCTGTGCGCGTGTCTGTTGGTAGTACAGCCAATTGATCAGTAGATGGTGGTGGTGCACTGTCACCTGATGCTGCTGGCCAAGGACAGTACCTAGCTTTAAACCATTTTTATTTTAGAGCAGACCAGTAACAGTCTTGGAGACGACTGTGTTTTTAATATATCAGAACATTAAAAAATGAGAAATGCTAAATATCTGACTCTTTTGAGTGATGGAGAAGTTGTATTTTTTTTTCTTTTTTTTTTTCCTTTTTCTTTTTTTTCCTAGAGTTTCAGGAAACTTCTAAACTTCCTTTTCCGGCATCCTGTATTTTTATTCTGTGGGAAGAGAGTCCTTTAGGTTTTGCTGTTTTCGTATACTAATCAAAAGGAAAGAAGCAGGGAGAAATATTACAAAGAGTGGGAAGATACCCAAGGCAATTGTAAAACTGCAGAAATCCTGCCAACATGGTTATTTGCCACTTCCCCTCCCACACCGACTTAGTCACAGTGGCTTCTATCTGGAGGTGAAGAAGGGAGCGAAAGAGCTGGTTTCATCTCTCCCCCTCCCAGGCAGGTAGGATGGAGAGGAGGAGCACTGGGGACATCCTTCACCTGTTTTATAGAGCTGGTTCACGTACAGGACTCTGGCATGCCTTTATCTCAGAGGTTTAATCTGTTTTCACTGCTGTGGTTATCTTAGAGCTTTTTCCTAGGGATATATATGGCATTATGCATCTGGAACCAGTGTGTTTGTCATGATGATTGACTGTATTGACCTTGGGGCCTCTATGAGAGTGGAAGAAGTGAGGTCTTGGACCAGGACCACAAATGAGTGGATTAGAGCTGCTTTTCTGAGCAGTACAGGTGCTGAAGCTTTATAGCTGGACGTCTGATGGGAGTGACATGCTGAAAGCGATATCTAAAATATTATAGACTAGTGGCCACATAGCAGGGGCAGATCAGATTTCCAGTTAAACATGTTTGCCACCCACTGGCCAGGCTGCAGATTTGCCCATTGCTGCAATGGGCTACAAGTATTTACATAGGATGGATTATTAGGGTGTAGAAAGCATAGTTTCAGTTGAGTATATTTCAATATTTCTAGGCTTTTGATCACAATTTTAAATGTAATGACTCCAGAACTGGGCAGTGACAGGACCATACTAATACCTTTCATTTGGGGTTCACATACGCCATCAAAAGCAGTACTTTTTCGGTTCCTAGGTCACACTGACTAAGAAGAGGGGGAGAGAGAGAGGCTGCCTAAATGACAGATCATGTGCATGAACAACCAAAGCCAAAAGAGCAATTTTATTTGGGCTGTGCATAAAACCTATTACAGAGGTAAAAACAAGCGTACGTCAAAGTTGAACTAGTAGTTGAGAACAGGGTGAGGAAGCTGATCCAAACTGCTCCTTCTCCTCAAGCATCTAGTGTCAGAAGGAGCATCTGGTGTCAGAAAAGAGAACTGAACAGGGAAGTCCTGAGGACTAGGCTGAAAGTGTCTTTGTTTCTATTCAGTTTTGTTTTCGGTCCTGTCTTCACCCAGAAACAGTATTGCATCATGAAGGTGGATGAGTCTTTGCCTCATCTCAAAAGCACTAGTAAAAGTTGGGCAGTGAAACAGAGAAAAATGTGCCCCAAGGCTAGCAGCCCAGAAACAAGAAATGACCTTTTCAGATTTTCCCACCCTGAGTCAGATTACTGTTTTTTCCCCTTTCCTCCCTCCCTACTTCACTGTATTTTTTCTATCACCTAGAAAATATAAGAAATGCTTGTTTAAAGATGTAATATAAAGAGTAATTCCCATGCTGCCCCTTTTGGATTTGAAAGCTGGTAAGAATTTATTGCTCAGTAAGTTAAACTTGATAATATGACATTTCTGAGGGCAATGGCTACGTAAATGCATCCTTATGCTGTCTCTGGGGTACCACTGTGAACAAAAACCACAATCCCCACAGGGTAATGATATCACCTTTGTATGACTGAATACAGAAAATGTAAAACCATAAAAATAATCTTTTATGAACAGTTTCTCCTTTATTAGGTCCTGGAAAGATGTGTATTGCTTCAAAAGGAAACAAAGCAGTGAAAGAGTGAGAAATTTAAATAATTTTTCATGGTATCTTCAAATATTAAAAAGGGAATACAATAAAATACAAAGGAGCTCAGAAACTCATCTCTGATTGCCCAGATGTAATTAATTTTGCACTATGAAGATGTCAGTGCAGAAACATTATCCGTGTCAGAAAAAAATCAAGTCTTAAGATAAAACTAATATCTTTAGAAAAAATCATACCACAGGTTGTCATGTAAGGCTTAGTCATTAGCAAAATTATTTAATATAGCTGTTTCATCGTGCAGTATAATTAAAATGATAAGTTAACCATAGTCATGACAGTTCTTCCTTGATTAATGTATATTATTCTTATAGTCTGGGGGTTTTCAATCTTAGAGTCATGAACTCTTGGTAAATTGGGCTTAGAACCTCTGCATGGAGTCACAAGGTTTTTCATACAAATGGAAGTTCTATCTCCACAAAGACTGAAGAAAATTTACTTGTCTAAATTTAAATATCTCCAGTAACTGGATGAAGCAAATAGTCCTCTAAGGAATATGAAATTAATGAATATTGCAGAAGGAGAATAAATATATATTTGATGTGTATATATATATATTTGATGTAGTCTGAATGTTAGTTATCACACCTTTTCATTTAACACGAAATCTTATTTTTCTTGGGCAGATGCATGACAGAGGATTCAGGGACAAGGCACTACCTAAAGAAAAATATCATTGTCAGCATTCCAGTAAAAAATACCGAGCTCTCTCTGTTCTTTACCATGTTATAAGGCACAGTACTGCATTCCCTGTTCCTGTAGATGATGCCTATCTGTAAAGAGAAGCAGACAATAAAAGCCAAAATTTGGTCCTTAACTTTGACTTGAATTTAGTAATTTATTTTGTGCAGACTATTCCCTAACTGAGAATGTTTCAAAGAAAGCAACATTGAGTATTAAAGGTAGGTTTTTCACTTTTCAAGACACACTATGAGAACTTCCCTGTTGCCTGAAGGGCTAATGAATTTTTCAAGACAATACTTCAAAATGGCCGCTCAGCTGATTACTTCTTTCCGCTGCTGTTGACAGACTTATAAACAGTACTGGGAAGGACTCTGCAAGGTTGCTCTCGCCATTCTGCTGCCTTAGGCTATGCTCAGTGTCTGCAGCCCATTCTCAGCCATCCCTGGTGATCCGGACCGTATGTCCCAATTTGCTCCCCAGACAATCTGATTTCAATGCTTCACTGCCCTGCCTGTTCAGAAACACTTTCTAACATCTAACCTAAATCTCCCTCAGTAATGTATAAGCCTCTTGTTTTTTGTCCTATGCAACATGAACACAGCAAACAGATTACTTACTTCCTCTTTGCAGCAGCGACTTTTTACATGTTTGAAGCTTATTGCTGTCTCCCTCCTCAGTCTTCTCTTCTTTCGCCTGTCAATCTTTCCAGACAGCTCATCATTCTTACTGCCCTCCTTCGGACCCCTTCCAGATCCTCCACATTTTTCTCAAAGTAACTGGAGTTGCCATACATCCCTTATAATGTGGGATTTCCCATGTTTAAGCCTCAAATCTCACATGCCTGATTAAAAACACGTGATATATTGCCTGCTCTTGTATTTCCTCTTTATTTTAATAGGGGACATGGGTTTTGAGGTTGAAACAGAAAAACCTGCAGCTGCTTTCCTGCCCCATTCTTCAGAGCTGCCTTTGGCAGCATAGAGTCATGACTTGGATATGGCTGTGACAGAAGTGAAAGCCAGAGCATCCCTAAAGGACATGGGGAGGTCTGAAGGGCAATGCACACCCTTGAAGCACCAGAAAGGTGTATTGGTGTTTTAAAACCCAGCAGTTTTCATATGCTGCCCCACATCAGATGTAATCCTCCTGCCAAGGACTCAGCAACATAATAAGAGAAGAAATATTCCTATGTTTTGTAGGCAATGCTTTTGTTTATGCAGCTCAGCAGATGACACTTTAGGTCCATGACTTAGGTTCGATTTGGGATTCTCTATGCTCTCTCCTCTGCAAAATGTTATCCGGCCAGTCATGCTCTGTCCTGCATTTGTTCGGTCATTTATACCTGATTATCGAAGTACTTTGTCTTTACTGAACTTCATCATTTTCTTATCAGAACACTTTTTAAATTTGTCAAGATCATTCTGACTTCTACTCCTGTCCTCCATGACTCTTGCTGTTTCTCCCAGCTTAGTGTCATCTGTGAATTTAATAAGCCTACTCTCCTTTTGAGCATATAAATCATAAAAAAAACCCACAACAACAAACTAGAACAAGACCTTGGACAGACCTTTGAACTGATGTATCTTTAATTTCAGCAGAGAATCATCTGCTCTGTCACTTGGATCAAGTCAGGAGCAGAACAGACTCTCCTCCACAAACACCAATTCCATGGATACGATGCAACAGAGGTGTGAGTTTGCTTCTTCCACTTCCAGATGTATGGAATTATTGTGTTGCTCATAGAAGCCCTTATCAGCTCTTGTCTGGAAGGAAAGACTAGAGAGGCAGCCTGAGCGCCCTCAGCCATCTCTGCCGCAGCAGAAGCACGGTTTCATAGACACGAGTGCAGATCTAGCTGGAGCAGAAGATCAGATCAACCCAAAGGAAGAACCATCTCCTCTCAGAGCTGAGAATGCCCTAGCACTACGACTGTCCTCTGTAAAATATCTACTACAACAAATAGGAATGGCTTGTCTGGGGGGTCTCTAAGCACCTTGATAATATAAGAGAAAAATTACAATTGCCTTTTGCAGCCTGCAAGATCTGTGACATTCAATTGTAGCAGTGTCCATCGCTTCTGAAAATTAAAATATTTTTTTGCTCTTACTGGCAGACCCCAACTGCAGGAGAAGTATTTCCTTCAACATCATCAAAAGGCCTGGGATCTCTCACTTTATGAAAAGTTTTTGAGGATTCTTTACATAATTTTCTATGAATCTTTCCAATCTGGGGCCTATGAGAGGAGTGGGACTTGGTATTTGGGAAAGACTTGAGCCTAACTCACTTGATTTTTTTCCCCAGTAGTCAGACTGATGACGTCTCAGTGTAAAAGGAGGCTTTGCAGCTGGTGCAGCCGTCCTTTCCATTCTTGTCAAGGAGACCTTGCAGGCAGCAGTGAACTCTGTCATTGCACAAGGTGAAACAGATACTGGTCATCCTTATCCAGTCTGGATATCTTGGCAGGACCAGGAACATACTTCTAGGTAATTCAGTCCCACTGCAAAGCTTCTGATGACCCAAGTGGGTGGGAGAGAAGAAAAGCAAACCAAAGTAAGTTTTAAAGTTAATTTCACTCACTTATGCTATTTCCAACTTATTTTCTAACTTTTAAATCAATCGCCATTATTTGCCAGACCATTAAAAAAAAATTTCCTGTTGAAAATGGAGAGGGTGGTTTATACCATACACCAGGCAATAGTGAGAACAGAGGTGGCTGGAAAGATATGAAATGTATAGCCTGTGCTGATAGAACATGGGCTCGCAGGATTTATATGCACTCAGAGACCACTTACAGGACTGGTTTGTGCTTGTGTGGCCAGACATGTGAATGTCATGGGGTAGTTTTTCTTTGCAATGATGCAAGGAGGTAATAATTCCCACATTTTTCTCTCAGTGTCAGAGGGAAGGTAGCAGGAAGAGCAGGAAGACTGAGGATAGGGACCTCTAGTTTCTCTAAGGCGATATTAAAAGATTCTTTAACTCCAGACACTTTGTATTACTAAGCTTCTTAAAGATTTATGACCTTTATGACGATCATTTTCCCCTGTGAGATTTCCCTTCTGCTTAAGTATTTACCAGAAGAAAAAGTTTTCCTTTTTTCCCTCTCAAGTCAGCAAAGCTTATCCTGTGAGGATTTCTGAATGAAAGGGGGAGATTACTGTTTCAGGACCATACCTTAACTCACTTTAGAAGCATTTACTGGACTTCCTGCTGTGCCTCCTGTCCAGCTGGCTGGGCAGCCGCTGCCCTGCCTGCCTCTGTGCATGGATCGTTGGCCTTATTTTGTGGGAAGGGATCAGGAAGAAAATCCACAA
This sequence comes from Anarhynchus alexandrinus, assembly GCA_008711295.1. NCBI lineage: Eukaryota > Metazoa > Chordata > Aves > Charadriiformes > Charadriidae > Anarhynchus > Anarhynchus alexandrinus. The sequence goes on along the minus strand of VUYV01000012.1, from coordinate 5,361,355 downwards.
ACAAGCTTTGAGATGCTTTACATCAGAAAATCCCACTTGGGATGTGATTGTTTTTGACTAAAGGAGGGAGATTCACTTAATGGGATTAAGGAAATTTCCAGCTGCTTAGAGCCTCCTTTTCTCTGCCTCTCATTGACAGGGAAAAAAATTAATCATCCTAATTGTATTGCAGGAGAATGTATCCAGTGGCTATTGACTCAGTGCCTAAGGGTAGCCTTACCACTACCATTGCCTGAACTGTACAGAAGGGAGTCAGCTGCCCTCAGGGGGTTTTACTAAGACCTATTTCTCACCAAGACAGAGAATATTTCTTTTGGTCCTTAGAGGTACCTTGACATTTGCCTGAAATTAAAAGCTCCTTTTTATGAAATACTGTCCTGCTGGGGACATTTGGGAAAAAATGAAAATCATCTTCTTTTGTTGAACACTAACTTTTCACAGAAAATCACTTTGAACTAATTTCCTTTCTTACTTCCTTTCATTTTGGAGTGCGTTTCACTGTGATAGTGATGGATCTGCATAATGGGATCACAAAGCTATTTTGTTAGTACAAAGTAAGCTGTAGAAAGATGAGAAAACACAGCAAACCAGTTTAAAAATAACAAAAAACCCACAGCACCACACAAACTACTTACATTATGATTTTGAGATTAGTACAGTACTTTTCAGAGAGTCAGGCATCTTTAGCTTTTCGCTCCACCCTCCAAGTTTATCTGCCTTCATAGCTCTGTTGCCCTGAAATATTTAGAGGGGTTATTAAAAAGGGTCTATTAGGCTATTTTGAGTTTGAGAACTACATGATCAGTATGCTGGTATTGGGCTTTTTCAACATAAGTAATCTGTAGATGTACTTTTGGCATGTATATTTTGTTAGTGTAATTATATCTTGCAGTAAGCTCCTTGTTAGATAAACAGCCTTATCCATAATGGTTTCTAAAATAAAACAGGTCATAGAGAAATGATGTACTATTTTAAAAAGCAGAGCAGTACTTAATTATCTGCCAATATGTGTGTAGTTATTTAAGGTTATTTGCTGATTAACACTATCATTGAAGTTTTGTGAGGGGAAATTAAAGATATTCTGTGCCCTAAGGAGCTTGTGAAAGGTTGCATCAAAAAAAAAAAAAAGATGCAAGCGTTCATTTGTATGCCTTATTCCAGTTTGAGGCAGAGAAAATATGTACAACACTGTATGTACTTAGAACTTTTCTGCTTTATATTCTACTGTCCAAAACCTGTGTTACCTTTTCATTCCTCTATCAGAGTCCATTACACAGGCCTATCCAAATGACAGTTTGTCCTCATGGAGGAGTAGAACCAGTAATGCTGATCATCCACCAGGATGTTAAACACAGCTGGTGCATGGCATAGGTGGGCACTGAGGTCCTCACTGGAGCAGCTCACTCTGCATTTGAACCATCTCCACCATGGAGTCCTCTGTGCCCTCTCACTTCTCCTTCATTTATGTACCTCCTGTCCTGGTTTGAGGTACAAGGAGTATGTAAATACTCATGATTTCTGTGTATGTGTGTTTAATCTTTGATGTTTAATTCAATTTATGAAAAGCATAAATAAATACAGTGGTTTTACTGAGTACGTTGAACTTTTTTTTCTAGATGGACTTGCAGAAAACTGGATAAATTGTGCTTTTACTTTACACATTTTTGACAGAAACTTTTCTATTTTCAATGGAAACATAAAACTTTCACAGAAACTGTTTTCAACGAAGTGAGATATTTTCTTCTAAATAAGTTTTCAATTTTTCCTGAAGAGTCAAATGTTTGCCGTAGAAAGATCAAGAAAGTTGAAATTAATATTCTTTGATTTTGCTGCAAGACTTGCAGGAAGCCTCAGGGATTTTTATTAGGAGCTCTGGCACCTTAATTGCATCATTTTTACGTAAATGAAGCTCTTGTTAAATGTTAAGTAAGGTTAAATCATACTCTGCAAAGACTGATAAGCAGCTTGACTTAAAATCACTCTCTCCTTTTGATTACCTGATTTTCTTATGAATTTATAATTTCACTACCTCTCCAGTTGCCATAGAGCTTAAACATCTTATTGAAATGAGCCAAAATTCCCAAATAAAACAAAACCTGAAGCAAAATAGAACAGTAACGTGAGGGAAAAGGTACTGACAGGGTAGGTAGAAACAAAAATTTCAAAGTGTATTCTTCAGAGACTGTCCCACTCACACATCATTCTTTGAGTTAATCAATGCTATATGAATACCAGAAAAAATTAGCCAACCTCCACATTTCTTAAAAAAGAAATCTATAACATTATGTTACATTTAATTAATTTCATTAATATGTTACATTTCACTGCTGTCTCTTCACAGCTTGTTTCACCAGTTTCCNACAAAAATTTCAAAGTGTATTCTTCAGAGAGTGTCCCACTCGCACATCATTCTTTGAGTTAATCAGTGCTAGTTTTCACCCATAAGACTGCTAGAGGGGCCACAGGGCTCCAAAGTACAGCTTGAATGCTGCATGAATCACTGTTGGAGACTTAAGAGACTTCATCTCCATACTGGCCTGATTCCTCAGTGCCTACATCACTTAAGCACATTTTTAATGCAAGTATTTCCCAAGTGTTTTGATATGAGACTTGGAAAAATCCCATTTTTGATCTCTCTGAAGCCCTCCACAGATTTTATGCTTCCCAAAGGAGAAGTTTTGTTATTTACTTCTTGCTAACGACTCTTGGCCAACAGGAAAATGTACATCCGAACAACTTAGGTTATGTCCATATGGACAGGCTGAAAATTTCATTAGGTGTTGGACAATACTGTATCAAAAAACTGTATTCAGTTTTCATACTGCAGCAGGCTCATGCCCAGTCTCCCCAGAACACAAGGAGAGAAAAGATGCAACAGTAGCCTCTCATCTACAAATACATCTGGCAAATATACAAGCCTGCTGCAGTGTCCCCTGAGAGGCTAAACAAATTTAAACTTGTAAGTCTCACACAGAGCTCCTTTAAGATGTTATTTTCTCCCTTAAATACCATGGTGAAAATCTACTTTTAGCAAGTTTAAAAATGTAAGTTACATTACATTTTCAAAACTGAAAATCTCTCTGAATAAATAAATCTTTAGAAATACAGCTACAAGGCAACAGACACAGGCATTGCACCACTCAAAAGTTTCGAAAAATACAAGTGTTTGAGCTTAATAAACCCAGCATCACCTGCAAGCCAGATTAGTAAGAGGGTATGGTCTCCTGCCAAACTTGAGGGAAAGCTCACATTTTCAAGAGTTCATAACTCAGTTGTAAAATGTTAACAACTGTTTTCCAGACTTCTCTTTGGTATACAAGATTCAGCCCAGAAATCCTTCCATTTCATCAAGTATGGTTCAGGTTAAGGGAAAAAAACCTTTAAATATATTTGCAGTGTTTTTTTAAGAACACTAATGTTCTATAAGGGTGGGAACCATTGTAAGTCATAGAATACAAATATTTTTATTTGTACAAATTGAATAAGCAATTTTAATTACATGAGCACCCAGTTTTGTGTAATACTTTTCACCAGTAGATTTCAAGAAGTCAGATGTCATACCCCATGTTAATTAGATGAACACCTAGTACTGTGTAGTACTTTTTACCAGCAGTTGTCAAGAAGTCAGGTTGGAGGCCCCTGACCAAAGAAATGAAGAAACAAGTTAAGCGACGTATAAGCTGATCTACTAGACTAGCAACCAAACTAGGAAAAAGGCCAAGGGATCTTTAGTCCTAACTGGACCTGCTCACCAGAAAGCAAGTTACATGTGCAGTAAAAAGTATGATGCACAGTCTACACACGTGAACAGTGTATTGCAGAGTCAGGTCTGTAACACAGCCTGCTCACTCACACAGGCCCAGTTGTGGGCACAGCCACGGCTTGCTCTGGCAGAGTGTGACCAGCAGCCCTATGTGGCTCCAGGGAGGGTTTAATGTACCCATCAGGTGACCGAGCGTCTGTCATCCATGTGCTTTGGAGCATGCCATGCTGGCATTTTTCTTTAAGAGTAACAGGAAATAATTATTATACAGCTACGGTATCCTAAGAAACAGGTTTAGATACAGCTTTTGCAATTGTCGTAAATAGCTAGATATACGGATATTAAACCTACAGTTTTCAGTCGTACAGAAATTCAGTTCTTGCTTGTCCCACTGAAAAACAAAGCAGGGAACAAAATCAACCAGTATTATCCTTCCCCTGAATGCCTCTAATGGTAACAGCTTTGTAAAACTTTCTTGTACAATATCTATTGAGTATAAGCATCATGCACTTCATACAGCAATGTGTCATGTGTGAAATTGTCTTTTGTTGCTATTTGTGTTTCTTAGCCTATGAAAAACTTACAAAAAAGAATTAAATTCCTAAAAAAATAAATAAATAGTAGTGGTCTGATTCCTTGCTGCAATATAAAGCCGAAGTGTCAGTCTTCAGTCACCTCTGTGAGCTTATTCATATCCCAGCCTAGGCACGCCTGTAACAGTACCATAGGAACATCTATCTGTACAGAGCATACAATTATTATCCATTATGAACACAGCACTGGAACAGAGATATAATTAATTACAGTAAATTTAGCACCATGAATTGAAGTACTTGACTCCCATTAGCAAACAGGGGAGGGAAGCTCAGCAGGCAGATAACATCTTTTATAGACAGGGATCATATAAATGCCTATTTCACAGTTACTTAGTCTTGCAAAAGCACTATTAGGAAAATAAAAAAGAAAAGGTTGTTCCTGAAAAGCAGTTATTCGAAGGCGTTCACACACCCCCATACAGAGTCTGTGTTCAAGAGAGCTCTGAGCAGTTGCAACAGCCCATGATCTAAGCTGGCAGACCTGCCGAGAGAGGTTGCAGCCCTAAATGCCTCCATGGACAGATGCACAGCAATGCTGCGGAGGGCGCCCACCTCATCCCTTTGGCTGTCAAGGCAAGGATGCATCGGCATCCACGTTCTGCACCACAACAGGCATGTGGTGCACACAAGGGGCTGCCTGGGGTGAAGGGTGCCAGGCAGGGCAAGGAAAGGGGTGCAGGGCCATGCAGGCCCCCTGCTCAGGGTTTAAAACCTTCAAACACTCCAGTGTGTGATTATTGGCATGTTGCTATCCTCTGGAGATACCAGCAGCCATCAGAGTGGGTATGTTCTTGTGAAGATACCTGAAAATGAGACCACTGTATTTGGGGCCAACAGTGTTATAACATCTTCCTCTTAATTTCCCAAGTATGTAGCAAGACTAAGAAGTAAACAAATGACTGGGGAAACAGCAATGGCTTTGAGATGGACGTGTAACAAACAAAAATCACTGGGAATACAGCTAGAAAATATTACAAATGCAGTCTTTACCCAGGACTCTCTCTGGACCACAGGCTGTATCAGAGAAAGCAGAGCAGGAAATACTCCCACAGATGGAAAGGTCTGTTACATTCCTGAAAATATTGGCATCTAGTGCTGGAGCCTTTTTCTTCTAATAAGGTACAGGTGACGAGAACAGCACAGCCGTGAGGCAGGTCCCCTGCACTCTCTCTGCAACACCATTGTCAGGGAAGAACTGAGAAATGTGTAACTGCTGAGCCTTTGGTCCAAGACTGAGTAATTGGTACTGAGGGTACTGGTAATGTCCGGAGTAGGCAGCAGTACTCCAGTTTCATACAGTCATTTCTTTCATAGCCTGCAGGTGGGAAAACTTCAGTTAAAATTTATTGATAACATAAAATAGAAAAACCATATTGACTTTATTGATTTTTTAGCATGCAAGGTATTTTTATAAATGATTTGGAACCTCTCCTTTACCTTCACAGATAGCCATATTTCTATTTTGCTCGTTAAAGAATATAGTTTAGGTGCAAAAGTTTCAGTTAATTCCTCTCTGATACCATTAACTTTTTCTTACTTAAATCTGTACTGTAAATTGATGATAAGCACCATCAGTTGCGGAATTCTGCAATGTATTCTTTAGTTATTGGATATACACCAACAGTTCTCCAAATTATTGCTAACCCTGTGTGGAACCGAAACGTGGGCACTGGGGATTTTGTCAGTGCTTGTTAAAAATGACAGAAGGAAACAACACTTGGAAAAAAGATGTAAATTCAGAAAACTAAAATCTAAACCCAACACTTGATATTAGTCCCCTGAGACTTCAAAACCATTGTTTCATTTGGTAGTTTTCCCAGGATATTAGTTAAAAGTCAGTATGAGCGTGCACTAACAAAGCACACAACTTGAAATACCACTATGTCAGGCTGGTTGTGGCTTTAGAGATGACACTGTCCTCCTCATCTTTCAGCCATGACGCCCTTGCACAACCAGAAGGACCACCAGCAATACCGGCTACTGGCCTGGGAAGTGTGTTGTCCAGACCAAAACTTCTAAGAAACGATGCTGGTGATTAGAGGGAAAGAGCTCTCCCAAGGTGGCGTCCGTGAAACCGGCTTTCGTGCTTCTTTGTATCTTCAAAGGGCTAAACAATTATCAGTGTCTGACTCTATAACTGTTTTCAAGGACATTTAATTCAAACATAGTATCCCCAAGAACCTGTCATACAGTGGTCATGGGAAAGAGATGTATCTAAAAGCCTGTTTCTGTATGAAGCAATTAAAATCATGTCCTGTGCCCTATAGCTGCTTTCAAATACTTCCAGGTCAAGTAAAACACATGTAGCAAAACCACACTGGGTATGCACATTCACCTGTAGTTTCTTCAGGCAAGGCCAACTCAGAGAAGCAAGAATAATGGTCTAAGAAACGTTTAAGAGACTTTTTTCCAGCCAACACACACAAATCTATTTTGTTCCCAGGGGCCAATTTTCCTGTACCACATCATGAACATTGTTGCTTAATTTGGCCTGAAATATGGCATATGTTTAACACTGCTTCCCTAATGTCACTGTTCATCTGAGGCTATTATAAAATATCTCTTCTAGCTTGTTTCATCCCCTGATTACATTCACATATTCTTCATAGCAGTTTTCTACAATTCAGGAGCCACCATCCTGCTAAACTAGACTGACAAGCCAATACAATCCTTCCCATCCTAATAGTCTGAATTTCTTTCTGTAGGGTTTCTCCACCAGTTGTAGCCTTTGCAAATCTTATCTAACACTGTCTCATCTAGGGAGTGTTCTAAAATCAGATCCATGCACATATAATCTATGGTTTTTGCTTGGTTTTGCTGCAATTTCTGTCCCATAGCAGAGATAGCATTTGTACTTCTGACAGCTCTCGGAAGTCCGTACCTCATTTGAAAGCCATGCATTTGCAGATGGATAAACAGTACTTTAACTACAGTGTTTGCAGTGCCCCTTGTGGCAATGGCAACAGTCAGTTTAATCTAATGACACTTTCCTATGAAATTTTTAATACCCATAGACCAACCTCTACTTATTTGAGTTAACTTCTGATAGCACCTCTGGCATATGTATTGTTAATGTCCAGATTTTACCTCCTGCTGTAGGAGGTCTGTGTTTATGTGGTTTATTGGAGGCTACTTTAGACAATCTGGGTTTGCCCTTACCATTGCTGGTGAATCCCAACAATTTTGTTAAGCACCTGTCCCAGATTTTCCACAGTTACTGTCATTTTGCCACTACATATCATCTTGCTTGTTTTAAAGGACCCAACTTGAGTTTAAATCTCAAGTTCATTGGCAAAGCTCTTGCTGCCTTCAGGAGCTCTGTATTAGGACCTAAAGGGTTGAATTAATCAGGCAGGTAATACCAAGCAAATCTCAAGGTAAGGATGAATAGATGGGACCCTAAGGGGACAGCTGCATAGGAAAGACTACACCAGAGGCCACAGTGGGCTGGAGAAAGAGCTCCTGCTTGTAGGCTGTCCGCAGCTCCCAGAGCCCCAGCTTTTCGTGGCTGTTGAAGAATTGCAGCTGCTGATACTGTCAGAAAAGTACTGCTGACCAGAAAAGGGAGCAGCTGCAAGAGAGGGAGGAAGGGAGAAGGACTGTGTAGGACCTCCTGACTTGACCCCATGCTTCTGTAGTGTAAATTTTTCCTCCCTCTCCCTTGCCATATTTCACCCATAAAAAACTTGATTACTATGATTTCATGCAGGTGAAGTGAGTTTCACTTTTAAGGCTTCAGAGTTGTTTCATTTTCAAACCCTAAGGATTTACAGTGAGGGAGTGGGAAATGAGCTCTGAGAGATCACGAGTGTGATTTTACATGTGTGGGTTTTTTGAGCACTCAGGCTCAGGAGTTGGGTTTTTAACACTGCTGAAAAAAGTCCAAACTGAGGATTGCAAACTGTCAGGTGAATGCCATAAAATGAAATGCAATCATTGCACGAGGTGGTTTGTCTATGTTAAATTTCACATCTGCCAGTCATAATAGCATCCCTGTAAATCTAAAAACTTTAATGTTCATGTTATTTTCTGTTTAAATACAAAACATTAATTAAAACCCTATTTTAAAGGCTGTCATTTATTGATTCATGACTTACAGAATAAGCTATGAATCCTCAGCATATACAGTGACTATAAAAGAGAAACTGTAATTTCCTATGTAGTTAAAATGTTTCCTGAGACCTTATTGCTTATCTAATATAGTTTTTTCATCTAATTATTACATTTCTAAAAGAATGTGTTGTTTCAATAACTGAGCTCTTCATTGGATATTTCTCTTGCAAAGCAACTCAGAACTAAAACATACAACTGCATAGATTGGGCATATAATCGGACATATTCATGTTTTAGCAGATAAAAAATTTGGATTTCAGTTTTTGCTTTAAGAAATTAGTGATTCTTTTAAAATGTAAAATATATTAAACATATTTTGTAGGCAAATATAAAGCTGATTTAGAAAGGCTTGTAAAAAGAACTCTAGCGCTTCGTGATAGCGTCATGCTTTGGGGACCCTGTGGGAGGCTGGGGAATAAGATGACCCAGTTGGGCTCAAGACCATGGGCTACTGAGACCACAGGGCTGCTCAGACAGACCTTGCTCACAGCTGGGCCAAAGCACTGCCAAGTCTGTAAATGAATCTTTGACATAGGAAGCCTACTGACATTATGAGAAGAGCTTGGTTTTGGTAGCTATTGTATGATCCAAGGCTAGACCAGGAGAGATGGATGTGTGGGGAATATTGATCCCTGACTGTGGAACTGGCTGGCATGCTCCAACATGGGCTTCAGTTTTCCTTCTTGCAAAGAACATGGTGTGTGGCAGAAAAGAGGTAGAACATACATCCACAGCTCATGCTGGTAAGAGACATACCAGTCTCAACGCAGGAACTTTTTCAAGTCTGATTGTTCAGATGTTGCCTAAGGACTAAGAGGCCCTGCTGTGTCTTCTAAATTCCTCATTTTCCCCTGCATCAACAAGTTTCAATCAGTCCTTGAAAACACATGCTGGAGTCTTTCACCCCAAGCCGTCCTGGTTGCAACTCACAAGGGACGGCCACTGCTCTCTGGCTTACCAATTCCTTATCTAGAGAGAAGCCATCCTGAAAGCTCTCTGCTTAATAAAAACATGCCATCTATCACACATCATAAAAATGAAATAGAAGGATGTCAGACAGCGAATACAAACACTCCCACAGAGCTCCTGCCACGTTAAAATAATTTATGGGGTTGGAGCTACACTGGCGTACTGTCCCTGATAGTGGTGCCACTGGCTTACCAGCACCTATAGTTTCCTTGACTGTTTGCAGAACAACTCTCGTTCCAGTTCAATAAGAGACTTTATTTGGGTGCTGCCCTTAAGAAAGTCTCAGATGTGGCCAGCTCTCCTTCACTGAGCAGAAAACTGCGTTCAGCTGTATCAGAATAGCCATAATTAATCTCACTTTAAGCATTATGGCTTTTTATAGAATAGTCCCAAAAGAAAAAGTCTAACTGTCACCACCTCTTTTTTTCCCTCTTCAAATGTCTTACACAAATTACTGCAAAAGGTCTAGGCCACAAAAATCTTTCTTAGACAAATAAGCCGAAACAGAGCAAATGAAAATAGGCTATGCACAAAATTTAACATAAAACCTGATACTCTTCAACACCTAAACCTGCAATTTTGTGAGACCATATGTGAAACAACAAAAATTTCCATCCTAAAGGTGGCATGTAATAGTACAGTTTCCAGTGGGGGCCGTGTTTTTCTTGAGTTGTGAGATCTAAATAATATTCTTATGGATCTCCCATTCACAAGAATTTTGGTGTTAAGAATGCTAACAATAGGTCCCTGAGAAAGTCAAGTCTATAGAAGAAAACCTGAATGGAAAGAGCAAAGAAGAAGGTCTTTCATTATTGTAAAAACTTCTTCTGGGGAACAGCCGTGAGTCCAAACGAGAAAGCCTCAGGCAATGAGTAGAGGAGTGAGTTTGCATATACTGAGTCCTATGAAAGATACAGCTAGATGCGGTGCCAAAGAAATGTCTAGTATTTTCTACCAGACATGGAAAAATTGAAGACAAAAATAAAAGGGACAAAAAGAAGGTGCTGGTGGCAAACTGGGTGACCAGCAGAACACCACTGGTATTGCAGCCGAGGATTCAAAGTCACACAGCAGGACAACCACAAAGTATATCAAATGTCCATCATAGAATCATAGAATGGTTTAGGTTGGAAGGGACCTTAAAGATCATCTAGTTCCAACTCCCCTGCCATGGGCAGGGACACCTCCCACTAGACCGGGTTGCTCAAAGCCCCATCCAGCCTGGCCCTAAACACCTCCAGGGATGGGGCATCCACAACTTCTCTGGGCAACCTGTTCCAGTGCCTCACCACCCTCAGAGTGAAAAATTTCTTCATAATATCTAATCTAAATCTGCTCTCTTCCAGTTTGAAGTCATTCCTCCTCATCCCATCACTACATGTTCTTGTAAAAAGTCCTTCCCCAGCTCTCATGTAGGCCCCCTTTACGTACTGGATGGGTTATGTTGAGTTTCCTCTCAGCTGGTTTTTGAGACCATCATTGCAAGAACCTTTTTACTCCCACAGGGACGCAAAAGCCATCAAAGCACATGAGAGCAAAAGGCCAACAGAAAGCACTTCTATACTTGAGTGATAAGTACTCTACGCTAAGCCACAACTGAAAGGTAGTTCTTATATATAGCACAACATTGGGCTTTTTTGAACATAAATCTGATGGATACACAATGCAATGTTCATTACAAAATCTCCATCACATGAATGGGCTGCATTTATTTGAATGCTCTTTCCTAGCTGTGCATTTCTCTTTATTTCACTATTAAAACAAAGTGTGTGGCTGCTCTGAGAAGCTGTACTGCTGAAATGAATTGCAGTGTGTATAACACCCACTGCTGTATCATTGCACGTTTTTCCAGCACTAGCAAGAGAACACTAGAATAAGAGTCCGAAAGGAATTTTGTTCCATTATAAACTCTTAAACTTAGAAGCTCAATTAGTTCTTCAATCATTGAACTCTGTTGCAAAAGTAGGGCTGGATCCAGTGTGCCTTGGACAGAGGGGGAAATGCATTGGAAACGCAGCACTGCAGAGAGTGTTTGCTGCACCAGAACAGCCTGAAGGTGGGAGGTGAGCGCCACACTACATAAAGGATCTAGGGATAGGGAAGTATTTTATAGAAGTCATGGAAATTATGATTAGCAATCTGGATCCAAATCATGAAGGAGCTATCTTCTCAGTAAAACCTCCTGTAATTAAAATCACCTAAGTTCAACAGGAAAAAAGAATTACTACATTCTTAATGAAAGCCAGGATGTTTGAGTGTAGTTACCTGAAAAAAGCAGGCTGAAATTTTGAAAGCCTCTGGTGTTAAATATAAAAGTCAGCTTGCAGTGAGCCAAGACCAGACTTTGTTGCTGATAATACAGTTAAACAAAGTAATACTTATTTGATTAAGTGTGGCCTGGAATTTTTTCTGTTTGCATCTCTCGAGTCACATAAAAATACACTGTAAGTTAAAAATCAGAATAATTACAGTAATGCCTTTATTTATAAAAGCTGCCACTTCTTTTGCCAGGTCATTTGGAGTGTTCTGCAGCAAAATAAACATATGTTGAAAATATAAACATACTAATATGAAAACAGCCTCTTAACATTTAAACAGGCCATTTGAGAAAAATGAAAAAAATAAAATAAAATAAAATTAACCATCAGAAAAAGGAAGAAAGCAGAGGATAGAGGCAAAAAATGATAAATCATGGATCAAATGTGACATAACTAAAACATCTCTGATGCAGAATGTGAGGACAGCCAGAAGTTCTCCCTAAGATGCTGTCTTATGACAACACGTAGGAGAGAGGAAAAGCAGTTACCAGGGCCAATGCAGATGCCATCCGGTGCTAAAACTCATGAGAAAGAAACACCATGAACACCTCCTTGGTGTGTTCCACCTCTGTTGTTCTGAAAAGACAGACATGAGAAAAGATGAAGGTTTTCTCCCTTGCAAAGTAAGCCCTGGCACCCGCTCAGCCCTCTAGCCTGCTCTCCAGGGATGTGTCGCTGCCTCAGCACACAGAGAAGCAATCTTCACAGGACGAACCAGTTCCATCTATGCCCCATCTCCAAAGGAAAGAGATACCTCAAGAAAGGTGTCACCACCTGAAGGCGACTGTCGTGTATCTTAGCCCCATCTACTCTCTCTTCCTTTCCCTGCCTTAACCCGTAAGTTTCAAAGATGGAAGAGGGATAGTCTGATCCAGAAAATAGCTCATAAGAATTCAAGACTACAAGGGACTGAGATCAGCTGGCAACAGATCATAGTACCCTCAGCAGATAGGAAGTCTGCACAGCTCCTAAGGCTGCTGAGGCTCCTAAGACAAGGGTGAGTACCGACCTGCTTAGCATTGTAAACTGCATGCAGAAAACCTCCTATGCCAGAGGGCTCCCAGCAGCACGGGTCTACCACCACGGTGCACAGGAGCTTCCTCTGAACTACTCAAGAAACTGCCTGAAATTTCCAGCTTCAGATGTCAAACTTAAAATGAGAACAGAAAAAAATATAATGCCCAAACATGTATTTTCTCCTCTTACATATCCTTTGTTTTTTCCTCCCTAACTTTAAGTCTTCAAAATTAACCACAGAAAGTTCTTGTCCAGGAATAAGCCCTAAGCTCTTTCATGACACTAAACACCCTCAGCATCACTCATTCACCTTTCTTTAAAAGAGAAACAACCCTCATATGTCTTTTCACTATTTCTGTGAGGCCTGAGGCTCCCACCTCGCAAAATATTTAATCACTTGCTTATCTTTAAGCATTTAAACTCAGACAGGGCCCTGAGCAATAACACAAAAATAAGTGTGCAGAGTGAAATGCAACCCTTTGTGCAACAGGTAAAACCAATGTATTGTTTTGGTAAAAACTCTGGCAAAGAACAAATTTTTAAACAGAAAGGACAGAAAGACTAATGTTTTGAAATTAAATGAAATCCAAAGCTAAGCTTGGTTCTGTGTTCAGATACGCACATACAAATCTAATAAAGTGAATAAATGTCATAAATGTGAGTGTAACACTGAAATTAAAAGACTGTGAGGAAATCATTTAACTGACTCAGAAGAGAAATTGAGCAAGTGTTTTTTGGCTTTGCTTATCAATGTGAGCATTGACTAAACACAGGTATAAAGTTATCATCACTGGTAATATCAAAGCACAATAGGGTGTTGAAAGACACGTCTGAGATGTCTGATAGAAAGACATGTCTTTTCTATCTACAGATAGAAAAGCCTGATCAATGATATTTTTATAGAAGCTCTTTGAGCTCTCATTAGAAGGAACTCTGGGTACTGAGTATACTGAGGCCTGTACCGAGTGCAGAGTTTCTGGCTTCAGAAATTTAACTCTTCATAAAAAGTTAACAGCACTCTTTTCATTGGCAAACACCTGAATGAAACCTTGGGTAGCCTGAGGGTACTGAGAATAGAGAGCAGCATTAGAGACATCATTGTGCTTTTAAAAAGCCTTGCTAATCTGAACACACAAATTAGGGTTTGTTTCTTTTTTCCATTGTATACAATGCCTGGAAGATATGCTATTTAAATTTAACACAGTAAACTATCAATAAGGAGAATTCTGGGAACATTTGGTGCTCCATAGTCTTGACTGCTCTCATGATAGTCCTGCTTCAAAATCATTTCTACATCTTAATCCCTCTCCCCCTCTTAGGATCACCTATTTCTTTCTACCTGTTCTAGATAACCAGTTACCACTTACAAAGTTGAGAAACAGTGAAGTAGATTTATCGCATAATCTGAGTAGGCTTTAGCCATGCATTAGTCTTGAGGGAGGGATGGGGACACACAGCTATGGGGCTGTAGAGCCTTCTCCCTGCTACATGCCAGCTTCATCAGGCTCATGCTGTACCAGGAACAGCGCTCTTGTGGAGTTCTTGGTCACTGGAGAGGTACCTGACCTTAAGCTGTTTAGTTTTAAATAAAATCTCTGCTGAAAAACAGTTAGGTGACTCCAAGAGACTGTCCTTTGCAAGGTTTGGCACAAATAGTGACATGGTCTATAGAAGAGTCCCCGCACACAGAGATCCTAAAATCATGGGGCCAAATTTATTCTCAGTGTAGCTGTATTGGCACTAATGAAGTTACATCTGGGATGAATTTGGCCCTTAGCCTGTGAAAATGGAAACCTTATGAAAATCTATTGCTGAGTTAATGACAATGCTGAGCAGTAAGTAATTTTCCAGTAGGTTCCAATACACAGTGGTAATAAATTTCAATGAGGAAATTGTTTTCCTTCTTTATTGGCAGCCAGCCCTGTTTAATCAGACTGCTAGAAGGTGGGAAGTGTCCAGAAACCCTACTTGCTCTTTGCTCCTCAAACACAGTATCTTTTAGGGCTAGGAAATCTGACTGTGTGTGCACCTGTGATGCACCAGCAGAACAGCCTTCCCTGACCAGTCTGCTTTGCACAGCAGCATCCTGCCTCTCCCTCTGTTGTTGCAAAAAAGCTGGGGTTGGTGGAGGAAGTAAATCTGATGTCCTGACAGAACGGTGGAAAGGGATAGCTCCCTAATGCAGTCAGTATTACTTGAATGAGATATGGCTGGAGAGCAACTCTCAGGAGAGAAGGGGAAAAGTCTGTAAGAAGAGAGTCCCACTGAGATGGTAAAGCCTGGCAGAAAACCTCACCTCAGCAAGCAGGACAGGTGGAGAAACACCAATTCCTGGTGCAGCTCTATTTTACCCTACTCTCTTGAGAGCAACTACAAATGCAGGACTGGCTTTGCAGGAGGTCTGCGTGGGGCACAGGGGAGGCGTTGCCATGTCAGCGGACTTTGGCACTGAAATTAATTTTGCTCTGACTGCAAGATGCTAGGATTCATTGTGTTGCTGTAAAAAATACCAAGGGAAGAATTAAATACTTATTTTAAAAATATGGTTTAATACAATGTTCCCAAATGTTCATGAAAACAGAATTTAAAAAAGAGAATGAAAAAAAATCCACAGGAAAAAAAGGTATTCTAATAGCCTTTGGTTTTAACCTCTTTCCTAGCATTGAAAACAGCAGCCTCTGTCTAGCATTCAACCTTTCTTGCACCTCCACAGAAACTCCAGCTGAAGCACTGAAAAGCTGTAGTATGTGCTGTTGCTTCACACTAACCATACTCATGGTATTATGATACAAATGAATGTATCATCTGATTCACAGCAGTCATCATATCCATAAAGAACTCCAATGGCAGTAATATCTCTAAAGACCTCAAACAATATAATGAATTATAAACCGTTCTAGCCTTCTTTAATCAGCGTGAACCTTTCCAGGTGTTCTTTACCCAAATCACTTAAGCAGTGTCCAGGTTTCTCTACAAACAATGTTCCATTTGCTAGTTTATAGTTTCCTGTCCCTTGCCCTCTTTAAAAGGTGGGATTCAAATCTGCTACTTCTTAATCTTCAGGAATCTCTCCCTGACCCCTGTGAACTTCTAGAAAATGTCAGTGAAAGGATTGCAGATGTGCCTCTCCTAAAAACCTACAGATATCCATTATCTGGACTTCAGGCTTGTCTGCTTTTAGTGCATCTAGAATTTTTATAGCTGATACTGCTGTTATCTCTAACACGTGGGCAGACTCTCACCCTCCCTTTCCTTTCTGCAGACAGCTACAAATGAGCTGTTTAACAAATGTGCTGTTTCCTATCACCCAATATCTATTCCTCACTATCATTTTTCATTGACCCTATGACTATCCTTTGTCCATTGTGTATATATATATAAGATCATTTAACATTTATCATGCTAACCACATATAAATTCCAGAACTGGACAGTTGTAAAAGATTATTTTATGTGGAACCAAAGTCACTTATCTGAATGATTTGCAGATGTGATTTCAGAGTTGCTTTCTAGTGCAGTGGGAGGAATGGTTACTATGACCAAGAGCCTTCCACTGTACGCTGGAGAGTGACCACTGTCTGCAGTATTAGAGTCAGCCTCAACCTCAGCTCCAAAGTAGTACAAAACCCAAGTTATGCGAAGTGGGCAAAAGGATCTTTTGATGAAGTAAACAGGAACACCTGGTTTCAATTCCTTTAGCAAAAACAAAGGAACTCATGTTTATTCTTGGATGACTATACTCAGAAGTACATGGTGGGTTTGAGAAGCTTCCAGTGACGACTCCTGTGTCACTTCACATTGTGGTTCTCCATATGACTTCTGGAGTACTTTGGGAGAGCTGACAGTGCCCTAATTGCGCAATAGATGACTCCAATGATGTCAGTGGCAATGTGGTTATTGTCTCTTTGCTTTTCAAAAAGGCTGACATATTTTACTTTCCTCAACAGCTTCCTGGAATTCTACAGCCTGGGTTTCTACACAAAATATAGTGTGTTTTGTATTTACTAGCACATTTTCTTGCTTATTCTCAACGTTTTACCTATTCCATAACTATAATAACCTGAGATGTACAATGAGGATAGAAAATGCAAAAAGTGATCAATAAGCCTACTGCCACTTGAGGTATTCTTTATGTTGCCTAACAATTCACATATGCTGAAAGCTTCCTAAAATTTTGTCTATTTTTAAAGGTATCTTGAGATATAGTAGATATATTTAGTACACGCTATCAAACTAATTTAAAAATCATGACCGACAAGCAAAATCATTTCCACTCATTGTGACATCCTCCTTTGTAGTAACCAGCCCCAAAACATCCCCTGTAGTAGAATGACAATTCATTATTTTCAGGTACGAGCAAGCACCAAAAGCCAACACCTTTGATTTAAATAAATGTAATGAATATGTATTTATTATTATACTTTCAGTAACGGATGTTAATTTGTTCCGTAACAAAGCAGAGATTGCCAGTATGAAATGGACCAAC
This sequence comes from Anarhynchus alexandrinus, assembly GCA_008711295.1. NCBI lineage: Eukaryota > Metazoa > Chordata > Aves > Charadriiformes > Charadriidae > Anarhynchus > Anarhynchus alexandrinus. The sequence goes on along the minus strand of VUYV01000012.1, from coordinate 5,344,094 downwards.
TGATGCAGCTCGTGTACAGCTAAGCAGCAGCCACTAAGTAAATCACAGGGGTAATGGTATTCTTCTGAAATGACTGACATTAACAAGGAGCATCTCGCCTTTAAATGTTTGGTAGGTGTAAGGTGGGTTGTCATCACATCTTTTCATTTTCCCAATTCTTTTTCTGCATGGTTCTCCTTTAAGCTGCCCTTATATTGGGTTTGCATAATAATTACAGAAGTGTAACCATCTCATAAATGACCTGGTTTACAGATTAAGGGAAAGTTTATTTTACAGATTTTAAAATGTGGTAAAGTCAACAGATTTTAAAAGAAGTTGTCCCCCAGTCTTGTTATTTGATTTTCTGCAGCTCATCAAATTTTACTATCCATGAAGTAAGCCATGACTCTTTCCATAGTAAAACAGACCAAACTGGTCATAGCCTATCAGATAAACATATTTCCCACCAGAAACGCACACCAGTGACTTCACTTCAGGATCAGTTTTTTCCTTACAAATGCTAAGTTTTTGACCTCTCAGAAACCCTCAGTTTTTGCCTCATAACGGCAAGCACGAACTGTGCTTTATAGCTAATATTTAAGTAAGAATATTTGATGTTACTTCTCTGGATCAACTGCCCGCTCGCCAGCTGCACTGCAGGGTGGGCGCACTATTGTTTTCGTCACTTAAAAATTACTGAGGTACTTCTCGCCTCCGGAGACAGGCAGAGAGGGGCACAGAGGAGCGGAGACCCTCCGCGTCCCCTCACGCTCGGCGCTGCGGGGCCGCGCGGGACCGGCCAGGCCCCGGCCAGCGGCCGTCCCGGGCGGTGTGGTGGCTCTGGTGCGGTGGGAGCGGGGCACCGGGGCCTCCCAGGCCCGGCGGGCGGCTGCGGGAGAGGCAGTCCTGAGGGCGATCTGAGCCAGAAAATTGCAAAGTTTTAGTAAAGAACGACTTAATGACAAAACTTACCGTTCAAAGCAACTGCTCCCACTGAGGTAGCCCACGCGCACCCTGTGAGCGCGGCCCGGGAGGCGGCCGGGGGGGGAGGCCGTTGCCCTCCACAGGGCAAAAGCAGAGCCACCGCCTGCGTCCAGGGCCCGCCACGGCGCCGCGGGCGAGACCCGGGAGCGGGTGTGCGGCGGGGCTGTGGCTGGGGCTGGGCCGGGGAAAGCGCCCGAGGGCAGCGCGGCGCCCTCGGCTCCCCTCTCCCTCGGCGGAGAGAGCTGTGTGCCCACCGAGCTTCCCCGGGTGCAGCCCTGGCTCTCGCCTCATCGCCTCCCCGAGCCCTCAGGCGCTGCGGGCTCAGGGCCCCCGTGAAGGGCCGGGGCAGCCCCGCAGCCACTGGGCGGTTATAGAATGGGTTGGGTTGGAAGGGACGTTTAAAGTCATCTACTCCACCCCCCCTGCAATGAGCAGGGACATCTTTGTGGCTTCTCCATCCCCTGTGAACACACGGCTTTCCCCCCTGAAGCCCCAGGCCAGAGGCACCCCAGTGGCCCCCACAGGCTGCATGTGGCCATGTCGCTGAGGGGCTGCCAACGGCAGAGGGGCTGCTGACCACCGAAGGGCCGGAGTGCCTCAGGCTCCCCCGGTGGCCCTGGGACCACCATGCCCTTGGTCCAGCCACCCCATAGGTTGGCACAGCTCAAGTCTGATGGCAAAATGTAGTCAAGGGCAGGGGCACTGCAGGATGCTTCAGACAGCTCTTGGCTTTGGGGCAGTCATCCGTTTTGTTAGTTCTGGTTTAAAGAAAAAAAAGCAAATGCTTTGGCCTCACCTAATACATTTAAAATTATTTTAACTGGAGCGTTGGGTTTTTTCCCTTTGTGTTTTTATATCTTATCCAAGCTTTTTGCATTTTTATTACTACTCTCAAAGCAAACAGAAAAAGCGCTTTCTTCTGGTTCGTGTGTAAGCATAAGTACCCTCTAGATATCGTTCTAAATATTTTTATTTACTTTTTTTTTCACTTCAGCATATTTCATCTGTGTCTTATTCATAGTGAAAACAAATACTTGAATATTATGGCAGCTCTTCTCAACTCTGCTGTTTGACCGTGATTACACAGCACTACCCGAAACATCCTTGAGCCAGTGAAGTGGCTCAGAAGTGCTGTTTACAGCCCCTAACTGAGGCCCTGTTCCTCTTCCAGCTCTGTCTCCACTGCTGATTAAAGTAACTGCGGCATAAAATGGAGGTTGGGATCATTTGTGCTAGCACATCTCATTCATCCCGGTCAAAATATATTGGAATATAGAGAATTCTTGCTTTTTGGATACTATATTCACTTCTGAGAGTGAGTTGAGAGACCCACCAGTCATGGGCAGCTGGCTACAGCTGTCAGCCTGACTTTTGGCCAAAGCTGTTGTGTAGCTTTCAATTTTAAAAGTAACATTTAAATTTTATATATATATACACATAAACATGCAATGATTTTTTTTTCCTGAGACTTCTTGAAATATCATAAGCAGGTAGAAATGAGACTATGCGTTGCTGGGTATTTCTAATCTTTAGGCAGTTCTGCTAAGTCTTTACTTTCAGCTGTGCCAAGGAAGCATTGACTGACACATCCTCCTTGAGGCTGTGCTAACCTTAGTGGAAGAGTGTCACCTAAAGGGGAGATCTGTAAACTTTCTGTAACTTGGACTACCTTTGTGTGAAATAAAATATCTTTATTCATATTATCTATCTGCCTTGAATTACTCTGTCAAGTGAGGATGTACTAAATCAGAGAAAACATTTAGAAATATCGAGTTCTGTGGTTCAACTCTGATTTCTTTCATTCTTCCACAACAGTCGTATTATAAAATCGGGAATCGTGAAAGCTGTCCCTTGAAAGAAACCTGAAATGTCCTACAGCCACAGAAAGTTCTTTTCTACTTGTGTTTTACATCAGAACACTGTTATATTTGCTCTTTTTATGGGAAGACTACAGGTGAGACTGGAGAGCAAGTAGGACTGAGCCTTGACAGGCAAGTCAAGAGAAGGTGAGACAAAAGAATATCCTAGAAGAGAATAATTTTTTATTAAAAAGTAATTTTCTTTTCCTAACCTAATATTGGCATACAATTAACCCCACGATGTGTGATGCTCATTTATCTGATGGCCTCTCAAAGCAATTGTATCCATTTCCCACATTTGACTGGAGTTGTGGGGCATTATAGTGAACAATATGTTGAATAACAAGCTCATAACAAGGACCAAGTGCTGAGAGGTGGTGTACATTAGGTTCGGCACAGTGCCACGCTAATGCAATGGTACAGCTTCCAGATGGGAGCCGGCTCCTCCACTGCCAACTCAGAGCACAGGCAGAACGAACACGTGTCTGCCTGCACCCATCTGCCCTAAGTACCCCCGCTTTCCCGGAAGGTAAGAAAATGCATTTTCACACAGAACATACAGATTGCCCTATGTGTCCTGGTTCACATTTGTGCAAATGGTACTGATTTCCATATGTTCCTGATTCATCTTTAAAACAACAAACTTCTTCAGAGTTTACTAACTGAAGCTAAGCTTCTAGTCAACTGCCTTGCTGCTGATGTGCTAGAGTTCACGTGCAGTTTCCCTTCTCCTGTAGAGTCCGGGGAACTGGTACTTAAGTTGTTTTGAAGAGGCTATTTAGGAACTGAGCAACAGTGCTATGATGATATGAAACCATTTGTTTCTTTCATGCTGGGTGCTTGGGCAATGCAGCACATGGGTTATGCCGTCTTGTGCAATGCACAACCTCATACTAATTTACACAGAAACAATCTGAACTGGAATGCCAGTTCCCCACACTCCCATCTGAGGAACACAAATGAAGCCCAACAGAACAGGATTTTGCCCTCCTGACTATACCAATAACCATCCCACATCCTCTGGAGTGTTCTTTCATAGCGCGTTTATGGGATAAAGTTTTCCCACTAAAAATTGCTGTGGGAACGTTCTCTGTTCGTCAAAACATGAAACCAAGTGGCTGCTGCCTCTTGAAAAACATGAAGACATAGTAGTGAATGTTGCTCTAGTATTTACAGGGGAACGGAAAAAATAGCAGCTTTTTAGAGAGATTTAACTCAAATCCTCATGTGCAGCAGCTTTGCCTCCAGCCTAACGCCAATATAGTTTTTGATCCTAAGCCTTGCAATCTGGAGCTACCCTGTGGTTCCGCAGTTGTGTTTGTTTTGGAAGATGCACAACAAATAACGAGAGGAAGGATATACGAGATATCACAGAGAGCTATAAGGAAAGGGGTTGCAACTCCAAGGAGGGGGGAGCTTTGTGCATATGGCCTCTGAAAACCAAAAAAATGTCTGTAGATAATATTTGCTTTTTCTACACTCCCTTGGGCAAACACAAATAAAGGGCAGAGGGAAACGACGGGGTTTTTTTAAGCTATAGCCTTTGGTTACTAAGGATCAGATACTGTTTTAATCAGTTGATCTACTGAGGAGCGAAGCAGAAAGTTTTAGCCTCAAACTCCTAGAGAAGGTTGTAGAGCAGACAGGAAATCCACACAGTAAATGCAAATCTGCTGTGAGCTGGTTGAAATGCTGAAGTTCAGTTCTGGGGAAAAAAATTAGCCATCTAAATTTGCTTTCCTCTCCAGTTGCAATGAAAAGTCAAAATTCCTACTCCCTCATGTACCAAAATTGAATTTTGGGAATACCAAAGTGGACTTATCAGAACATTTCATTTAAGTGAAGTCAGACCATTTTGTCTTGATAAAGTCAAAGGACTTTGTTTCAGCTTTTGATTTGGAAGCTCTTTGACACAGAAAATGATGGAAGCCTGTTCTCTGGAGGATATGTTGCTCCCTGAAAAATCTCATGGATTGTTTTTTCAAGCAAGCTCAGGCAAAAGTTCGTTGAAATCTAACTCTTCAACAATAGCCAGCTTCACAGTAATTCAAAAGCCGCTAAAGCATTCTGGTAAGGGGCAGCTTAAAAATCCTCATTATCTGCAAAGATACTGGAATGCATCTTTGCTCTGAAGTTCAGCAAAAAAGATAATCTTAGATACTTGTCATAGAGGTAGAGGAGGACAGCCCCTCCATCTTACATGCATCGGGCACTACGTGCAGCCTGCCCAGTCTTCATTAGCTTAAGACAGCGTGATATTAAAAACATTTTGACCAAGCCAAAATAAACGGCCTTAGTATATTCCAATTTTCTTGTGTCCTTGGGAAATTGAAAACTCAGTTAAAGGCACTGCAAAATACTGAGGGCTCCTTGGCTTTTGCACATAGTGAGGATTCAGATTCATGTTTGTACATGGCTGTTTGAACAGCCAGCTTATAAAGGTGGGAAAACGACTCGCCTTTACTATGGTTTCTCCTACTTCAGGAGATGGAGTACTTACAAGGTTACCTTGGCAATTAATTATAACTTGATAATTACATTTTAGAGTATGAATGGATCTGGCAATGGCATTTTTTTTCCTATTATTTGTGCTACAGTATCATGAAATCTATAGAAAAACTGCTGTGATTTTCAGTAACCCTTTAACTGAGCATCATTAGGATGACAAGGTCAAAGAAAAGAGTTGTTAGTAACCAGGCAGTTAATTGTGACCGGTTAGTTTTTAGTTGTAACTAGCAGTCGGTATCCTGAGGTCAACTTCCTTTAGAAAATGTCAGGACAGCCTTGCCAAGCAGCCAGCAACCCAGGCCTTGGGGTGAAAAGAAAAGTGTTACAAGAAATAATGATGGAAACATTGCAAGTAGATTGAATGTTTACCAGTGGGAACAAGGAAAGAAGAAGCAAGAGAAAACATTATTATTGGCCTCAAGGGAATTATAAAGGAAGCAAGCTAACAAACCTGCAAGCAAGAAAGAGCAGGATTTGGACTAAGAACAAGTGAAAACAGACATATTATCTTGGCCCAAGAAGTCCATCAGTGCTGGCTTTCATGAAAATAAAATCAGCTGCAGATCCTAATATTCAATAATCATTAAAGAGAGGATTAAAAAAAGTTATGTGACTAAATACAAGAGAACGTTCACAGGTGAGTGGTTAAGGGAGAGGGGGACTGTTGGCCACAGCTGACAAAAAGCAAAGTGCACAGAACAAGCAAAAATGAAGAGATGAGGACAATGATGATTAACTGCAATTGAGCTCTTAATGGAAACAGATTAATTTCAGGTTCTACAAGAGAAAGACATGAAATGTGTACTCTATTATCTGATCAGATACTGAGGAGGAGGGCAGTTATTTTAAAGGAGATTCATATGGTTGATAAGGAGGAAGGAAATAAGGACAAGTTTAAATTAAGACATGGGAAACCAGGGAGGAACAAAACAACAAACACTGTCAAGGAGATGGACTAGATGACCTTGCAGGTCTTCACTATCTCATGCTTCTTTGACTCTTTATGAAGACAGCAGGATCTCAAGTAGCGGATATTTAGGATATAATGTTAATAGCCAACTTCAGCAGACTTGTCCAGCTACAGAGTCTGCTTTTCTACAACGTATTTGTAATTTTAGAATAATTAAGTTACTAAAATGCAGCTCTGAGTTTCATCAAATTGTATCTTTAAGGCACTGGAAATTAGTATAGGTGCAGCTTTTCTCCTGTTACAGTGCAAGTGTGGTGGTATCTGCATTGTGAATTATTTTGGTATTTTTCCAGCTGCTTTGTACTCTGCTGAGAATAACCAGGATATTTGGCTGTGCTGATCTGTGGTCACTTTATGTAGAAGCCACCCCGTTCACATGCATCCTGTTTGTATTTGCGGGTGATAGTCCAGTAATTTGCTGTAACCTTGTACTGGGCCATATCATTGGATGCTGTTTCACAGAGTTATAGAATCATTGAATGGTTTGGATTGGAAAGGACCTTAAAGATCATGTAGTTCCAACCCCCCTGCCATGGGCAGGGACACCTCCTGCTAGACCTGGTTGCTCAAAGCCCCATCCAACCTGGCCTTGAACACTTCCAGGGAGGGGGCATCCACAGCTTCCCTGGGCAACCTGTTCCAGTGTCTCACTACCCTCACAATAAAGAATTTCTTCCTAATATTTAATCTAAATCTGCCTTCTTTAAGTTTAAAACCATTACCCCTCATCCTATCGCTACACTCCTTGATAAAGAGTCCCTCCCCATCTTTCCTGTAGGCCCCCTTTAGGTATTGGAAGGCTGCTACAAGATCTCCCCAGAGCCTTCACCATTCCACGCTGAACAACCCCAGCTCTCTCAGCCTTACAGGGGAGGTGCTTCAGCCCTCTGATCATCATCTTTGTGGCCCTCCTCTGGACCCACTCCAACAGGTCCATGTCTTGTGCTGGAGGCCCCAGAGCTGAACATAGTACTCAAGGTGGGGTCTCACAAAAGTGGAGTAGAGGGGGAGCATCACCTCCCTCAACCTGCTGGCCATGCTTCTTTTGATGCAGCCCAGGATATGGTTGGATTTCTGGGCTGCGTGTGCACATTGCTGGCTCATATTCAATTTTTCATCCACTGATACCCCCAAGTCCTTCTCCTCAGGGCTGCTCTCAATCTATTCATTGCTCAGCCTGTATCCATGTTCAGGATTGCCCCAGCCTCACTGCAGGACCTTGCACTTGGCCTTGTTGAACTTCATGAGGTTGGCTTGGGCCCACCTCTCCAGCCTGTCAAGGTCCCTCTGGACAGCATCCCTTCCCTCCTAGAGTATCAACCGCACCACACAGCTTGGTGTCATCTGCAAACTTGCTGAGGGTGCACTCAATCTCACTGTCCATGCCCCCATCAAAGATATTAAATAATACTGCTCCAAATATGGAACCCTGAGGAACATCACTTGTCACTGGTCTCCACTTGAACATTGAGCCATTGACCGCAACTCTTTGAGTGCAACCATCCAGCCAATTCCTTGTCCACCAAGTGGTCCACCCATCAAACCCATGTCTGTCCATTTCAGAGACACGGATGTTGTGTGGGACAGTATCAAATGCTTTGCACAAGTCCAGGTTGATTTGGACTGGGCTGTCCTGGATGTCCCAGCTCTGTGGAGAAAAAAAATGAGAAAATACCAGTCCTTGCACCTGGACCCACAGAAGCGTTGGAGAGAATTGCTAAGGGAATGGCCAGCCACTCACAGGAATGCCATGCAGTGTCAAATTAAATGAAAGGGTACTGATATGATAAAGCTACATTTCCAGTGGTGCCCCCACTGTTGTCTGTATTTAGATGAGTTGGACAAGATTTTTGCACCGGATGCCAACATCTTGGATTTGATTCTTGCAGAAGTAACTGAGTACTGTCTAGTACTGGTCAGCTGTATATGGGATCCCAGCTGAGAACTAGCGATGCTGGGTCTAACCAGCCTGGTCAGGTGCCCCTCATCCCCAGCCCTCACCATCTTGTCTTTCAGACGACACGCAAGCTGGAAGAAGAGATAATTTGGAGATAATTCTCTAGTCATCAACCACAGAATTACAAGTTATAATACATGTCTCATCTAAGTCCTTGTTTTTGGGATGATGCAAGGTAGTTGTTTTCTGAGTTCTTCCTAGACAAACAAGAATGACCACAACTGCAGAGATGGTGGTAAGGTACTTTCTGACAGTCCATCCACCAGTCACTTCCTTCCTAAGCACTTATTTTTCTCCTGCTTGCCTGTACTGTTCTTTTTTTTTTTTCATTTGCAGTCATGCTCTGACTGTTAAAGAAGACATGCAGCTGCAGGGTGGTGTAACAGGCATGACTGCTGGGAAGACACCTTCTCCAGAGCTGCGCTTCATCCTCAGTTTTCCTTCTTTCCTGGGCAACCCTCTCGCTCATACCTAGCCCCCAGCCCCTGTACAAGGAGCATTTGAGAATCCCCCTTCAGAGGTGGTAGATGGCCAGAAGGACCCTTAGCCGTCTCTTTCTGGCCATGGTATCTTTTAGGAGTCAAAGACTCCTCTTTCTCCATCTCTGTCCTACATTGTGGTCAGGCCATTTCAGCCTCCAAGAGTTACTGTGGCAGCAAATGATTTGTGTGAGCAGAACCAGATGTCAAAAGCTTTTCCACTGGAACATCCCATGTCATTTCTTTCAAGTCTGCTCTGCTCAAAGAACTTCTCGGTGTTCTAAGAAAATCACAATACCTTTTCTTCAGTTTTTTTGTCTTTTATTTTCACGCAAAGGCCAAAGTGCTTCAGTTCAGTGGGAAATAATCACAGTTCATGCCCAGCTCTGCATATGTGTGGATTCATCAATAGTAAAGAAAATGTTTGTTCTGTTTCGTCTGCATTAGCACCAGCCAGAGCAATGGGCGATTCCATCTCATGGGACATGGTCTTCCTGCTTTTAGAGGGGAGATGAGCTGTTACAAATACATAGATTGGGTCAAAGGCTTTCAATAGCCCATCTAGCCCAACAGAAAGTGCAGCTCCCAGGCTGAAATTCACTGAGGTGTAGAAGTATGCAAAACAAACCCTGCACTTCTAGGACTATGTACTCAGAAAGCCATGCTTTTAGTGGTATAAGGTCAATGTAAGCACCAAGATATCTTCTGCAGTGAAAGCATATGTCGTGTCAGTTGACATCAGCACTGCTGTGTGTTATTAGTGATAATGGCACCTGTAGTTACTGAAACCACTCACAGGAATTTTCTGTAGTTCTATCAGCATCAACATGATCATTGGATAATCAAGTACCATAGGTGTCTTTTAATGAAGGAAATCCGTGGAGTGGTTGACCACTGAAGGCCAACAGATCCGCAGTGGCAGTTTCCCACAGGAGCCTGTCCCTATTTTGGTTTGAACAACAGACCTTGATGATTTGGAAGTTTTTTCTGAACCCTTTCGAGAGGGAAGTTCTGTACTAACAAACTCCAGACACTGACTCCAGACAATGTTTACTAGTCCTGAGAAAACTGAGCTTTCATTAATATTAGTGGCTTCTTTGTGGTGCATGGACTTGCTGCTCAGTGTTTGTAAACTTCTCAGTCAGTTCCTCCCAGGTCTCTGACAGGCGTGGAGGTGCTCCAGCTCCCCCAGGGCAGTGGTGCAGTTGACACCCAACTCCTCCAGTCTGTCCCTTACTTGGACAAATCTCAGGAGCAAATGAATTGGAAATACCAGGATCAACTATCAGAGAATTTGTGAAAAGGGTAGAGGGTCAGCGTAATCAGACTATCTGTGGCAGATAGTTTGTCCAGCTTTAGCTTTATAAACAGTATGTACTCTGCTTCCTACCTCTGCGTGAGGGTGTGGAGACAGTGTGTACAAACACAACTGGAAGAGCCCCCGATACATACTGTCTTTTCATTGAGTGTGTCCTAGAGAGGGAAGGAATAAACATTAGCAAACAATTCTGACTTTCTCCTAACCTTTGCAATGAAATCATCCTATAATTTATGGTTTGATTTTTTAAAATGACTTTTTATTGGATGAACAAGCTCATGTGTGCATAAAAGAGTTCATCAGTCAAGAACATATATACACAACTCCTAAAGACTAGGAAGACTAGGCTTCTTTTTTTTCCCTTTTTTTCCCCACAAAAAAAAGGAGAGAGCCATGAAGAATGTCTTGCGTATGAGTTGGAATCCAGACAAAAGGGGAAAACCTGCCCTTTTTGTGTTTTATGGCACTCTACTATCTTTTTAAAGTTATGTTTTTTGTGTCAGCACTCAGCAGATTTAAGGTGAGATAAAGTGTCCATTCTTTTCTTTTTACCCCTTTTTTTCCACCATAGCATCTGGGATCTTAAAACAAAACAAAAAAAACCACCCTTATGATTTATCAGCCCTAATTGTCTCGCAGTGGGGTTTCAGAAAGGAGATCATTAGCACACCCAGACATAACGCAGATGTTCCAGTGATGACATGTCCGCAGAAGGAGTGTATTTCTCTTTTGCCTCCTCCCTCTTTCTTATTCCTTATCTAATCTCATTCCCCTCAACACATTTGTCATTTATATCGGTGTGATGTTTGCTAGTGGGAGTGAAAGGGAAGGAGCAGCTCTCGCAGCATGGCAGGGCTGTGCTGCCGGTGGTGGTGAGCACCGCTGGGCTGGGCTGGTGTTTCAGCTGCCAGGGCAGGGAGGTCTCAGAGGTGGGGTGGCCCCATGCATCCCTGTCCACTTTGAAGCCACCTTGTTTACTGCGAGGTGTCCTCTGCTGCACATGGCCGTGGCGTGTCAGCACACAGAGTAGTGTGTATCGGGGGATTAGCAGGGATTAGTAGGACTGCCTTGGATACGCAGGCAGCCAAGCGGCTGTGTTTGTGTGTCACACCTGAGAAAACCATCCCACCAACATTACTGAGTAAAACATCTCAACTGCTGTCCTGGCTTCATGCTCCAGTGATGAAGCCCTTTCCATGAGGCTGCTCATTTGCAGGCCTCCTGGGCGAAAAAGGCTCACAACAATTCAGTTTCTGCAGCACGCTTATTTAAGCAAAGTATTATTTATGAAGATTTTCCTTTAAAAATAAATGTCCTCTGGCCTGAGGGAAAGCAATAAATGCTCTAAATTATGTTCTTAATCCAGAATTAATCTGGATGACTGGACAAGGGTGTAAAGAAGGGATGAAACAAGAGCTTCAATTTATAAAGAAGCATTTTTCCCTCCAGCTGCCTGGCAGTCTGTGTTGGGGAGCAGAGAACCTAGGGCACCTCTGAGTCTGGAAAGGTAAAGAGTAAAAATTGCAATTATATCTAAAATTTTAAGACATTTTCTTTAAGGAAAAACCCTAAGGAACAGAAAAGATGAGAAGGATCCCAGATAGCCATTTTGATAAGAAACATTTCCCAAAGAAAAAACAATGGAAGTCCTGCCAAATCAGGATCCTTAGTGCATAGTTATATATAAAGTCCTTCTCCTTTTCCCCTCAAACCTACACTGCATGCAAGATTTATTTTATTCTTGTCATGGCACATAATTCCATGTCTGCTTTCCATTTTAGGAGTAAAGGACAAACTGTTTAAGTACAATTGCACCCATTTTAAGTTTCAGTATATTTGCACGCATAGTTATAACTCTTAACACATTTACAACAGAAATGTCATACAGAGGCATCATATCTCCTGCTGTATTTTGTGTGTTTCTAACATGAGGAAGCCAGAAATGGGGTAAGTTAGAATGCTTATCAACTTCCAGCTTCCAATTTCCCTTCCCTCTTTCATTAAGAAAGCTGTGAAAGACCTTGAGAAGAGCTGAAGAGCTCACGGCTGCTGCTCTCCCACCCCAGCCAAGATATCCACAAAGACACAATCCCATTCTCCCTTCCCACTCCCTATTGCTCTCCATCTGAAGAGAAGGGAGGTTTTGGTAGCAGCTCTGACTTAGTGATGGCAAAGGGATGCAACTGGGGCTTCAGTGCTCCTAAGCCTTTTATAGGTGAGAATTAACAATAAAATTAGTGCCTCAAAACAGGAATTCACTTCTACAGTTGACTAACAAGTCCAGAATTAACTTCTTGTGGTGCAGATGCTCACATGCTTTTCCTGCTCTGTCTGCACAGCACAGCACACCACTTCCCTGAGCCATGCTCCTCATAATGCACTCAGCATTGCTTTCAGAACAACACATATCACGTCTAAGAGCATTTATTCAAAGCTGAGAAGACACGTATAAACCCAGGGCTCAGAGCTGACTGACTCAGGCACAGGAACCTGCCTTCTGCCAGAGAAGGAAACTGGGTTAGTTTTTTCATTGGGACCAACTAAAACCATCACTGGCTGCGGTACACATTTTCTTAGTGGGGGTAAAACGTTAACAATTTGTCCCTTCCTTGCTGGTGGTCACCCCATTAGGTCAAGAATAGATCCTGCATTAACTGTTAGGGTTAAATTAGTCCCTCAAAAGCAGGTTGCCATGAAACACTTCCATCTGGAGTAAGTCTTGTAGTTTCCGGAGTAACCCTGTGTTCTGCATGGCTAATGGCTCTGGCTTCTGAGCTTGCTGCTAAAGAGCTCATTAGCGTGTTAATAGTGCAGTGGGGGTAACAGATTTTTTTCCCAGTCAACATGCATTGATGGGAAATCTGTTCTTCTCTACCTATATCTTAAAAATGAGCCTATAAATTTATTTGATAAAAGCTGCAGCATTGATGGAAGGCAGGCTTCGTTAAAGCATTTGATATCGTAGGATACTTTGATTGCAAAGTAGCTTCAATCAGTATCAGCATTGAGTGGATTACCAACTAAATAGACAATATATGTCAGAATTCAATTTGGAAGCAGGAGAACATTGGCAATAGAATGTCATCACTGAGCAGGTGTATTTCTAGGAGGAATCCAGTTTTGCTCCCATGTTATTTAATGTTTTTATCAATAATCCCATAGGAAACATAAGCATTACTATAATATTAATATATAAAATACTCATATTGATACAATGTATTGATAACAAACTCTCCATCCAAAGGACGGTGTGCTGAAGTTAAACAAATTTGGACTGCAAATGAGACATGTTTTTTCAGCAATGAGGACAGCTAAATAGCTGGCAAATCACCTAATCAGAATATCTGTCAGATGAATGTAACATAGTGTCTAATTAATTCCTTCATAATTGGATGGTCAGGAAATGCAGATAAGCACTCAAGCATGAAGAATGGCAAAATCTGAGGCACAGTATAGTCTTTAGTTTCATGATGATGGACTGTCAGGCCAGTGCTTTCATAGCTGTCATGTTGGGACCCGTGGATTTGTTTCAAGAGCGAGCAAGATCTCCATGTCTCTGTTCTAGCTCTTCCACTCTGTTTTTCACCATTTTTAAACACAGTTGCTCCTCCACATCCATTCTGGTGACACATATAACTACCAGGAATAGTTACTGGAGATGGTGCAGTAACAAGTCAAACACACATGGGAATGTTTGAAAAGCCAGTTGCTCGATGCGCTGCAGATGTTGCTCATTTGGAATACTGGTAGCTGTTCTGCTCACAATTATTTCCAAAAATACACTGAACATTGACGTGAATAGCAAATTCTTTTCTTAATCAATACTTTCACTTTGGAATAGCTTTGTACTATGTTAGACAATTTAGAAAGGAAAGAAAAAGTGACTTCAAATAGAAGCTAGAATATCTCAGACAAAAAAGAAGCTCCACAATGGGGAAGGGTAGTTTCTATTCTCCACTGAATGTTTAAAAACAACTAGAGTTCAATATTTCTTCACAGACCTTGTCCTGAGACTGGCATGCTTGTGGGAACAGCAAAACGAGAACAGTATTTGTAATATTGCATATTGCAAATGTACAATATTACAAATACTCAAGGCATTATGAATGGGAAAAAAAATCTATCACTGTAGATGTTATTGCTTCATAGGTTGTTTTCTTCTCTTTTCTGACTTTCATTATTCCAAAATTAGTTTGTTTATAAACTAACAAACTTTTAAAGTGTGTATAAAAAAATCAGAGATAATGGTTTTACAGATGCCACATTAATTTAAAGTAACTTTGTGACTTTTGCTTAAATAAATATTGAGGGCTTCAAACATTGACCCTTCTTTTCAGAAACTGAGTTATTTTTAAAGCAGTTAAGTGTCTGGGCAAGTTTCTTCTTTTTAAAGAGGGATTAAAAAAAAACAGATGCAGATAAGCACTTGTATTTCAGGACCAGAAATCAAGCTTTTGTTTAAAAAATATTTAATGACAAACTACATCAGCTTGAGAAGCGAGTGGTTTTGAACTGCATATTATTCACTTTCACGAAACAAAAAAAACCAACCCCAACCCTTGAGAATCATGGTCAGACAGATATCCTAGACATGCAAGAGGTGTAGGCTGGATCCTCTGTATGTATATTTCCCCAGGCTTCACATCACTAATTCACACCAAAGAGAAGTATTTTCCTTTTCTGTCTTTTCATCCCATATGCTACTCAAAATTCAGAGTTGAGCCTGAAGGTGGAAGGTGTTACCCTCCAACATGACATCTGTAACAGGTGAATGAAGCTGCGGGGCTGTGGCAGACTCGGTACCGCTGATCTCCAAGTCGCCATCTATGCAAAGGATCTTTTTCTCTGCCAAACACCCCTGATGCCAGCTGACTTCAGTGGGGTCTGCAATCACTCAGCTTGTCAGAAATACATATCAAAAACTATCAGAATTAGCCAATTATAAAATTTTCTGCTACTCTTATGACTGTGGCTTCTTATAATTAGCTTCAAGACAGGTAAAGTTTCTGATGCTGAGATACTCCTGACGATGTGCGTGAGGCCGAGTGGGTAGCACCGACGTAAATCACCACCCATGCTCTCAGCAGGGATGCTGTTGCAGTCCCTCACTGGCATTTGCACTGGGGCTGCGCTCTGTGAACAGCAGCAGCATGTCTCCCTACTTCCCAAGGAGAGGAGAAAAATGGCTGCGTGGAAGAAACTTCCGCATTACCGACATTCCAGTTGTTCCTTTGAGCCACAGCCATAACTCTCTCCAGATGTAACCCTTCACTTCTCCCTCTTTACAAGTTTATTTTCCTTGTAAGGAAGAAAAACATGGAAAAGATTTTTGGTGGGTGTAAACCAAACTGAGAAGTACTGAATGTAAAGAATGAAGAAGGCTTTATACAACATCCGACTACAGCCAGTGAGCTGAGTCACACACACAAAGCCATGGAAGTGCTAAACCCCATAGGATGCCTCTGTCTAGGTGAAATCCATCTTCTTGCCTCATATCGCATGGGAGAGGAGTATGCGTGTGCTGGTGCATGCACAGGAAGGGAAATCTTTGCCTCAATTTATGGCTTGAGCAAGGGGCTCTGTGGCCCCTGTAGCTCCCGCTGCAAACTCTGGGCCAGACTGAAGTCTGAAGGTGCTGCACACATCCTGCCCGGGAGGTTTTGATCCCAGCAAACATGTAGTACAAGGCTGTGGCAGCTCCACAGCTCTCACGCTTCTCTGTAGAAGCTATCTGGAGCAGGAAGAAGGTACATAGTGAAAGCACTCCATTTTGGATTTCAGTTTAAGTTTTGGGCATAGGCACATGCTCTTCCAGTCTTTGTGTGAAGAGGAACACTTCCCACTTTTCACGGATGGAGGGTCACGGCAGCTAAACGTTCTGCCTAGTCCCGACAAAACAGTAAAACACCTTTAGTTCCCCAGCCTGGGAGCCCTGTCTGACACTATGACTAAGGGCAACGGTGAGGGGACCACAATCTGGTGTGCTGTTTTGTCCTTGTGGCGGGTAACAACATCGTGGTAAAAGCTGAAGTGCTGATTGAGCTATGCTGTCTTTTAACTGAAATCACCAGGTTCTGCTCTCCACCCAGAGGAGTTGCACAAGAGCTCTCACAGCTGTACCATTCACCAGAGAACCAATCGTGCAGAGAGGGGAGTTGCAAGAAGGAACCCCAGAAGAACTTTGGGATTTTTTTGGACTTCAGTCTACTGGGTAGAGAAATCACTGCAGCAGTCTCAAAATATTCAGTGTTTTACCACTCCATTGTATTGACCCTGCTGATGTATTGTTGTGCTGTGTGCCCCCGTTAACAAAAGAAAAAACATGGGTTTATTTTCTCTGAACTCAGGGGTAAAGCACAGCTTGTCAAGGGACCTTCAGGCAGATACCTAGCTTTTCCTGAGGTTGCAGGTAAGTTGATGAGACTATCATATTCGTAAATTTAAAAACAAACCCCACTGAAATGAAATAGCTGATCCAAGTCATTTCTGCTGCCACCAACATTGGGCATCTCGTAGACATTGCCAAATGGGGCATCATACCATTAACTTTTTCTTCCCCCAGAAGCCCTCCTGAGGCCGTCAGTTTGCAGTGGGACTGATGCCCAGCGAGCTGACCTCTGCCCTCAAGCTCTTTCACCCTTTTGGTAAAATGAGCCCTGAAAGGAAGCTTTAGAAGATGTGGACACACTAAGTTTAATTCTCTTATCCAGGAATAGTTACCACTAAGACAATAGCATAAGAACAGAAAACATGAAAACCCTTACTCACCGGTGACACCAAACTTCATTTTTGAGAAGGCCCAGGAATAGAAGTAAGGACATGGGAGCAAGTGAAGAACTTCTGCTGAGGCATGATAGGCACTTGAATTGCCACCGCAAAATATCTCAGTGTGGAGCCTGCTGTTTGGGTAGGTGTGAGATACAGTAGTTCTCTTCCAAGGAAAATCTGAACTACTGATTCAATAATTCACGTTAGAAAGAAAAATCTGCATACACAGATGCAACAGGCAGGGGTTATTCTGTATTTTATGTCAACACATAGATATCCTACAGAGTATTGTTTTTCTCCCCCCCCTCCCCCCTTTGGTCTGGTTTATGTTTAGATCCTTATTAAAAACACATGAAAGTATCACAAACATGAATTTGACTGCCAAAAGTTAGGTCCCTAAAACCATGTGTAGGTATCTAGAGTGGCTGATTTTCAGAGATGGGGGGCTCAGAGTGTGGCAAAGCAAGGTATTCATTTAGGTGCCTACATACAAATATAGGTGCTTGTTTTGAGCAATCAAATTGGATAAATTTTGGCCAGTATGTTCAGGCAAGAAACATGAAAATGGTGAACTTCTGAGCATCTGACAAGTTAAATGCTTAACTGGTTAGCAGAACATGGCAAGGCTGTAAACTTTCCAAGACATTCACTGGGAATCTCAAACAAAATAGTTGGAATTCCAGTCTTGTTCAAGTTCATTTGTTATTGGCAAGGGACCACACTTAGCCTGACTGTTAGCAAAGGCTGATTTAAGAGACATTTAGGTGCCTTAGTTCTACAGAGTAATTTGTACCACATACTGGTTGGGGCTGCCAGCCCGGGGAGGTATCCAACCTTAACAGTGTTTCTTCTACTGCTGCTTTCTCTAGATGCTCACGGTTTA
Organism: Anarhynchus alexandrinus; assembly: GCA_008711295.1. Classification (NCBI taxonomy): domain Eukaryota; kingdom Metazoa; phylum Chordata; class Aves; order Charadriiformes; family Charadriidae; genus Anarhynchus; species Anarhynchus alexandrinus. Next base: position 5,326,389 of record VUYV01000012.1, on the reverse strand, counting down.
CTGCACATACGCAGAAGTGTATCAGCAAGAGCACTTCAGTGCCAGAGTTTTTGCAACTGGTGCAGAATAACTTGAAGTCCATGGGAGGTCCAAAGCCACTGAGCCTGCTCAGACTGTGCCACATGCTGACAGGCTCAAGAACGGACCAAAGGAGTAAGGGACATTGCACGTGTAACAGCCTCTTGGCTACCACAGCCAGCCACAAAGCAGAGAAAGTGGATACTAGACTTTATTCAACCTGTCAGGACCTGAATAACCATTTATTTCTCAGGAGAGGAGCATAACTGGGTGATGGACATATCTGGGAAGAGAACACGTGCTTCATCCCTCCCACAGCATCAGTGCCATTAGTGCAGACTGCTGGACACCTGGGACCCATAGGAGAGCGAGCGTCCTTCTGGCACTCAGTAAGAGGGGACCATCCTGGGGTGGGTAAAAGCCCGTGCTTTGGGCCTGCTTGTGCATTTAGTAATACAAAAGGTGCACATTGCTCACTCCTGTGAGCACAGACCATAACTTTGCAGTTCCAGAAGATCGGTCTGATGGGTGGACTGCAGCCAGACCCTCCCACTCCCTCTCCATGCAGCTCTATGGTCCCCCTACACCATGGGCTGCTACAAACCACAGCACAGCCAAGAGCAGGGAAGGCAATGCAGGGCTGAGACGAGCTCCTGGGCACAGCCTCTGGCTGCTCACCTCCCCCACCTTGCACACCGGTGCTCTTCTGAAGACGTGGCCTTGGGATGGCACATTCTGGTGGCCCCCAGTGCCTTAGCCTTCAGCGAGGCAGGGAAAAAAGCCCAAGTTGGCACCTGCTGTTTTCTCTTTGGCACCAGTCTCCAGTGTTGCCAGATGGGCTCAAGGGAGTTGCTGAAGAGCAAACCCACAGCTGTCACTTCCACTGGCTGCATAAGGAGTTGGAGTAACTAGGAGAGATGCTCTGGATTGCCTTGATGAGCCAGATGACTGCTATTTAGGTATTAAGATGCCCAATTTAGGCATCCAGAATAGGAAGTCTGCTTATGGCCCTGGTGTGCTATGACCGTTGCTTATTATGCTGTTCATAATGGTGTCATTGTTTCCGTACGCTTCCTGTTTTATTATATCCATCTGCTGATCCATATTTTATATGCAAAGTGCAGACCTTCTGTCCCACAAATTTGCTCTGTGCTTAGCACGTAGTACAGGCATGCCAACACCCAAATTCTGCCCTTCCTCAGCAGCCCCTGGTGGAAGCACTTAACACTTAAATGAAACAGTTAAGACAGTAGACAGTTCAGAAAAATGCTTCATTGCTACTTTGAGCACCAACATTTGAGTTGTTTGCCTGCTGGTGTCTGCTGTCTATGGTAGCAAAAATTCAGGACTTGGGGGGCAAATTAAGAGATTGATTCTTCTATCAGTCTTTTTAAGCTGTAGGTATCATTTTCAGTATGCTGAGAAGACAGTTTTCACAAAAGCTTTAGATGTCATCTTTACATCTGTGACACAAGCCAGCCAAAACAAGGAAATAAAACATTAAAACACAGGCTCCACTGCCACCCTCTTCTGCTCATGATGGTTTCACAGCATCTTTGGATGCCAATATGAAGTGATCCTGCTAGGTTTAGCAAAAGGCCATGCCTGGGCCAAAAATTTTCAAGTGTTATCATCTCTTTCTGACTGCTCAGCTTTCAGAGGGCACCCAGGGATTCAATGCCCCAGTCACTTCGCCTTCAACCACTACTTATTTGAGTTAACATCCCAGCCTGGATGTTGCTCAGTGATACGCATTTTCCTTCCTCAAAATCCTCTTCGATGATCTGATTCATGGTTCTTTGTATCTGTTCTCTCATTCTGGGCTGTGCATCCCTTCAGTCACAGAGACAAAAAAGGCAATACTCTGGTGTGCAGTAGAGCAAAGGCAAACCTCTACATTTCTAACTTGTTGCTGAAAAGCTCCAGAGTAATTTGTTGAGAAGCTCTAGAAATTACACATAATTCTTAGGTAATTCTATGTTCAAAAGAAAAGCAAGCCTGATCACTTTTTTATCCATGGATTCAAAGTTGAAAAGAGAAGTATTTGATATTAATAGTTCTTCCCACCTGAATTATTCTACACAACAGCTTGGAAAACTATTATTTGTATGACATTTCAGTAGCTTTATATGTGACTGGATTGATACTAATGGAATAAGCAGACTTTTTCAGCAGGCCTGAGATGAATAAATAGCTTAAATCCCAGTACCCACAACTACTTTCCTCATCGGTTTGGTTTTACTTTATTTCACCAGTTATAACTGGTGCCCCTAATAAAGCAAGAATAAGCAGCTAAAAAATAACCCTATATGGTTTCATGGGTCTGTGGGGAAAGAAAGGGAGCAGTCACATTCTTCTCCAATACAGGCACTTGAACTTGCAGTAACTGCTCCCCAGAGGCTGACGTTATTCAGTATTGATACAGCATTGTAAGTTTGCTTCAGCCTTAGAGAAATGGGAGAGACCTGGTTTCCACCTGAAGAGTTTTATTATCTGCAAGGTGTGTCTGGCACTGTTATTTGGTGGCCCCACTGCAGATGAGAACACAAGGGATGAAGTGCTCTGCCCAAAATTACATGAAGTATATAGCCAAGCCAACGAAGAGACAGTGTTTGCCCAAGTTCAGCCCAGCACCTGCGCACAAGGCCCTCCCTTCCTTCCCATGTCCCTGATATGCGCTGGCAACAGCAGTGGCCCCAGAGGAAGCTGTAGAACCTGTGGTGGTGGTGGTGGTGAAGCCGTAAATAAAGCTCCAGGGTACATATTACATGGGCGGCTTTGGAGATCAGGGCTGCCTTAGCAGCCAAGAGGAACAGGCAGAGCTCAGCTAGGGAAAGGTCACTGGGAGAGGTTGTTTTGAGGAGTGGTTTGCAAGGAACAGGCCAGGACGTTGTTCTGGGACATGGGGGATGAGCCAAGAAAGAAAAAAGGGGCAAGAGACATTACATGGAGCAACAACAGAAGACCAGAGAGATGGTTTATCATCGAGAAGGCATATACGTGTGTGAAGCAGCAGCATATGAGTGATTTGGGGCATGCTGTCCCCGGTGTGTGTTTGGGTATCTGTGATGGCATGGCCATTGCAAGCTGCTCCTCATGTAACCACTCAGCAGCCCTGTGAGAATCACACGGTTGCTGTACCCTCTCGGACAGGACCGGGCTCTGCCCAGGCCTCCCTGGGGAAGAGGTGGGGTGTACCCATGGGGTGAGACCAGCCTTTGGGAGACCCATGGAGCCCAGCTGGGTCCCCATGGCATCATGGGGCTGGGAAACAACTGGTGAAGTCAGGAGTGGGGGGAGAGAGCTGGGGAGCTGTTGCTACTGCAGTGTGGGGAGGTCAGGGGGGTTTATGGCTGGAAGCACAGGGAGGAGCTGCGAGGCGGCCGGAGAGCGGGAAGGCCACACACCTGCGGGAAGGAGTGAGGACACATGGACTGAGACAGAGGAAGAGAGAGGAAGAGGAAACAGGGAGGCCAAACACAAAGCCCCTCAGTCCTCCAACAGCTAAGGAAGGCCCTCTCTGTGCCAGCTCTGGGGCAATGCCATGCACTGGAATCTATCAGCATCTTTCTGGGCGCTGCTTCTCCTCAGTGGTGCTCAAACCCCTTGCTGACACCTCCCCTTCTCCTGCAGACCTGCTTAGGAGGTCCTTTCAAGGGGCTAATTGGGAGGGCGGTAGTTAAAAGCTCACCAGCTCTCTGTGAGTGTGCTTGAAAAAGACAACTCATGTTTTTTCCTGCACTTCATTCCTGCTTTCCAGAAAAAATATTTTTGAGATAAAAATGATCTACATAAGATCACTATAAGCTTGACACAGCATACCAACTGCAGCGATGATGCTGAAGAGTCCACAACATGTTTTGCAAGAAGATTTGTTCTTAAAGACATTGCAGTGAGTCAATGTATTGGAAACCTAATGGCTTCACACAGATGTTGTTTGCTTAAAATGGCTGGAGGGTCAAGTTCAGGCTTACTTTGTTCTACTAAATTACAGAACAAAGACTTGGCTGGTTGCTTAGTGAAATAATGTGTAATAGATACCATAGGACTGACTTTTTGTGTATATATGGGCATTAGAAAAGTGAGGTGGAGACTAAACACCCCTTCCCCCCAAAATCAAACAGAATATATTCTCATCAATCATATAGGAATTACTGAAAGTTGCAGACATGTTCATGAGACGGGAGATAACCTCAGCCTTTTAAACAAGAAGCAGATGGAAAGGAGATGGCATTGAATCCCTGCGATCCAAACTAGGTGAGTGCAGAGGAGCCAATGGAGCAGATAACATTAAACAAGCAGCACCTAACAGAGCAGAGCAAGATGCTCCACAAATCTTCGAGGCAAAGGGGATATGTCCAAAGGACTGAGAACTGTTATGGTGTCAGGATTTTCCCCTCTTGTGAGAGTAACTGCTTGTTGCGGAGCACAGAGGGTTCCCAGTCAGCTGCAGCTGCTGTTGGAGCAGCCCAACTGAGGGAGGAACATGGTCCTTCCCCTCGCTCTTTGTCCCTGCCTCATTTATCTGTTAGTGAGTATCTTGTTACATTAAACACCAATATCACTGTTACTAATGTCTAAGCGCTTCATTAGTACCATAATATATTTAATGTAGAATTAAAGAAATAGTAAACTTTAAAAACAGCAAACAAAACATTAATGAAAGGCAAACTTAAAAATGAAATAGGATCACTGTCATCTCTATGACTTCAATTAAGTTTTCAATTCCATTGCGGATTTAGTTGTGCCTCCTTCATCTGTTAACAAGGAATTACTTCAGTTCAACTACTTATAAATGTATATAAGGGCTGAAGCCATCTACATACATAGAGAACTTCTCAATGTATGTAACAACACTTGATAAATAAAATAATAATAAAAAAATCCCACTTAAGAACCACTTTAGTCCTGAGGTCTCCTGGGTAAGCCAGGCATAGACACAAAGTTTCCACAAAAGATTTAGTTTTGACTGGCCTGAAAAAAAAGTCTTTCTATTGCCTTTGGATAGCACAGTCTGTACTACTCCAGTGAAAGATGTTGTACAGCCTCAGCAAATACTGAAACAGTCACTTTGGAACAGCAGTGAAGCCAGAAGCTTTTAGCAGACACTGGAACAAGTTCAAGTTTCATGTCTTTGCCACCTCCTTCCTTCTCTCAAAGTCAATGAAGTGAATGCAGCCCTTCATTTAAGAATGAGAGGGATTCACAGATAACTCAATAGTCCCGTCACAGCTGCAGACATATTTTTTCCTTTCGTTATCTAATTACTAGGAAAATGGTCTTCCTCAGACTTTGCATGAGCAATGAATCAGTTGGTCATGGTGAAAAAAAATAAATCACTGTAGTAATCATTAGTCTCATTATCTTCTGGGGTCACAACTTCTCATCTGCTGTAGCTGAGCCTTATTCCCAATCCATCCATTTTACTAATCAACCTTCTTGTTGTTCCTGATCTACTCTGTGGTAACATCTATGTGTTTAAAGGTTTGATTTCTCCTCTAGAGCCTCCTAGCCCTACCATCTAAGTCATTTATAGTTAATGTAGTATCCTGCATCCTCCTTAACTGCTTAATATTAAGTCCCCTGGACCCAGCTGCCTGGCATTTATACTTGCACTCATTATGCTTGAAGGGCAAGGCTTCCGTGGTGCCATGTTCTCCTCCAGAAAAACAAATCTTTCCTACTTTTAGGCACTGAGAAAATTCAGTCTTTGTCCCTCTTCACAGGAAAAGTTCTTTGTGGTGTGCTGAGTGAAATTGTGGATGTCTCATCCCACTACCTAGTTTAACAGTGCTATTTACCCACACTCTGCCTATTCTTGTATACAAGGCATATAGCAGGGGATGATAGACTGTTGGATCTTTAAAAATAAAACCTCCTGGTTTTCACATTAGTTGGCATGGGAGTGTTTGTTATAACAAAGCCATAACATCCTTGGAAGTCTCAGCAGACACATGAGATACCTCCTGATGTCTCTTGTGTGCCTAAAAATGGAAAAGATAAGTCCAGATAGAAGCCTGGGTCTCCTGTGAGACTTCACTGTTAGTTTAAATGTATTTTCTTTTTCAGCTTTTACTATGATGACCTAACTTTTCCTAAATGCTATTAAGATATTAAAAACCAACAAAAAAAACATCAGTAAGGCTATTTGAAGAGCCAAGAGCTATCATATATACTTCAAAGTATAAATTTTCTACAAAAGATACAAGATTTGTGGAAACTTTTTGCAACTTCAGAGATTATTGTTGTGGTGCTGCTGGTCTTGTGATAAATGAGCAGATTGCTTTTGCTGGGAAAATGTTAACCTTCATGACCAGGACAGCAGGAGAAGACAGATGTTTGTGCTTTTGCCATACACTTGATTTGGCTGCCTTTTATTTCTTTTGAGCAGGTCTAAAATGTGCCCTCCCTTCCTCAGCTTTGCCATGAGGATTGCTTGGTATTTGGTCTTTACAGTGATGATAAAAGAGGGCACACCCTGGCCCTCCTTGTCAGGAGAAAAGGGGAATCTAAGGTTGTTGTTTTGTTAATATGACTCTGAATATGAATTTGGGCAAACTGCTGAAAAGTAAGTTAGCCCCTGCAATGCACTGACCATTTCACACAGCATCCTGAATTCTGCTCTGCCGCTGTTATCCCGAGCTTGCTTCTGGAAAACCAATACTGCCTGACACAGTCCAGTTTTGGAAAGAGTTGCTGAAGTCCGCTTTACAAACTGTTACTGAAACAAAGAACAATACAAAAGCAAATAAAATGTGGTGCACCAGTTGAGTAGATGCAACATGATGAAAACAAATGAAACCATCTGAAAAGTGAGTTGAACAATTACTTCCATTCTTCTTTTCTAACGATCACTGTGTACAGTAGAGTAGCATCTTGAATAGTTAAGTGCCCCTCAAATACAACATACAGGCAAAACAAGAACAGTCCTTCAATATTAAAAGCATTCCTGCTGTGTCACATCATGGCGCCTGCATAAGCTAAATTCAAGACTCTTTATTGTCAAGAGGCACTACCATTACACTACGTTTTAATATGGATCTTTGCCAACAATCATAAATAAAATACGCACTCATAAACAATTCCTAAAGGCAGTGTGTCAGATGGTATTTCATTTAAAAAAAGTTTGCTACAATGTAGTGGAACACCACAGGGCATGGCCAGTCGGGACTTTCTCTCTCCTGCATATCTCTAGGTGTTTTGTCAGTTCCCAAAGGGCTTTTTAGTTAACATATGCTATGTCTACCAGAAGATCCTTCTTGCTAATGGATGAAAAAAATCACGGTTGAAAGGTAGAGAAAATCAGTGTCATTTTCAAGAGTATCTAACGTGGGAAACCTGTAAAAGCTGTCAGGGTAAAAAAGTTGGAGAAGACAGAAAAAGTTGTAAATGAGTTAGAGAATAGTGACAAGAAATTCTTGTTAACAACCTGGTGGTTAAGTGAAAATTGTATTTGCTAAATACCTTTAAAGATTAAATCAAAAAGGGACAACATATTCAAATGTACTGATCCCTGTTTTGTAAATTCTGAAATTTTCATAAACCAGAAAATGTCACTTGATACTTGATACTCTTAAAAAGTCTACTATATGGAGGAAATAACTGGACAACCTTTCTCAAACTCGGCAAGAAGCATGTGAAATAAAAGATGAATGTCTCTGTTTACCAGACTGCTGCGGTGGTCATAGCAATAAACAGGTTTAAAAGGCTTTAATTTATAAAGTAAGCTGTTTTTTTCTGCTCTCCGGACTATTCCTGTATTCTCAGCAATTAGCAACTTTCCGCATAAATTTGGAAGTGTGAGGCTGAATTACTTTTACAGAAAGCTGCATTTAGTAACTCACTACAAGGCTGACATCACTGAAACAAAAGTTCAGTCATGTAGGGATGTGGCAGAGGTTATCGTGCAGCACATTACTAATATACCGGGGGGAAAGATTATGTCAACTGCCTGCTAGTGTCCACATCCAGGATGCAATCTCCCCAGGGGATAAACACTCTTGGCAACCACTGAAGCCCAGAAATCTCCTTCGCAAAGCTGTTTGCAATTTGCAGCCAAAGCTATCCACAAACACCGAGACCCAAGACTGTAGTCCTTGACAGCACACGGCTCCAGACATTTCCATGGGGGAAGTTTAATCTACAAGGATGTAGAAATATAAAACAAAGTTTTGCTCAAAGTAACTGTTTGTCAGATCATGTGCCTCTAATTTGGTTTCCAGTGACATTACACAGCTGCAGCCAATGGATTCCAGCCAGGCCCAGCAGTCACTGAGGTTCTTTTTGGTTTAAATTTAGTATCTGAACATGTTTTGCCCATCATTAAAACGGAGAGTAATTGCTCAAAACTGAACCATAGATGTTACAACTGCAAAGAACTTATTAGGTCACCTAGTCCCATCCTCAGAGCAATGCAGGATTGAAAACACATTGCAACAAATACTGAATAGAGCTGCGTTTGTTTTCATTTTTTCCTATTCTTTTTTTTCTTTATTGTAATCATTAATCAGTATATTCAAAAGTTTAAAAAAACCACAAATGCCAGTGTAAACATGCTTCAGGTATATAAGTAATATAAAGTATTGCACATACAAAAGTCCTATGTTCAGTATCTCCTTATGGTGCTATTTCATCAAAGTAAGAGTTGTGCAGATGATGTGACTGTAACGAGCGAGTTGATCTTATTTCACAAGCTGCTACACACAACAATTCAATATTTACAAAAGCTAGAAGCTCACTGTCTTTTTCATGGGATGATTTTGTCTGGAATGTACGGGATACAGAGGTGTGCAAAAACGGGACAGGCTTGCTTTGTGGTGGTATTTACTAGTTGATCTCTAATCTACAAGGAGTCAGCTCAAACCCATTTGGGGGAAGGGGTCTGTTAATGGTTTTCTGAGGGACTGGGAAATGGTCAGGCCTCCCCATCCTCAGAAAATGAAGGTGAAGCACCTCCATATTCTCAGGCATGGTCCTCCTCTCATTAAGAGTCATGTGCAAACTGCATCTGATAAGCTAAAGACTCCATAAAGGTCTTGCAAATTTGCCTTAGATATGAAGATGAAACACACCTGCTCAGGTTTCCCAGCTCCTGCTTGGATTTCACAGGTCAGCCTCCGTGCAAGAAATGGTAAAACTGTAAAATGTTCTGTCAGACTGACAGAAGTGACAATGTCTCATGGCTAGCCCTGTCCCAAAGTCTTAGGAAGCAGAAGGGCAGTCATCTACAAGGAGCCAAGCAGTGGCAGAATGGATGAGGCCATTTGCCGATTAAACAGCTGAGATGGACTGGAAAGAAAGGAGCTCAGAAGGAAAGTGTGGTGTAGGTTTCAGAAAATGAACAATCCCTCCTGAACTTTGCACAATACAGCTAATTTCACACTCACAGGCAGCACTGGAAGACTCAAACTTTCTGGCACAAATTTGCACAGCTCTGGAGCTTAGAGGCCCTGCTGAGATAAGGACCATTTGCTGATAGAAGAGAAAGAACGAAGCCTCTCTTCTTCAGAATCCTTGATCCAGAAAAAAAACCCAAAATTCTAAATGTATATTTTTACTCTTTACCTCAAAATATCTTTCCTTCTTTTTGTTCATGCTTGGCTGGCTGGCATCCTACTTTTCTGCATAAATACAAATCCTGCCACCTTTCCTGCAAGACTTCGCTTAAGAAATAATTATATTCAGCCCTAAACTTTGCTGAAATCAATACTTTAAATACGCTGCCAGCTTGTAGACTGCAAAATAAAATGAAAAAAAAGGCAAAGATTTCTTTAGGTGAACAAAGCATTAGGGTCTACAACACAAATTAAACGGAAGATACAAGAGCAGCAGCCATTCCATTTTAAGAGACCATTTCAACAAAGTAACAGGGCAACGGCAAAGAAAATTTATCCTAGCCCAAAACCCCCAAGCCTTCTCAATATCACCAGTGTGGGTGTGATAATTTAAATCAGTGTTTCTCAAGTTACTGTATCCTGTGTCAGCTGTACAGGTGTCAGCCATCAGCAATGGGATGAGAGGGTAACTCATCCCCTGCTCTATACTGTGCACAGATTTTGTTATCTGGCTATGATACTGCCAGCTCTGGGTTGGAAGAGATACAACATATACTTATTTATCATACATCTCATCTTGTAAAATGTTGCATCAATCCTCTGCTTTGCAAAACACCTTGTAGCCAAGAAAGATGTGTTCTGTGTGTACAATGGGTTTACTTCTGTATTTACATGCAAGGCAAGTACATGATTTCTATTTTTTTACTTGTCTCAAAAGCTAAGTTGATGATTATATCAGATACTTATCCTGAAAAGGTGGAAAAATAAATAATTGTGCCCCATCTATAAAGTTCTTTATAGACTACCTTTGTTTTTCAGAAGTACTTTCACAGTACTGATATATTGCTTGTCTCCCTGAGCCATAATTCCATAAAAGTTCTTATTCTTAGGGAGGTGCCAAAGGTATTCTGCATGATACAGTAGCATTCAGAAGTTTTGTCCTGGTCCATCTTCTAGACAATACAGCAATGCAGGCGTTCTCTCCTTGGGAGATTTGGGCTTGTTCTGGAAGCATCTTGGTATACCACACGTGTTCAAAAGCATCTGTTGAAATGTAGACTGACTGTAATATGGGATAAACATTCTGTTCAGTGGTGAGTGTGTTTGTAAGGCAGTGGTAAAGCTGCTTTCTTTGGCAAGAATGGCCGTCATGTGGCATGTTCTCAGAACGTTGCATAGATCAGATTATGACACCATGTCACTTGCAGGTACAAAGGAAGACTGGTGGAAGGAATCCTTCATTTAATCCTTGTTGTGTTTTTAGTCTCAGGCAGGATTCTGACGTGAACTGTCACTCTCTTCCTCTATGCATCAGTAGTCTTGTTATTTGTCAGTTGTTCCCTGTCAGCCATGTCATCCTGAGGAGGTCTAGCTCTGTCAAAGAAGCCACACTGCAGAAAACAATCAACAGAAACAAAGGCGTCATGATAAGACAATCACAGGAAGACTCAGCTGCAGTTTTATTCTTCACTCAGTCAACCTGAAAGGTCAGGTACAACCAATGGCAGGCTGATAGACTGTGAAGCTTTTTTGTTTCTATTCAAATAGTTCCCTATGAAAAATTAAAGTTTTAGGTACAAGGTATTGAGTTCCAAAGTATAGCTTTAAAAATTCCAATGAAAGCTGTCTTTGTAGGAGAGAGTTGGTATGAATGTGGATACTGACTGACTCTAATGAGAAAACTGCTAATTTCAATTCAGCCAGACACTCATTCAGAAAATATATTCAAATTGACAGATAGTGATAATAACAGAGGTGGAATATATGTTGGGAAATGTGCACAGGACAGTGTTGTGACCTAGATTAAAGATCACTAAAGATGAGATCCCTCTTGCCTAACTTTAACTGCCTAAAAGTTACTCTGTTTGTCAAAAGGTTGAAAGTTACGTAGGCTCCACAAGAGGTCAAAGGAGAATACCACCAAAAGATAATTTCTCTCATCCTCCCATGTTTTAGACATAGCTTTTTGCTGTTGTTAACTGACTAGGTGAATCTGGAAAGTTAGCATAGACTGGACACCTAACCCATAATCTTTAGGCAGCCGAAAGCAGACAAGCCATATCCTAACTTAAATTATTATTTTTTTTTAATGGGAACAGAGAGGATGGCTGAAAGCTATGTTGGCTCCCTGTAATGTAGCAGTTTCCAGTAACTTGCCTTAAAACTTGTGAAGGGAGCGTAACAACCAACAGAGAACTAGAAAAATTTAAAAACAGAAGATATGACATACTAATATAAAAGGAAATCTTCTTAAAATTAATTCTCAAAGCTGGGACTGTTGTTACATTCTGACAAAAACTGGAAATTCCTGAAGCATTCAGAGAAAACAAAGTTAGAGTCACTTCTTTTTGAACCTAAACATCCTGAAAAAGAGGATCATAGGTCTTGGGAAACAGAGCAAAACTCTGTATGCCCATTTATAACCAGACTTTAATAATAAAGGAGGACTTTGAAAACAAGTTCCCTGCTTAAAGGTCAGTGACACTAGCATGTCAGAAACACCAAAACAAAAAAGACACATGTGTATTGTTGCTTTTGCTCCAAACTGTTGAAGATCACAAAATGCCAGGCTCTCTTTTTCTTATCTGTTAGTATCTTCCAGTGTCTTTCAGGGTTTATTTAAGGCAACAGTAACAGTAATAATGCAACATACCTTCCATAAAGCTAGGGTCAACATAGCTAGTACCAGTAGTCCAAGAAGTATTGCTAGTATTATAACCCATAAAGGGATTACAAAGGAGACATTTGGAGTGGACCAAATGACAGATGTTCTGATCTGAAATGAAAAGAATACATTTTTTGAACAAAAATTAAGCAAGTAAAGCAAATATGACAGTAGAACACAGAGGCTATATGCATTCACTTCAATAGCATTTTGCAGATTAGAAATACACATAGCTTAGAATTCTTCCATGCTAGCTTCATTTACCACAAGTTCCTTTCCACTTGTTCGTGGTAATTACTAGAAATGGGATTTGCACATATACAAAAGTCTTGTCATATCAGACATACAAATCATTTTCACTTAATAGAGAGTAGCAAAAAATACCCTTCTGTGCAGATGCTTCAAGGAGATTCAAGGAGCGAAATTCTACTCACATGTATGCTGGTACAGCCTAGGCCAGTATAATTGACTTACAATGAATTACTCTGAAACAATGGTTGACTTCAGCCCAAACTTCTCTTAATTCAAATCACAATAGATACCAGCTACATTATTCTTATTTTAATTTCTGCTGACACACCAGTATACATTTTTGTCTATGACTTGCATTTCAGCTAAGCAGTCCAAAATGAAACTCAAGCAGAGTGCATTGTCCTTCTGATAAAGCCTAATGCACAGTACAATGTTACGCTCCTTAAAAGAAGCCAAGCATACGGACTGTTACCTAAATGGGAAATAGGCATGAAACGCTCGCTCTCGTTGTCTGAGGCTCTAGAAAGCAGCAGGTGTGTATAACATGAGTTATTAAGTTTTAATTGACTTGGCAAACTTCTCTCTTTAGACCTTCATCTTGACAAAGAGTAATAATAACCCTTCTGTATTTCTCCTTCTGGGGCCAGCCACATGAGTAACCTCCTCCTCGCTTTCCCTTACGTACCTTGTACCAAATTTATTCTACGCTCTCAGACTCTGCTTGGAAGGATCCTCGTCAATCGCATGGAATATTTGCTCTCTCCCTGCTGCTCCCAAGTGGGAAGGAAAGAGTTTGAGCTTTCCTTAGCTCCTCAGCCACAATTACGTCCCTTCAGTTTTAGTTTATTTTGTCAAACTTTCCTCTTTATTGTTAGCCTAGGAAGTTATTTCTCTCTGGGGTTTTCTGTTGGACCTCTCTCATTTACTCCTAGTCTCCCTTAAACAGGATAAGTATGTGACAGATGGAAGTTATTTTCTTCATGACAAGACGAAATTGGTTTGCAAAGCAAACTGATTACACAAACTCTCACATGATCTTCCTCTTCAGTGCTTGAGGTACAGCTAGGACATCTACCTTAATAAGTTTCTTGGCTATTGCCCAGTCCCTGATCTGCACTCATTGCAAATTCTCTTTCTACTTGTTTTTTTTTTGATGCACCTGAAATTTAGCACAATGCTAATTTGTTCACTCATGGAACAGCATCCTAAGTTTGAAGAATGGACACCACTCTGTAGTCCAGTTCAAAATTAATTCAGTTTCTGTGTCTCTCACTTTTCTCCTTGAAAATGGCAAATTTCAGCCTTTCTGCGACATCTAGCCCTTTCCTTTCTCACTCTTTCTCATGATCAGCATACTTTCCTAGACTTCTCATTCTGCAGGCACCAGCAGAATGTCTCCCAGCTACTGTCACACTTAATTGGAAGACACTTTGGAATAGTCCTTTCCACTTACTTCATCTGTGCAGCCAACTGTCCCCTACTCTGACACAGCACTTAGAAAGATGGCAGTCTGGTGAGGTCTACTGATGCAGATATTTTTTATAATATTCCTCACTGTTATGGGACACGGATCATAGCTGAAATTAGGAACAAACTTTCTGTTTGGGATACCACTTGTCTTCTACCAAAGCTTACACTGCGGTTTACACAGAAAATTCTAAGACACTGCCCAGTCCTTCGGGGGTTGGCACTTTAACATTGACCTGTACCCTGAAGATTAAGTGCTTGCAGTGCTGGCCATGCCATCGTTGATCTAACAAACACATTCAGCTAATATACTTCTCTGATGCAGCTGTAAATAGTTATTACTCTAGAAGACTTCAAAAAGATAGCATATACAAAGAATAAATATGTTAGCTAATTAAAGCAAGAAAAAATTATTTTGAGGCAAACTGAATTAGTAAAAAACCCCATGAAATCCCACCCCTGGGTCCCACCAGGTATCTTGCTGGGGTGATCAAGTGATCAACTATGCCACTGCAGGGATACCATTCCCTTCCCCAGCCTCCTCTTTGGGTTGCTTCTTAACCATTGCAGATCTTTATAGGCTCTCTGTATCATTAGATTCAGAAAAAGCACTGCTCATTTACTAAGGACAAAATGTTTGTGAATGGCTCTCCTTGTGTCTCAGAGTGGTACTCTAGCTGGCATTAAAATGCAAGGCAGAGAAAATGAGAAAAAAAGGTCATCTGAACCGTCTACAGAGATTCCTCCCAGAGAAAAGCCAGTTAAGGAAAAAGATGAATGCAAGTAAAAGGCTTATCTGGCCAGGGAAATCACAAGGGGTGCAGTCATGATGGGCTGCACGAAGCCTGTAGCAAGCAATGAGCTCAGCTGTTCAAGGAAGAAAGCATCTCCCTTCTATTGCTTGAAAATCCTGATGAATGCTGCCCTGAGGCAAGCCTTGAAGACCTGATCACATATAGCACAAGAGTTGGGAAGTGCTGATGAAAATTCAATGGGCCCCAAGACAGCAAAAAAGGAGATTGATTAAAAAAAACCCAACTCATCTACACTGTGCACATCCTCTGTTTGCAGAGTCTGTGGCACTACAGGCAAGAAGTTATAATTTTTTGAATTATTATTGGAAAAGGATCTGACAATATCAACATATAGCATACATACCTTACTTACGTAAGGTTTGAGCTTCACTGCAGTTTCTGTTCTAATACTATCACTTGTCTGAGCATATTGCTGTGGAGCTGGAGCAGTAAAGTGATAGACCACTTACGGAAATAATCTTAACATATATTTGTAAACAGCAAAAAGCAAACCCAAGCAGCGCTTTATGTCCTCTCAAGTTTGACAAAATGACTGACTCCATTTTATGGTAAGATCAAACCTGAGGGAAGACCCATTTGATGCAAAAATTTGATTTAACCATTTCTGGTATTGATCACTTGAGCCAAGTTCCTAGGTGGCATAATGTGACTGAGATAAATGCAACAGGAAATGGAATCAGCATCGCTGCACTGGGCTGGACTGTACAACATCATCAAACCAGAACAAAAAGCCTTTGGCAAGCTGCTGGCCAGCTATGGACGGGTTGGTAGAGGGACAGTCTACTGAAATTGTACATCCTGAATAGGGAAGCCGTCAGAGTGGGCAAGTACTTCTGTGGGAAGGATTTTTTGTTTACAGATTTCTTAAGATAGTATTTGACTGAACCACATCTGTCTCCTTAAGCACCAAGTCCACTTTCATTCAATCTAAGGCAACAACTTCGGCAACACAGGTGCTGTCAGCCAGGGGTGAACCAAGCTGCTGCCTGGTGCTCTCTGACTAGCTCATAAGGCTGCCTATTGATTGCACAGGAGCACAGCAACTAGACTCTTAATTAATGTGCTTCAGTTCGCTCTTCAAAATCAGGTGGGGACAATCCAGACCTCAAAGCATCTTTGAGATCCTGCTGAAATGAGTGGAAACAGTCTATTTCATTAGGAATGGTGGATTACATTAGGCTTTGGATAAAGCTGATAGTAGCGTATGCAACTACAAGTACCCATGTAGCCATTCCATGTCTTCTTTTATGCATCACTTCCTAGATGTTTGCTGCATTTTTGTATTGTGTTTTCTTTCCTCTTAGACTGTGAAAACAATAAGGCAACCTAGCTCTAATTGCGATACCTATAGAGCACCTATCAGCATGGGTCCAGATAAAGACATCTGAGTTACGGACTGTAACCAGTTACGAGTGGTGTAGCAGCATTCAGCCTTGCTTGTACTGCATGGGTTCATAATCCTCTCCCCCTTCTTCTTTCTGTCATTCTGCCTTTACTGACAGTAGAGTGCGATTTACAGTGTAATTTCAGTAGCTCAGCTGGAGCCTGACAAATGTTGAAATATAAACAAGAAACTATAATCTTAAAGAAGTGCAGAGCATCACGTTTATAATGCTTAGATTATCAGCAATGAGTAAAACAGACAGCAGAAATTAGGTCTATCCTGTATCTAGCAGAATGCTGCTGCAAAGTTGCCACATCTCTATTCTCTTGTAGCAGCGGTGACACCAACGGCTAATGAAACATTTGCCTGCTAAAATCTTAAAACCATCGCCCCCACACCCTTTCCCCATGAATCTTTCTTTGTCTTAGGTTTTGGAAAGCAAAGCAAAGGTTGTGCTAAGTGCTTGAGATTTATTTCCTGAGCAGGGGATTATATGTAGTCGTCAGTCTCACTCCTGCCTGTGTGCATTACCAGTAGAATATAGCACCCCATGGCTGCCTCCTTTTGTACTCTATACAAAGACTTGCAGGGCTACTAAGGCAATTCCTGGTGAACAGTTGACACTGCAAGTCCTGAACACCCACAGAGCTGAGGCAGAAGCTGGAGGGGAAGAAAGAAACAAAGCGTCCCTTCAGTTTTGCCTGCCTCGTTTCACCATTTCCACAGAAGACTGTCCCTCCTCCACCCCATGCTGTCCACAACAGTTTTACATATGATTTTGATTTAAGACAAGTTTGCACTATTCAGCTTGGATTTCTGTTCTTCTCCATGTGGTAGGTTTAGTACTGCAGGATCACAGCCAGGGAACGTTTTGGGGGGGATTTATCTGTTTTCATCTAAGGTGGCCAATACAAAGAAGTGGAATTTTTACACAAGCGTTGCATGTTGGCACAGTACTTCAGATGCATGTTGGCTTTCCTCTCCATTCAGGACTAGAAGTCTTTCTTACACTGAACACTGAAAACAGTGGTTGCTTCTCTGTCAGGCTGGCGAAAAGCACACCTCACAGACTTGAGAGGAGCCGTCTGACTTTTGGCCTTTCACAGTGCTGAATGTCTCACACCTTTTTTATATCAAAGGTGACAAGGAATGCCATCTGGCTTAAGCACTGAGATGAGGGTGAAGCCAATCAGAGAGTTATGGACAGAGCCTTTGTCTGCTATTGGAAATAAAATCCAAGCTGGTCTTAGCACAGATGCTGTCTAATAGTCTTAACTTCAGAATTGCTCTTGTGGTTTGATGAAAGTCACTTGATGCTCATTAAAGTATTTCTAGGGGGACTGGTGGTATTATCCTTTTTTCAAATGTGCCACAGTTAAGCACATTGTAAGTAGATGACAGAAATATTAGGCTTTTTGGCACTGATTTTTGAATAGTTTGGATTTTGCTCCTGATTACGGTGCTACAAAATTGTAGCAATTGTGCAATTGTAGCTTCAAAATTGTCTTTGATTCCACTGGAAGGCAGCACAAGGCAGAGAGGAGTATGTGTGGTAAGCTGCCGGTTCATCGGCAGTCCCTTGTGAATAGATGGGAATTAGGTTTTACTGGTGCAAACATCGAGCATCTATAGTCAGAATTCAGTGCCTGCTAGGGGGATTCTCCCAAGGCTATTTTCTTCCCTCTTGTCCTTTAAAAGACACAGTCTAAAAAATAAAAACTTCTCCATAATTTAATCTGCTACCTTAAGAAACAGTAGCTAAATTGATTATTATTCTAATGCTACCACTTATCCTACCACTTTTGCTGCCCATGATGACCTTCCTCTAATCTTCATTCATTTTGCTTACAGAGACTGAGAAACAGGAACTCTTTAGTACTCCTACATGTTCCCATCCAACCTTTGCAGCATGATGTTCTTGTATACTCTGAAAAAATGTTCAAAATAGAATGTAAAAGCTCCCTTGAGCTTGGAGTCATAATTAACATTGACATTTATGTTTACATTTTACAAATGTTTGTGCAAATATGTTTCATAAGGAATATAAGCACATTTAAAATGTAAGTACTATCACTGTGTAATAGCTAAAAAAAGAGTTATAAGCCATAGTCTGAAACCAATTTTACTCACTGTGGGACACTGGTCAAACAGTTTACATTAAAGGCATCCCCTCTGAAGATCCTGTCAACCATTTAAGAAAAGCAATCATATTCTATTAAACTCCAAAACTAGCTCAAGAATAGTAAATGAAAACGGAACAAATTACTGCTTCTTCTAATTCTGTACTTCTTATAATAAAAAGTACTTTCACCTTGCACATGAAATAAACCAAGTATGATAGTATTATTTACCATAATAATACTTCTAAGAAAAAATGGTAATTTTTTCTTGAATGATACAGCTGTTTTAGCAAGGAAATCCAACCAGTTGTACAATATATAGTTGTAATTCCAAGCCTAACAAAATTAATAGAAATGCTTTTATTGATGTCAGTGGATTTTGGTTTAAGTTCCACTAAGTTCCAAGCTGATTTTCTGTTTGATGCCATTTTCACTCTAATGTTTTACTAAAAGAGATTCAGATTTTCTTACTTTTATATAACCTTTCACACACCATAGGTGTGTCATGGTGTGTATCATGACCCTCTGTTCAAGTTATAGACCTATATTCCATGATGGAAATAGAGACCTCAGTGCTGCAAATATAACCTACATAGTCATGTAGTCATTGATGTGTATGGGATTATTCATGCCATTCAAAATAAATATACATGTCAGCCTGCATAATTGGAACCCAGCACTGTATGAGTTACATGAAGGACATATGGTCCGTTTTTTTAGAGTACATGATCTTCACTATATAAACTGTAAAGTGTTAGCTGATTATTAGATATATACTTTTGACAATTAATTTTAAAATATTAAATTCTCTATTCCACTTCGACCCTTGCATTGTCTGAAAGAGAGCCATAAACCTCCAAAGAAATCTTTGGAAACTTTTAAAACACAACCAGTGATCTTTTTCAGAAGGAGCAAAAATATTAAGCATTGCCCAACTTCAAGCAAATATTTCTTCTTGCAAGTGGAACATCAAAAGAGCTTGTGCATATAACACATCAAGCTGTAGAGCTGGCAAGCATCCACTGCCATGTCCAGATATGAAACGACATAAAAGTGCTATCATTTTTCAACATTTTACAGTTGCCATTACAGGCATTTTGCTGTAAATCATCTGCAGCAAATAACAAGCATTATACTGGCTGGAGTAAGAGAATAAAATGCTTATCTGATCATTTGGTAGATCATCTGACACTTGTTGAGAACAGCAGGCTATCACCTGGGGTAAAGCACTTCAGTCCAGATGAAGGCACCACTATCAACAGAGTTCTGCACAACATGTGTTTCTGGTATGGAACACATGCTGCAAGAAAATAAAAGAAGCCTGAGTATATCTGTCAGCTTGGAGCCTTTGAACCTTTCTGGATGAATACTGCATTAAGCATCAGATCTCTCTGGTGAAATCATGGCTCTCCTGATGTTAAGAGTTTGGAGTCACTGAGAATATAGGACAAAGATTTCACCTTGTGCCTTCCCAGAGCAAGTATCAGTCAACCATTCAATCTGTGCTTGTTCAAAACAAAACTTTATAGCCTGCATCCTCTAAAATACATTCAAATAAGCTGTAAAGTGTATTATTATGTTACATCTCAGCAGCCTGATATAATGTATTTGCACCACAATTTAACTTGGAAAAGTTTGTTCTAAGCTTACCTTTTATAAGAAGGAATGTAAATGATAAATCTTTATAAAGATGAGAACAATAAGCCTTCAAATTTCAGATTACTCTTACTCTAGAATCAAATTTTGCACTCATATTTTACTTATTTCTATCAGTAATGACAAAATAGAGTGAATTTTAACCATGGTATTAGACACCATAAGAAGCAAATTCCTTTAAATTGCTCCCCCAAATCAATGCTTTGGCATCAGCAAACAATTAAATCAAACTTATGACTCCAAGATTAAGTTTTCATATAATAATCCAGGGCCATACAAATCTTGCTCTGCAAATAAGGCAAGTACTTTAGTATCTGTCTATCACATCACATCTGTAGGGATTACTAGGTAATTTAATATCTTGCACCTGATCTGCAAGATGTGGAAACCCTACAGAGGCACGCAGACACTTCTGAAAATCAGGGTATCTAAAAAGCTTAATACAGATAATGCATAAGCTTGTGTGAGAGAACTGCTGACTGGGAGAAGAGTGAGACTTAAACCTGGCAGCCACAAGATTTTGGATTTTGCACAGAAATTTCCTCCAGATTTTTTTTTAACGCAAACAAGATAATTAGACACTTGCTTTCACACTTTTGTTGTTTTCTTCTGGGTGAAAAATCCATTCTGATTGCAATGAAGAAGTCTGTACATTAATGCAGCAAGGAATTATTTAAAAATTGAATTAGTATCATGTATCAGCAACTTCCACAGAATGCAATAAAGGTATTTCCTTTAGGTATTATTTCAGGAATTTACACTAGAAACACAGGAAAGGCTGATCTCAATATTTTCATCTATAAAAACTTTCACAGCTGTGATCAGAATGACCAAATACATGTGCTTCACACAAAGATATCATTTTCAGTTACTTACTGCTATGCTTCCCTCGGGGAGCTTTGCTGGTTGTACTTTATATGGCATGCTCTTAACTTCGAAGGACACATTGGAAGAAAGAGTATAGAGATCATTCTTTCTCTGAAATTATATAAAAAAAGAAATTACTAAACCCCATGTTTATACTTAAAAGCATTATGAGAAATAAGCAGAGAAAAAGCAGAGAGCACTGTTTCCTAAGGCAAAGATGGTTTCTTTTGGTACAGCAATCCTGAGACCTGTATGTGTCCATGAGACAAACACATAACACAGCATAAAGCTGAAATACAAAGACCGCCTGTTCGAATGGGGAAGAAAAGTTAGATATGTAGAAAGACACATACAGTTGTTTCTCATATTTCTCTCTGAAATAGGAGACTGATGAGTTTGAAGCAAGGGGGAGGTTTATGGGGCGTCTGTTTTAAAACCCTGCCTCTGCTCACCAAGCCCAACAACAAGTGAGGGTACCCTGAGAAGATTTCCAGGCCTATGTTGAGACCAGGCTGGTAGAGCTCCCTGATGGCATCAAAGGAGTGGCTGTGCCTTCCCATCAAAAAACGATAGGAACAAACATCTTTGCACTTCACTTAGAGTGTGATTGTTTTCCTATTGCAGTAGAGCTCAAAAATCCCAGAGCAACTCACCTTGTTTTTTTAGTACATTGTGCAACTGCAATAGGAACATGCAGCAGTCATTGTTTGACTGGCTGCCTAGTGAAATATTTATATAGCTCTCATTAAGCACATCAACAAAACCAAAGATGTATCTCTCTGTCAGTTCTCTGCATTTAATTTATACTTGCTTGTATTTATAAAATATTATTAGATTAGATTAGATTAGGCATTACCTTCCCTGGTTCAGAATGACCAAAAACTGTTACATCATATAGCTCACGCTGTAACTTTTAATTAGTGCTTTCACCTCATTTGGAAGCCAGGTAGGCACTGACACACTACATCTGACCAGTTGTGTGGCTCACTGTGCTTTTCTGACCTTGACAATAATCTCCCACTCTGTGCAAACTGCCTTGAAATGATAGTTAAGTGCTGGTATGTGCACTAGAAAAATATCTGCCTAAATCTGTTACAAACTGGCATAAGCACTGACATGTCCCTTAAAAGAATCTTAATGGTTGCAACATTTACTACAAATATTTTCCACACATATTTTGAATCCTGTTGAGCTCTTGGCATCATCGATATCTAACTAGAGTCAGTTTTGAAGGCTAAGTACATCAGGTATCAAGTAAATCTTTCAGTTCACTTTGAATGTGACATGTTTCAATTTCACTGAATGGTATTTTGTTACAGGCAGAAGATACTGCACTTGAACTACGTCCTCTTTTTCCTTGTTTTTATCCCAAGGAAGGATGGCTGAGCGGTTACCATGCTTTTCTGGAAGTCAACAAACCTGTTTCTAATTCCATCTCTGCAACTGATTTTTTGGGTGACACTACATGCAACTTATCTTGTATATCCCATCCCATGTAAGGTTGGGGTACTGATAGGGATCTTCATTGACAGTGCTTTGATATGCTCTGAAAAGCATTAGATATAGTTAAGTGCTACTATGTCCACTGGAAACCAGAGGACTAGGAGTTATGACTATCATATCCCTTTACATTAGACTCCTTGAGGTAAACAATTTTAATCTTTTGTGTGAGAATATTTTTGAAGCCCTTAATCATTTTTGCTACCTGTCTCCATCCTTTCTGAAATATGATGACCAGAATTCAACACAGTATTTGATTTATGGAAGGACAGAGCCTTCTGAGTAAAGCAATCTTTCATTTTGGCACCAGCTTCTTATGGTCCAGCATGTTTGGAATATCGCTGTCACTTCCTAAATCCCCTTCTGCAAAACTCTTTCTCCTTCCATCTACTTCTCGCACATTTAGGAGTTCGGCTCCATTGACAAGACTCGATTCCTATGTGATTACTCAACGTCTTTTCCTCCCTGCTAGGGGGTGTTTTTCTCTCAAATTTCCTGTTGCATCAAAGGCATAAAGCCTCTCTAAGGATTGCTTCTCTGCTTTCAGCTGTTTTGTGGAGCAAAGACTGACGTAAGAAGACCCCATGATAATTCGGGCTACTGTTTCATTCCTTCACTGATGGAGAAGGGTTTGTTTGTGAAAATGACCTGAAATCAGCATAACCTAAACCTGGGAGGCAACCTGGATGCAGCTGGATGACCATGGCCCAACTCAAAGTTTTCACAGAACTGCTGAGGTTGAAAGGCACCTCTGGAGATTGTCTACTCCAACCACATGCTCAGAGCAGCGTCAACTAGAGCAGTATGCTCAAGGCCATGTCCAGTTGGGTTTTGAATATCTTCAAGAATGGAGACTCCAGAAACTCTAGGAGCAACCTATTCCAGTGTTTGACTACCCTCACAGTAAAAAAGTTTTTCTTATGTTTAAATGGAATTTCTTGTATTTCAATTTGTGCTTCTTCCCTCTTGTCCTGTTACTGGATGTCATTGAGAAGAGCCTGGCTCTGTCTTCTTCCCATCAGATGTATATACACACTCATAAGATCCCGCCTGAGCCTTCTCTTCTCCAGACTGAACAGTCCTATCTCTCTCAGCCTCTCCTTGAATATCAGATGCTCCAAGCCCTTAATCATCATTCTGGCCCTTGGCTGGACTTGTTCCAGTATGTCTGTGTCTCACTTATCCCAGGGAGTCCAAGGACCGGACACAGCACTCCAGATCTGTCTCACCACTGCTGAGTAGAGAGGAAAAGTCACCTCCCTTGACCTCCTGGCAATGCTCTTCCTAATGCAGCCCAAGGCTGTCGACATTTTTTTGTTGCAAGGGCACACACCATGGGCTCATGTTCAACTTGGTGTCCACCAGGACCCCAAGATCCTTTGCTAGAACACCACCTTCCAGCTGGTTGGCCCCCAGACTGTACTGGTGCATAGGGTTATTCCTTCTGTAGTACAGGACCTTTCATTTCCCTTTGTCACACTTAATAAAATTCCTGCCAACCCACTTCTCCAGCCTGTCCAGATCGCTCTGAAGGGCAGTACAACCATCTGGCGTATCCGCCACTCCTTCCATTTTTCTATCATCTGAAAACTTGCTGAAAGTGTATTCTGTCCCATTATCCAAGTCATTAATGATGTGAAACAGTATTGGCCCCAATATTGACCCCTGGGGTACATCATTAGTGATGGACCTCCAGCTGGACTTCATGATGCTGATCACAACACTTAAAGCCTGGCAGTTCAGTCAGTTTTGAATCCATCTCTCTGTCAACCTATCTTCGTTCATTTTGACAGTGTCAAAAACCTTGCTAAAATCAAGATAAAAAACAATGACTGCTCTCCCCTTGTCCACAAAAATGAACCTAATTTATCTCATCGTAGAAGGCTATCAGGTTGGTCAAGCATGATTTCACCCTTGTAAATCCACACTGACAACTCCCAATCACCCTCTTGTCCTTCAGATGTTTGCAAATGGCTTCCACATTTGTTTTTTTCCATCACCTTGTCAGGGATTGAAATAAGGCTGACTAGCCTGTAGTTCTGTGGATCCTCCTTCTTGAAGATAGGTGTGACATTTGCTTTCTTCTAGTCCTCAGGAACTTCCCCCAGTCACCATGACCTTTCAAAGATAATTAAGAGTAGTCTTGCACTGACATTGGCCAGCTCCCTCAGCACTTGTAGGTGTATCCCATCAGATCCCCTGGACTTTTCTATGTCCAATTTGTTTAAATGTTCTCCTAACCTGATATTCCTCCACAGAAGGTAAATGTTGGTTGCTTCAGGTTTTCTCTCTGGTCATAGAGGCCTCAGATCACTATATGTAGATTTTACTAGTAAAGACCAAAGTGAAGGAGGCATTGAGTAAGTCAGCCTTTTCTATGTCCCATTCAGCAAAAGACCCATACTTTTCCTAGCCTTCCTTTTGCTACAGATATAGTTATAGAGCCTCCTTGATGCCCTTTAAGTCCCTTGCTAGGCTTAGCTCCTGGTGGGCTTTTACTTTCCGAACTCTGTTCCTGCACACTCAGACACTGTCTCTATATTCCCCACCCAGTCCCTGCACTGGGTCAACTGACTCTGCTTCCACCTCTTTTATGTTTACTTTCTATGTTTGAGTTTTACCAGGAGCTCCTTGTTCATCCATGCAGGTCTCCTGCCACCTTTCCTTGACTTCCTGCATATCAGGATGGACAGTTCTTGAGCTTAAAGGAGGTGGTCCTGGAGTCCTGCTGGACTCCTCTTTTCTCAAGGATCATCCCCCATGGAGTTCTTCCAAGCAGATCCCTGAAAAGACTGAAGGCTGCTCTCCTGAGGTCCAGGGTTGTAGTTCTGGTATTCGCCTTGTCCAGTCTGTCTTCTTTTTAAAAAACTACTTTTCTCTTCAAATATGTGCGTGTTTACTGGTGACATGAAGCCAGCACATTTATTGCCTTCTGGAACTCATTTGGCTATGCCATAATTTTTTTCTTTTAAAATATTGAGAGCGGATGAACGTTTATTATCAGAACATTTAACCTCTCCTTGGGGCTTATATTAGGAATGAGCAATATGAAGAAAACTGCCTCCAATCACTACATAGGGATAGTCAAATTGGCTCCTTAACATGGATGGCATCTAATGAAAGGGGACTACCTTTTCTATCAACAGTGTTTGAAATGAAAAATTAGACAGATTTAATATTGGACTTGGCAAATAATTATTTTTTATACGCTTTAATGGTGCTGAACATCTACAAGATGGTCTTCAGAAAAATCATTTTTCCTTATAACTCTAATTATTTTCCATTTTCAGACTTGAGCCGTTCTTCATTTTTTATTCTACAGCACTAGACTTCTCACACAAAGTCCCAGCATGTTTCTGTAGTTGTGCAATGATTTGCATTCAGAAAAAAGCCTGAAAAAAGCCTCATGTTTTCAATTCTAAGCAATTCATATTAAGCAGGATTCTGGATATGATTTATATGATTTATAAAAGTAATCTGTCATGGAGAGAGCAGGATATGTTATATTATTAAAGAAGTAGGCATTAGACATGCAGCCTGATTGGCTAAGGTACAGTAAAGGCATTAACTCTCTTGAAACATCATATAAAGGAAACACAGCGCTCATGGAAAAAGAAATCCTTTCACCTACTGTACATGGCTTATTTCATTTTCAGCTTATATCAGCAACAATAACATCAGAGGAGGGTACTTCCTCTGGATTAATCTTTGGCTGGCGTTAATAACCTTGGGTTGTGCCCACAGCTATCAACTCTCCTCAACCCCTCATTAGGCTCCCAGAAATGCTGCACATCTCCATTGCTGTACAGGAATGGAGAATATAAAAGACTAGAGAATATTTTCCTGCTTTCACAAAATTATTTGTTTGTGGCAAAGGGCTTTAAAACAATGACTGTGGTCAGCATCAGTTGCAAACAAGATTTTTACTTGTACCAACACCTTGGAGATACAGGCAGCTGTCTCTCCTACAGCCTCATTTATAATTCTCAAGTAGTTTGTGAGAAATGGCATTTCTTTACCATATCATTTTTTAAATAGCATATGTTTAAATATTCAGTGTTTACTGGAAGCAGCAGGACCTGTGGTTCGCAATTCAAGCTGAGGACTTCCTTATGGCTCAGAGGAAGGGGAGAAGGCATTTGGTATTTGTGAATGTCAGTGCCTAATGACCAACAGTAGGGAGCCCAGCCCCAGCTACATTGGCCTTTTGAGGCTTCCTTTGTGTTAGAACAAGCAGAGCGTGCTCTTGTGTGCGTGGCTGAGACAGTAGTTTGCCGATATCCTGGTAAGCAGGCAAAACACGGCCATCCCCTGTGTTGCTTGGGTGGTGGATCCCTGCTGGTCTCTTTATTAAGGCTTCTTTCTCTCTACACACTTTTGTTTTACAAATAGATTTTTTAACTGAAGCCTTTGTTTTCTTTAACAGTTGTAACACACGGAAGCATCTAGAAATGAAGGAAAGTGTTCCCAATATTCAGTGTAGTGTTTCCCTAAGTACAATTGAGACAAACAGAAATGATGTGGGAAGTGCTGGAAAATTTTGGACAATTTGAAGGAGAGTTCTCCAGGCTCCAGCGGAACGCTGGTGGTTTCTGCAGGAAGCTCAAGCAAAGACCTGAAGTCTCCCCAAAGCGTCTTTAAGGCGTATGGAGGCATCCTGGTCAGAGAGCAGACTGAAATGCAGGGACAAACCTGGCCCATGGGGAGCTAGACTGGGGGTAGGAAGAACAAAACTTTTAGCAGCTTAAAGAAGTCTGACAGGTTCTGCAGGTTTGAAAAGTTTAATTACTGGAGAGACTCCCCAGACTGACTTTGTTCCATTGCCTCTATGGAGCATTGTTCAACCCCTCTGAAATACTTTTTTTCTGGCTAGATGTAGCCCGGTGAAGTCACCCTGTCTGAAGGGCACGTACTTTCTCCATTGCAAGCTGCGTGCTGCGGTGGAATTTCCCTCCCAGAACTTACGTCTGTTGCGTACGGAGTTCAGTGCTGTTATAACAATATTGGCCCTGCTTGATTAAAACTTGTTTCCCTTTGTGTCTGTTGGAGTCTGGCACATTTTGGAGACAAGAGGGTAAGCAATATGGTGTTACCTTTTAAATATATGCTTTGGGAATTCATTAGCGTGCTTTCTTTGACCCATACCTCCAAAAACCTGAACTACTGCCAATAAATAGAGTAGCTTACATAAACGCTGAGAGTAGAGGTCATACAACTATTTGTTCTTGTATTAATTTGTTAAAAAAATGTATGTATGACTCTGTGCATGGTCAAAAAGTACTTGTACTATTTGTAACAAGAGGGTATGTCCACCCAAATGTATCTGTGACCAAAGACAATACAACTTCTCTGAAAATCAGCACATCCTCATCTCTATCATTAACTTCTTACACTTCACACATTATAACTTTCACGTTCATTTAAACAGACTATTCTAAATTATAATAGAGGCAAATATTTTGTTGTGATTTCAGCACACTTCAACATACATATTTTAATGGTTATTGATTTAAGATGTTTCTTTCTTCATATACCTGACATTACCTATACTTTAGCACATCTAGCAAGAATCTCTTGTTCTGCTCTTGTTAACATTTTGACATTATTTTAAATAACAATGAATGAAAACAAAACTAGCCCACACCCAAAAAAACTTCCAGCTAGTTCAGCCCAGTGCCAAGGACTCTTTCTTTCTAGCCTTGATTCCACACAAACAATCAAATCCAGTATAATACAGTATTTTTGGCCACCCACAGTTTTATTTTTTACTTATTTTGCTTTTTGAAATAACAACAGTTGTTTGACAGAAAGGCAAATTTCTTTGATTACTTCCTCCTTTTGTTATTACATGTGGCTTGAAGGGCAGCGCATCAAATTTATGGCTTTTAATTCTCATTCTGAATTAAAATAATCTACTTAAACTTCCATATACGGCTTATATATGGCAATTAATGAGAGAACAAGATATCTCTCACTAATTTTTCTGATGTTTCCCCACTTCTATCCACCAATAGGGAATTTAAGCTGGCTGCAGAATAACGCTTTGAAAAGGCTAAGCAAGCTTCCCTTGAATGAGATGCTTTCCACTGGATGCAGAAAGAGGTTCTGTGCTGGGGGATGCTGAGGATAGAAACTATTGTTCCTTGGGGTCATATCCCACTTACAGATGGAATAATTGCTCCCATAGTAAAGAGGAGAGGGAGAAAAATGATTGAATAAAGGAGCCTGTACAAGAGCTAGATCTCTCACCCGTCTTGGACCACCTCCACCAGTTCACCTCTGTTCTGATGTCCAAGCCTCTGCCAACACACACGTGCTGCACAGAGGACAGTCTGTGTGGCCCCACTGCACTGGTTATCTGCATTCTGCCTCCAATGGTCTTTGTGCAGCTAAATTGAATCCTTGTCCCAAAAGCATTACCTGGCCTAGAGAATTTCTACCACACTAAAAAGAGTCTCTGAGATCACCAGTAGTAAAATATGGAGATTCCCAACAAAATTTCTCATCAAAAATATAATTAGAACGTACATTCTAACAGTGATGATAGCTCCAGATGCCAGGCAACGAAGGCAAAGGAGGATGAGAGGACTGGAAGGACTGCTGGATGATGGCCCAAAACCCCAAGGTATTACATCAGGCTCCTTCTCATTTTCTATACTCTTCCAGACCTCTCAATTTCTTTTTATGTCCTTGCAGCTTCAGCAGAAGCGAACACCATCATTCTATAAAGCAGGGAAGTGGGGTTTATCAAGCTGAGGAGGGAATTGAATTCACTTCTTCTAGTCACGAATACTCTAATCATTATACTGCCAGCTTGAGCTTCTGCCATTGAATATTGAAAAAACAAAGACCTGTTTATATCTTTCAACTGATGCTATAGTTGCCTTCCCAGTCACTTTTCGCTTCTGCCTTCCAATAGGGTGGAAATATTCCCACTTAATCCTGATTTGGGTGCCTATCCTCCTGATAAGGGATAGCCCTCATGCACCACCCTGATGATTAGTGCAAGTTGATTTGTCCGAGGTACCTCATTGTCTCCGTACGCTGCATAGGGAGCCTACGTATTTAGTTTCAGATTTTGGATACCAGTCTGGGACAAGGCACTTAAGATGTGGGTGTTGCAGCACTCATCACCTTTATTATATCGAGCATATATTTCCATTTTTAGGCATCTAAAAAGAAACAGGAGCAGTGCATGTTCAGAAACACTGAAATAACAAGTATTTAACAGAGAAGCCAAAACATGGCTTTGTGTACTAAAGGAGCACCTGATTGCAGTGTGGCTGCCAGGTTTCTGTTGCTTTTCAGCTTTCTCAGATTAAAACTAGATTTTTCTCCCTCCTAGCTATTAAAGTTCATGCAGTCAGGAGTGCCAAATTCAAATACCTGGATCTGACTAAAAGTCAAGAGAGAAACAATACAATTATATTCAATAACATTAAAAGAAAATAAAATAAACTTCGAATCTCTTGGGAACCTCGCACACCCTCTGTGGTTTTTTTTTTTTACATTACTGCCTTCCCAGGCTCTCACAGAAGGAGATTTTTATCATTGTGAGGAACCTTCAATACAGGCTGGAATAATAGTCAAGAATTAGCCGAGTTCCACTTCCCACAATGCTACAAGTGTCCAAAGAGCTTGGAGCCTGGAAGGATGTTGCAAATCAGACAGATGGTACAGATTCATCATTTAGAAATACATTTTCAAAACAGATGTTTTGCTAGCCAACTCCTGAGTCTTATATTAAAAAGTACCCATTAGAGTTCAAAGAACACTGGGCAAGATCCCCTTGGATCTCCCTCTGATGACTCAGAAATACCATGATTAGACAAATGGGGACATAATAGAGGCCTAACAGAACACAACGTAACATAACCATATAAGGTTGTTTCTCTTTTGCACGAATAAGGCTATTATTTGCTCGATCAGCAAGTCTGAATCTAAAAGTCAGCTTTACTAGAGGGTTCATATTTACAGCCAGGCTTTGAAGTTAATCCAAAAAAGTCTGTGATTCTTCTTGGCCTTTGCACAACGTCTGTCTCTATCTTTGTTGGCTGGTTGGGAAATTTGGGCTGCTTTATTTACTCAAACATGTCTAATCATTGCACGTCATTTAACTGTTATTTGTTATGGGAGTTTGGTTTTTAAGGTGACAGATTACAACTGTCAAGAGGCAAAGGGGTCAGCTGTTGTCAGTTAAACTAAGTGGAAGAGGAAGGAGTCACTCAATACATAACTGATCTTTTGTGGCAACAAAATACACAGGCTGATCCTTATAACTTCAATGAGAAACATGAATTATTTCATCCTAGCATTAATCAATCACTTTCAAATTCTTCTCAGGTTTGCATTAGCATATCTATAAGAAGAAAATACATAATGACAGTGTGTTCTCAGCTCTAATGAGCACAAACGTTTTTTTCTGCAGATGATCATATCTTCATTTATGTTATAACACATTGAGGAATGTTGTATGTCACCATTGTCTTGCTTTCTTTGGCATATGAAAATTTTGTACATTAATTGCATGTGCAAAAGAGTTTGGGATGTTGCTGTAGAAACAGCAACTTTTCCAGTAAGTTTCTTTACAAAACCATGACTGTGGGATTCAGTCTGGCCCTTGAACAGTCCTTCCTGGTTCAGAATCACCACATCCTGATTATTTTTACTGTATTTTAATCCTCACTTTGAATCTGCAGATTTCAGCCTTGCTAACAGCAGTTGTTTTTTAGGTATATTTTAGTTTACTTCTGGAATAACCTTAGGAACTAGAAGTTTACAGGCTTACTAAGAGCACATTATACCCTTTTTAGGAAACTAATTATGCTCTACAGTCTTTTATGGCGATGGCTGTATATCTGTTAATTTTAAAAGGGGCTGTGAAAAAGGGAACTGTTATGAGGTGAGTGGGAGGAAGGCGACCAGATCCCATCACACTATTTGTTTTCTTTTCTAAATATCTAAGTTTGCACAAGAAGCAGGGGTCATGTTATTCTGGCAGCTTCTTAGACATAAATGGGAGGATGCAACAGTTCTCTGGGGACTACCTTTTTTTACTTAGAAAAAAATCCTGTTGCTTTAAGTGGAGTTTTCTGAGCCTTTACAAGCCTTGCAAGTTACTATTTGAAGGAAACAGAAATGTTTCCCAAGGATACAGATAAAAGGTAAAATCACAGCCCATAACAAGCCTTATTTGATAGCAAGGGTAAGTAAGGACAATGGAGTAAGCAAAAGATGTACTTGTAGGAGTGTTTGCCGTGAGGTTTCTGCACCCAGGGAGTCTACAGGATGGCTCAGCCTTGCCCCCACCCACAGGTTGGTGTAAGATTCCACCTCTGCCTTGAGCTCACTGAGTGAAGGGAGACGCAGGCACAGCA
This sequence comes from Anarhynchus alexandrinus, assembly GCA_008711295.1. Classification (NCBI taxonomy): domain Eukaryota; kingdom Metazoa; phylum Chordata; class Aves; order Charadriiformes; family Charadriidae; genus Anarhynchus; species Anarhynchus alexandrinus. The sequence goes on along the minus strand of VUYV01000012.1, from coordinate 5,294,714 downwards.
AGCAGGATTTATTAAGGAGCAAGGAGGAGCTAAAGGGACTGCAGCGCTGGCATTGCCTGGTGTGTTTGCACACACCTGTGTCCCAAGGCACAGCTTTGACCTTTCTCCACCATCCAGATCAGAAGGTGGGCAGAGGAGGAGTTTCAAATCAGCTGGATAAAGCATAATCAGTTACCTCTCTCTCTTGTCACTGGCTACGGAGTTAGGCAACTAGCTTTGGCATCTAACTTTCAGATGACTAAAATTAGGTAAGATGAGTCCCACTGCTCCTGCATTAAACATGCCACTGAATTCCATGCAGTTATAGAATCATAGAATCATAGACTAATTTAGGTTGGAAAGGACATTGAAGATCATTGAGTTCCAACCCCCCTGCCATAGGCAGGGACGCCTTCCACTAGACCAAGTTGCCCAAGGCCACATCCAGCCTGGCCTTAAACACTTCCAGGGACGGGGCCTCCACAACTTCTCTGGGCAACCTGTTCCAGTGCCTTACCACCCTCAAAGTGAAAAATTTCTTCCTAATATCTAATCTAAACCTGCCCTCTTCCAGCTTGAAGCCATTCCCCCTCGTCCTATCACTACATGCCCTAGTAAAAAGTCCTTCCCCAGCTCTCCTGTAGGCCCCCTTTAGGTACTGGAAGGCCACAATAAGATCTCCCCGGAGCCTTCTCTTCTCCAGGCTGAACAGCCCCAACTCTCTCAGCCTCTCCTCATAGAAGAGGTGGTCCAGCCCTCGGATCATCCTTGTGGCCCTTCTCTGGATGCGCTCCAGTGGGTCCATGTCCTTCTTATGTTGGGGACTCCAGAGCTGGATGCAGTGCTCCAGGTGGGGTCTCACGAGAGTGGAGTAGAGGGGCAGAATCACCTCCTTTGACCTGCTGGCCACACTT
>VUYV01000012.1:5166193-5292772 GCA_008711295.1 Anarhynchus alexandrinus | reverse complement strand
CCCTGGCTGCTCGAACGATTCCTCTGTATTCCTCCCAGGCTACCCGCCTCTGTTTCCACTCCCTATAGACCTCCTTTTTGCTTTTGATCATGTCCAGGAGCTCCTTATTCATCCATGCAGGTCTCCTGGCTTTTCTGCCTGCCTTCCTCTTTATCCTTGTTCTGAACCTAAGTCAGGCTAACTAAGCTCATATTCTAGAAAAAGAATCTGTCTTTATTAAGAGTCACTAAGAAAAGGAGATTTCATATCTTCTGTAGCTAGTTTGTTCCAACTGTTGCACATCCTCTGTCACAACCAAAACCTCAGAGAAACGCTCTTTGTTTCTCATTAAATTTGTTTAGCTTTAATCTCTTACAGTTATTTCTTGTTACATGCTAAACTGGACTTAGAAAAACTTTTATGAGGCTAATTCCCACTGAAATAGCTGTAAATAACCCAGAAAACTGGCATCTAAGGATCTGTGCGAGGGGTTTCATTTATGTGTTTGCTTTTTCACAAGACCTTGATTTTGGCCCTTACAGAGTTAATTATATTTCACCAGCAGAATGATGAACAGAAAGACTTTATTGGATCTGGAATATGTCAGGTCCAGTTCCCAGTAAGGTAGCTAGCTAAGGGAGCTAAGGTTTGTCTTTTGCTTGGTGAAGAAGATGGGGAAGGTTCACTGTGATATTGCTTGTACACTGCAGTGGTCAAAATTATCGCAGATTGTTCCAGCCAAGAAAAATATCTCTGCCTCTCTGCCTGCCTCTGTGTGTTAGGAACAGTGAACTAGTGCAGTTAAGTTCTTAACTGAACTTAACAGGGACTAGCCAGTGTGTGAATATCAAACAGTCTCTTACTGGAATTACAAAAAAAATGGAATAAAATTCCCATCATATTTTCCAATATATATGTTTTTCCTGTGACTGCAGAGATGCTTACACACTGGCACTTTCTGTGAAAAATTTTGTAAGAACTTTGCAAAAGCTTACACTAGAAGACGCCCATCCCATTTACCCAGATTTGGAAGGACAGAGAGACATCCAAGCTGGCAAGCTTTTGGTCTTAAATTTGAACTAGAGCCCCTGCCCTTTTTTTCCACTAGCAGATGACTCACTGAGCAAACCTAAATGAAGTACATCCAGTCTAGCCTTTCAAACACATTTGCTAAATATGCCTCCTCTTAAAAGCATTGTATTTGTGTTAAGTGAACTGAAGAAAGGATATGAAAGTTTCTTTGGATTGATTGTTAACAGAAAGAAAATGTACTGACAAATCTGGAATTAATTCACCTAGTATCTGAAAGAATGTCCTTTGTTACTGAGCTAGACAGAAATCACTTTCTCTCAAGCAAGGCCAGATAGTTCTATGCTCTCTTCAGTCATAATGGTGCTAATAGCTGTTGCCGAAGAAACACAGAATGTGACCTTAAGTCCTGACAGATAGGTAGAAAAACCTTTCAAGTCATCCTTAGTCATAGTCCTGTATGCTAAGATAGACCCGTGACCAGCAAAGTATGCACCCATTGTGGATTTGGACCCATGATGGTTAGCTATTGAGCTGGCATTCAACTTTCTGTCAATACTGCCCCATCTGCTCTCTTGTTTCTCCAGGGAAGTAAGTTAAGTGAGGAAGAATTTCTTTTAACTACTTTTGCATTTGAAGAAAGGGAGAAATTAACTTAAAAGGTGTGAGAAGCTTAATTTAAAGCTCCTGTTGTAAGATGAAGATCCTCAATTCTTCTCTCTTGAGGGTAAGAGGTACTGTGGGGACAAATCATTCGTCTCCTACAGCTACAGGGAACACAGGAAGGTTCTTGCGCTCCAGGTAGGAAAACTGGGGAATTCTAAATTCCTTGAAGATGTAAGGTGATAATCAACCAGTTTGATCAAGATAGGATCTACAGTTCTTTCCTAGTAACAGCAAACTGAATTATAAATTTCTTAATGTACTGCCCAGTGTTAAAGATATGACAGCCACATCGTACTACAGACATGTGGCCAGCTGTGAGGTAACAGCTCACAGTGCAATCCCTCTGCCTTATGCAGTGTAAATACATTTCTGAGAGCAGATGAAGTTGGAAATGCAAGAATTTGCAGAGAGATGTTCATTTTCCCAATGGTCTGCACTGTCCCTTCTTTTTAGTGGTTAAAACACAGATAGTCACTACATGAGTGTTGTATGTTATACGAGCTTGATACATATTACTCGTCCCTAGATTAATGGACAATGAATAACAATTTTTAAGCTGGACACAGTGTACACCATATACTGTTTGGCTCCAAGAAATACTTTCATCGGGAAAGACATGATGAATGCAGAGCACATCATGGAGGCCTGCAAGATTATTGATTTGGGCCAGTCCAGGAAAGCAGAAGCAAAACCAGGAAAGTTGTTTAAAAATAATCTTGGAATTTTCAGGTAAGATTCAGGACATGAATTTGAGAGGGAGTGACAGTGAGAAAAAGAAAAGTAAGCAGCAAGTATGTGACCTGAACAGGAACAATTGAGATGCTATCTTCAAAGAAAGTGATAACAAAAAGGATTTGCATTTGGCCCATTTAATTTCCTCATTTGTATTCTTAAATATCTGGTCAAATAAAAGATGCAGAGGTCTATGTGTATAGAAAGAGATTTTTGTGTGCATTACCTCCAGGAATGTTTGGGCCCATAGCCGGGACCTGATTTTTAGCGCTGCGCTCTTTCCTCTTTCCAGTTGTCCCACAGTGCAGGAAATTAGGATACACTTCACATTTGTACAGTTCTGTGTACAAAATAAAGGGAAGTCATACCTATGCTTTAAAAATGTATATAATAATTTTCAAATGCTATAAATTATCAAAACAAATAATCTTTCCCTTAAAAAGCTAATTAGTCTGAAATCGGTAATTTCATCTAATATACAAGAGATATCCCATGAGTCACTGTGAGAACTATAAACCAAGGTGGAGATTTTTTTTGCACCACCAGTGAATACAACCACTTACCTGTAGTAATGCAAATAAAAGTAATAATTTTCAACAATATTTATTCCAAAGAACTCTTAAAATGTCCAGGTACGTATCAAACATTTGAAGCATGTGCTTTGTCTTCACCTATCAGTCATTTTGTGATTTCAACACTTTTTTTTTCCTATTCTCTATGCCTAAAGTCTTTATTTATGTTCCTAAATCTTTCCCCTATTCTAACTCTCCTGGTTTTCTTACTGATGTTTACATTATAGCAGCCAGAACATTTGCTGAGATTCATTAGTTGCTCTACTTGAAACTTGTTGTTCATGAAATGTTCCTAATGAGCAGTGATTCTGGCTCATACACAGGGTTGAGGACAAAAGCCAAGCAATGCAACTCAAAACTATATACTGTGTTAAAGTCTGCCAGAGGAATGTCACAAAAAGGTTAAAAGCTGACTAGAGCCACTGAAGGGAATGAGCAGAGTCTCATGGGATAACCACAGCAGTTATGCAGTTGTTTGGGGCGTAGAAAGGAAGAAAGATCTCATAGAAAAATGATTAGAAATGTGTGTAAAAATATGTATAGGTTTATACATACAAATGGGTTTTACCTGAAAAGTTTTGGTCTGATTCAAGGGGAAGGCTGAGATTTTAACTGATTCATATTTTTATAAAAAAGCAGAGAATCCTTCCCTTACAGATGCCTTATTGACACTCATTATAGAAGGTCTTGTGACCTCAAAAGCAAAGCTAAATTCTCACAAGTATATTCCCTCGGGAGAGTGAAAATGGCTGCACTACCAAAGCCCATACTTCAGAAAATGAGATGATGATGTATGTAACAGATATGAAAACACCCTTAAGGAATCCTGTATCTTTCTAGACAGCTTTCCCCACAAATCTCTATCTTACCACAAGTTAAGTAGAAGCTGTATGCTTAATCACTGTTTTCTAAATCTGCCTGAAAATGAAACTGTAAACCCTGGAACTTCCAACTATAAACCTTTTTTTTGAAATGAATATTTCGAAGTATCTGTTTATTTGGCTTTTCATATTTAAACATCCTCCAACCATATTTATTTATATTGCAGGAAGGAGGAGAGCTGTTTTCATTAATCATAGTGGCCAAAAACACATATTAACAAAATAAATCATTAGTATGCAAAGAAGTCTACTTTTGGCTGACATTTTAGAACCTCAACACATATTTCTATTTTTCTTAGTAATGCATTTATCCTGTAGTGATTTTCAAAACACTGTAACATTAGAACTAATGGAAGAGAAAGCAAATGTTTAATAAACAGTATAAATAGAATAAGAGGTTTTCAGAACATTTTTCACCACTGTGAAAATGCTTTGATGAAAATGAAAATAACTTAAAATTTCTCAAAAAAAAAAAATACAAGTTTGAACAAAGAATTACCTTTGGCCAATCAGAGCAACATTCATTTTCCATGTATACTTCCAATGTGTCAAAAATTTTTTAATTTTTCTGGATCTGTAGTATGCAATGCAGAAGGCACGTAGAATTGGGACACCTTTCTAACTGAGCAAATGACATATTGCTTTTCTAGGCCCATCCTGGAAAAGTCCTGCTATATATCCAGTGGTAAGCACTGTACCCAATCCTATCCTAATTTGTGCTTATAAAAAGCATATTGTACTAGAAGACTGCTCGTCACAGTGCCAATTTTCTATTACTAAGTACTCAGCTAAATACTATCTGTCTGCATCAAGCAGCTGAAAAATCTCTGCTTCATATTTTAAGATGCAGACACAGTACATACTTAAGAACTCTGTTAACCACTTTCAGTTGCTGCAGTAATCTCTATATTGGCAGCATATGAGCCTAATCACTGAGAAAGATAACTGACAATTAAGGTATTACTAAAAAATGGATTAAGTGTTCTGTGGTATTGACTGGTATGTCTTCGAAAGCACAGGCATTTTTCCTTCAGCCCCAGTGGAATCAGATTCTTCCCATGGCATTATGTTGATGAAAGAATTACATAGGCATCAACAGTGATTATTGTTTAAAAAGGGTTCATCTGTGATTTTGTTCTTAATAACATTATGGTATTCATTACTTTCAGATTCTATCTTCTTCCTGTTACGAAAATTGCCAAATTAACTTTCAGAAGCAGCATAATTATTCTATTACTTCAGAATACCTAGGTCTGTGAGGTTCTTTTCTTCCTACCAAATTCTAGTGATGTCAAGGAATTCAAACATGAGCTTGCAGTAAACAGCTTAATAAGAGACTGGACAGCATGAAAGAAACTCTGCCCAAGGTTCATAAAAATAGATGTAAAGCACTGACTGCATGAATCCCACAACTGACCTCAAGGTCACCGAGTTTGAACACTGCCTCTAGGCAAGGGGAGCCGATACCTACAATGCTGTAGTGTGCTGAAGATGGGACACTGAATGCAGAAACGGAAAAAACCCAACTCTCTGAAAATACAGCCAAGTCCAAATACTCAGGTTCCAGACTGACTAATCAGAACTATTATTCTGGGAGAAAGATTTTTGCCCTTGCTCCAGCATTGTCTGGAAAGTTAAAAATGCAGTGACCTGTCCCATTTGCCTTGCTTGTGGTACTGTAAAGGGAAAGAGTCTTACCTTTCCATGTGTACGTAAGTACTTACCCAGGGGAACAAAAATACTCCCAAGTATTTGTATGTCAGAACTGTTACTTTACATGAAAATGTTAATTTTAAGTGTGAGCTACTATTTATGAAAGAGCCAGAATGCTAGGACACAAGTTAACAAGAAGAGACCTACCTTTCAGAAGTCAGAATCTGAAATTTAATGCATGGAAGAGGGGCCCGTTCTCTAAATCTCTGATGAAATTCTCTGTGATAAGTGTGCCATTGCATGGCCACAGAGGTTTGTCTGCAAACAGCCAGGAGTAAGAAAGCCAGGAATTTGGCATGCATGATCTTTAATGTAAAAATCTGTTGAACAAAATCACTAACCTGTGGCATGGTGATATGTAATAAACCATATTTTAAACTGAGAGGTTAAAAATCACTTAGAAAAATATTTAAAAGTCTGTAAACAAATTGCAGTCTAGCCAACAGCCACCTTGATATACTGCATGCATAGTCCCAGTTTATAGTTTTTAGATAGCTCACCAATATTTTTGCAGTGTTTTTCCTGTGAGGTTCTGCCACTGTGACTTCCCTTCTCCTGATGTAATGAGAAATTGTGGAATTGTATAAAAAAGCAGCAAGTTCGGGAGTGTCTTGTGGAACAGCAAACTGCAAAGAGAAAAATGTGAATGGTAATGACATACTCGGACAATGGTTCTAACAGATTTGTTCCCTTCTCAGAGGTCTTGAATTTTGGATTAACACTGTTTTTTCAATTTAACAGCACAGCCATGAGAATATACTGTCTTCAACTAGGAGCATGATGAGTAATAGCACAGTAAGATATTGCCCAGTTACAGGAATTACAGTAGATAACATTTTTTTCCACTTTTTACTGGTGTCAATTTCATTGCTGTACTTAATTTTGTTAGACCCTCGGGGCCAGATTCTGATCTCTGTAACAGGATAAATTTGAAGTTACTGCATGGAAATCTCGTCACTAGTTCAGATCAGATTCTGCCTGTTGAAATATAATGATTTTACCAGCTTTAGAAAGTAAAAGAAAAAAAAAGAAAAAGCAAATCTGAATTCTAGCAACACAACTATTGATCATTATTTGTTACAGATTTTTTTTGGTAACAATTCAACTTTGTATAATGCAACAGTTTGCCCACTTTTAATCTCATATTAAAATGCCTTCTCTTCAGCTTTATCTTCACAGATTTTTATTCTCTGATTAAAACCTATTTTTATTGCTGGCAGTTTGTCTTTTTTTCTGCACAGAGCATTTATGGTTTCTTTCAAGAAGCCTCAGAGAATGCCTGAGAACCCAATTGAGGAAAAGATAAATTCTAATTCATGACAATCCAATAACGTAAAATCACAATAAAACATATGTGAAAGTTTGCAACAAGATCTCAATGGGAACTCACCTAAACATAGACAAGACTATTCTCTAAGGGCCTCAGATTATAAAGAGTTACATCAGATTCATCTTATCAGTTCCTTTAATCTCTGAACACAAAATATCTTAAACAAATTCCTAAAGAAAATGTTTGTAATTGTAAGAAATGTTGTAGCACTAAAGGGAAAAGCATAGCCACAAACACACAAAAACTTCCTCACACTAATGCTGTGTAGTACTAGATCTGGAAAATTGGTACCATTCATCTGATTAAAATTATGAGGTTAAAGAACGAACTGTTTTGACACTGAAATCTTCAGTCAAAAGCATCCTACAAAGTGAAAGACACTATAATTTATTAATCGATTAAAACCTTTAGGCAAAAATAAAAATCTTTTTTTTCTGTTGCTTAATTAGGTTAACATTGTCTTTTTGCAATAAGGGAACAGTTAAATAGCTAGTAAATCTCTCTCTCTCAGTGTGATTACATGTGGGAATTCTCTTTCCAGGATTCTTTCACCAGCACATATAGACTTCTTTAATGAAGACAAGTTAAAAGAACCACAATGTAACGACATGCCTTTGAAGAAGCCCTCAATATATGATCAGAATTGGTACATATGCAGATCCATTTGAATACGAAATGATTTTTATATTTACTTGTTTTTTTCATAGATCCTAGAGTGTTAGCATCTTCAGTAGTGAATTATTAGAGCAAAGGTTTGAAAACAGCGCTTTCTGCTTAAGACAAAACATGCATGTCTCCTGCAACAATTTAAAAGCAGAATTTTTCTGGTGGCCTAGATGTTCAGGTTAAAGATATTATTTTATCCTTCTTGAGCCAGTACCATGGAATTGTACAACTCTTTCTCTGTAGCTATTTTATATTCCACCTATTTAGCACACCATACCTTATTTTAAATGGACTCCCACTCCCTCCCTTTAGCTACAATGGACTGTCTCAGTTTCCCCATCAGGGAAACCTGTACTGTTTTTTTTACCTGAGCCTTGTCACCTTGAGCAGATTTCCAGATCTCTCCAGTTCTTCACTTCTCATTTCAAAACCCGGGTTACCTTTCCTTTTTTTTCTAGCCAGGCAATACCCTCTGCTGCAATGCGTAACGCCATCAGAAATGTTCTGGAAGAGGACTTTGTGTAAAAACTGTTGTACAAGAGGTGTCAGTGACCATTCAAGAGCAATGCACTGGATGGTATTATTTTGTCTCTAGACACACAGTAATAATGGCACTGCAGCATGAGGAGGCACTGCCTCTGGAAGAGGTTAGCTCCTGCCAGTCATGTTAGTGGATGTACCTTACCCATGTGGTGGTTTTTAGCTATCAGTCTGGGAAAAAAATCCCAACTTGTCAGGAATAATGGCCAAAACACCATCTAGCTGAGCCCTCTTCTCATCAACGCTGCCTTTAAGAAGGTGTGGAAGGAAGAGTAAGAACAGGACATGCAAACATAATGCTCTCTCCTAATAAGTTTCAGCTTCCAAATGTTTTCAGGTCAGGAAACTTCTGATCTGCGTGAAATTTTTTTTTCATTTATTAATATTCACTGGACTTCTCTTTCGTGAATTTGTCTAGTTTCCTCTTAAAACCATGTAAACTTTTAACTCTGACTACTTCCTTTGGCAAAAAGTTCCAGATATCTAATACCTGTCACCATGAACCACCACTTCCTTTTGCTTGTTTTGAATCTGGCTCTACAAGCTTCATTTGATGCTTCAGTTCCTGTGCAGTGAACACACTGCATTCCTGTGCATGAACAGGCAGAGAGCGGTCAATCCCTACCCACGCTCTTCCCACCACTTCTGATCTTGCAGATCATACTTGTGCATAGTCACCTCCTTTCTAGATTGAAGTATCCCAGTTCTTCTGCAAGTGAATCCGTTCCATATCTTTGATCTTTTGCTCCTCTTTACACCTTTTGTAAGATTCATAATTTTATTATCCTTTCACATCCCTCACTGCCTTCAGAGAAAGTTAAGCTGTAGAAAAGGAAAAGTCCCTAAATAAGAGTCTTCCCATGTGTGCACAGGTTTGTTTTATCATTGTGGAAGAAACAACAAAGCACAAAGGAAACCTTTCTACAAGACAAGACATTCAGAAATGGGGAGGAATATACTGCTTTAACTGAAACTGAACAATATCTAAGTCATTTCAAAGGGGAAATGCCCAAGCACCCTAGGAGAGCTAGGTTCTGAAATTCAAGAGGAACTAGGCATATAATGTCCTTAGCCTTATTTGGAAATTTGAGCCAGGCATCCTGCTGTTTATACAAAACCTGAAGGAAGCTGTCTCTGTATCTTCTTCCCATCTGAAGCAATAGATAAGCATTACATATCTGAAACCTGATTTGTGTATGAATGCTGTTCAGTGCTTTGAAAAGCTGAAATAAGGAAAGGATGTTTAAATTCTTGCAATAATGATTGTGCATCTAAAGCCCTATTCTGCTAAGACAGATTGACCATTATTTCATTATTACAGGAAGATTTCACCCAAGACTCACAAGAATTTAGTCTTGTTTATGTAACAGATGTAATCATTATCAAGTAGGAGAAGGAAGAGCAAACTCAAAAGATTAAAAATAAATCATCAAAAAATACATTGCCTGAAAATGTCATTAAGAACTGTGGCATTATTCTACCCAGGAGCTCTGCCCTCCTGACAGTCATGCTCCCATCTCAGCTTCTTAACTGAAAGTTAAAACAGAACACAGTGGCTAGCAAGGAGGGATGTTGAACTCCTTTTCATGTACTTGCAACCTGATCTGACCAGTGGCTTAGAGATGCTGGGATTGCAAATATAAATGTAGCAGCTCAGCTTCTTGCTCCTCACCACTTTTGAAAAATAGGAGGAAATGGGGTGGAGAAGATTAAAAGAAAAATTCTGTTTCCAAACTTGCTGTGTTGTGGGTACAAAATGGAAACATTTTCTATCTTCAGTTCCCTGTCACTCATTTCCTTTTTCTTCCTCTAGAGAAATTAATAAAAGGGCAGAATCCTAATCCCTCTCTGGTTTCCTAAATGAAACACAAAAAATCTAGCGTATACATCAGTTTTTCTATATCCTTGTAAGTATACATTGTAGTTCTGTCTCTTTAAGCTAAAGACTTGTCTTGTAGCTCCTGTGGTCACGAGAAATCCCCTTCACTAGAAAAATGTCTCCACTTTCATCCACTGTACCGAACTCAAACCCCTCCTGGTATGTGAAAGACGTATAGCAGTTTTAGCATTTGGAACACAGCTTTTCCCACAAGATGTTTAACAGGCTACTGGTTAAACTCGAGAAGTGTTGTTTACTCCAGAAGTGTCTGGAATCAGTTACGCTTAATAAATTGGATACCTTGTTTTTGATGGGATAATATGAAGAGCTGTGTTTTCCTAAATCTTCTGACTTTGAGCCAAACCAAGCTCTTTTGGAGGGATCTGCCATCACAAACATAGATCTTAAAAGAGGCTTGTAGACACTGGCATATCAACACTTTACTGAGGAGGCCGCTACTAGGCTTCCCCTTGTTAGTGTTTCCTCCAAACTCTGAGATCTTCAGCTCTGCTGTAAAAGGAGAACCACGTCCATGGAAGGGGAAGCAATTTGGATGGCAAATGATACCAAGGAGTAACACTTATGAAAAAATAGGCAGGGAAATTTTTTCCTTTTGCTGGTATGATTGAAATAATTACAGAATCATTTCCAACCTGTCATAGAATCATAGAATCGTCCAGGATGGAAGGGACCTTTAAGATAATCACGTTGCTGACAAAGTTATAACTTCTAAGAGTTAATATTGATTAAGCTATAAAATAATTGTAGACTATAGGAATTATTTTATCAAGTGGCAATACATGAAAACTTCCATTTCTGGACTACATTCCACGAGGATCGATAGTTTCCCTTTACAGGACATTCAAAGTATGTCCTTAGAAAAATTAAAATCATGATCACTTTAAGACAGGTAAAAATATATAGGCTTCTAAAATGACTCCCATTTTACAGATTATACTGTCTCATAATATGTTGAACTTAACCATAATATAAAATATAGCATATGATGTTAAAAATATGTATCTTATCATATACTTGGTGCAAGGAAATAGCCCCTGGCAACAAGACATGCTGAGGACTAACTGGGTAAGAAGCAGCACTGCAGAAAAAGACCTGGCTTAAGCTGCGCATGAGTCGGCAGCGTGCCCTGCCAGCAGCAAGGGCCAACAGCATCCTGGGCTGTATGAACAGAAGCAAAGGCAATACATTGAGAAAGTGATTACTCCCCTCTGCTCAGCACTCATTAGACCACATGTAGATACAACACCCATTTTTGGAGCCTCAGCAGAACACAGAGATCAATATACTGGAATGAGTTCAGAGGAGGGCCCCTAGGGATGCTCAGGGCTGGAGCACTTGTCCTGCAGGTAGAGGCTGAGGGAGCAGTTCTTGTTCAGCCCAGAGATAAGAAAGCTTTGGGGAGACCAAAGCTGTTGGAGGGAGAAGGTTATCACAAAAATGGAGCCAGGCTCTTCACAGAGGTGCATGGTGGCACTGGGCATAAGCTGAAACAAGAGAGGTTCAGACTGGATGTAGGGAGAAACCTTTTCCCTGTAAGGACAATAAAGAAGGAGCAGAACTTGCCCAGATTTTGCAGTCTTTGTCCTTGGATGTTTTAAAGACCAGCCTACATGAAGCCCTAAACAACCTGGTCTGAACTCACAGCTGACCCTGCTTGAGTGGGATATTGGAGCAGAGTACTCCTGAGGTCTCTTCAAACCTGAATTAGCCTATGATCTTAAAAAACCAAATGACCATACAAATTAGCTGTAAATTATTTGTATTGGAATAAAAAACTAAAATTGTGTTACACCCTTTAAAAATACATCTGATAAGAAGAGTACAGAAAACACATACCATGCAACACAACTGTCACACTGGAAACATTATAGACTATCTGTATCTTGCTTTTTACCCAGGAAAATGAGCACAGAGTCATTGTGAAAAGTTTCCCAAAAGCTCCATCCCATTGTGAAGTGTAGGCAGAAAAAATCAAGCAAAATGCAGACAGGGATGGAAATAAAAAGGGCTGACTTACCTTTATTTGCATTGCATTAATAGGAGAGCTTGTTTGACAGTGCAATGGTCCGTGTGTCTGAATATGAAGAATGTAAAGAAGAAATTCTTCTCGACTGGACACAGGCCAACCGACATGGAGAACTGTATTGTTGATGGCACTTGGTCCTATATTGTGCAGCTGTCAAACAAATATCATCAGTACTTTCCAGTAAAAAACAACAAAAAACACAGTAACCACCACTTAGATGTTTTCAAATTCTTAGTGTCCACAGCCTTGAAGTACTTTGGGAAATATGTACAGATTATTAATATCATTTTATTGATGGAGATTCTGTGGCAGGTAGGGGAAAAGGACGTCTCCATGTTAGTCACAAAGCCAGTGGCAAATCTGGGGGAACAACCTTTTTTGTCTGAGTCTGTATTCAAGAAATCCATCACCTTTCCCATTTTTTTCCTACATATGAAAGAGCTGAAATTACCTAAAAAAGTATAAATAACCCAAACTAAAACACACTAGCAAAATACACTATACAAATATATACAATGAACTTTAACAGAACATACTTGAAAATAGCAGCTGAAACTTCAGGACACAAAAGAATCACATTTCAGGGTGCAGGAATAGAAGGTATAGCAGAGCTTAAACTAGTTTTTGTGGTTAAGAACTCCATTTTCAACACTTCTCAGTTAAAATTTCCCCGAAAGAAAAAAAGGAACTAGTTTTCCTAAAGCAACATCCTAGGACATGATTATTTTTTTGGAAAATGAGTAAAGGCCATTAAAATAGTTTTCTTATATCAGTTTACAATTTGAAAATTTCTGATGACCACAGGAAGTTTGGATATGTGTTGACACTGAGCATGAGAGCTAAAGAAGCAGAACACCATGGAACTTTATTCACAGTTTCTAGACATGTGAGAACTTCCTTTTTTAAAATGTGTAGAATTTCTCGTGACTGATAAGATTTCTTTAGAACCAAATAAAACCCACTTTAAATCTTACCTCTTCTTCAGTGAAGGGTTTTTGGGTGGGTGTTTGGGCTTTTTTATGCTTTGCTGATATCAATAAATCATGAAAGCGGTTTCTTTAATCACTGTAACTATTTTAATGCATTTGAAGTCACATATATAGTTCCACAAACAGCCCAAATGCTTGAAACGGGAAGATTTGTTAGATATTTTTCAGCTTAGAGAAACGTGTTAAGATGAGAAATTCACAAATAATATTTTGTATTTTACAGTCTGATTCATTACAGTTTAGTATTAGTCATGTAAATTGTAATCTTAAGCTGCTGATTAAGCTCAATTGCTTATATTTTCTTGAGTGGTAGTTTGTGAATTATAACCATACGTGAGCACTCTGTTTTACTCCCTAGAATAAAGGTCATCCATCAGATTCCAAAGATGGCCTGTATTCCATGTAGTTCACTCAATGCACTTTTTTCTAACCTGAACTCTTCTCTTTTAATTGAAGAATCATCAATAGAAAAAAACCCAACAACAATACAAGGTAGAAATATATCTATTTCAAACATTAAGAGTGATTTTCTACAGAACTATTTCTGATCAATGAGGTAACAAGTTACATGTATGTCTACAGTTTGTTTCAGTTAGCTAAACGTTAAAGGAAACATAATTTTTCCTGTGTACAACACTCACAGCTTTTAATGAGAAACCAGTCAAATCACTGAAAATATTTGGCATTGATTGTAATGAGCTTTTAAGCACTGTGTTTAATTCTTGTCAAACACCCAAAATGTTTATAGATCCCTTAAATGTCAAAGACAGACTGCTAGCATAAACTAATATCTCCTCCACCAACTTGAACAGATCCTGGGGCTGTGACTTCCCAGACTAAATTTGGGTCATGTGCTAAAGCCAGAATATTTACATTTGTGGCTTCATCTAGTTGCAGATAAAGACAATAAACCAAATTCATCAGGATTTCAATGAGAGCAGCATGAGGTCCCGTGGCAACATATATAATTTTTACCTCATAGATGTGTTCTACTAAAGGACCAAGTTCTTCTTCTTTTGTAGGTTCATCTTTGGGTTCCCAGTTGTGAAGTGGTAAAATAATTGTTGGGGGGTGAGACACACTGTAATAAATAAAACAGGTTAAAACAGTAACTGTTACCAGTGGTTGGCTGCATTACCTTTAGAGAAAAATTAAGGCGTCTATAGAAACCTAGAGCCCTTAAAGGCATTTTATTTGGGCACATTCATTACAATTACATGAGGTGAACAATACAATGCTTCCATAAAGTACTACCCAGTCCTTACAGACTACTGAGGGTGTGCATTTAGTTTCATACTTCCTCTGATGGATGGTCCTTTCCAGACAAGGGAATGACTCGTTCTCTATTTGGAGAGAGGAATGCAGTCTGCCAGGTATTTACATCTTTCTCACTGATAAGCTATCTGAATACATTATCCATAAAACTAGAGTAATGATACGTAAATAAATGCATTTTCTCACTTCCATTTAAAGTCTGTAAATGTTTAACGCTATGCATCTTCCTTCCCTGCAATACATTTTTAGATATTTATTTAACTGCTCTGGCTGTAAATTCCTTATAACCTCTGTTATTGTTCCTTTGAAAAACCTTGCCAAGTAGTCTGTCTCATTTTACAGGTGGGAAACTGAGGTATTGTGACTTCCATAAAGTCACAATGGAAACTGGTATATCAAGAAACTGAATTCAGGACTACAGCCTGAAATAGTGCTCCAGGATTACCATTTGCTTTGCAAACGAAGTGGCAGCTAAGGCATTCCCTGAAACACTGTTGCAACTTGCAACATGTGAATCAAACACAAATGAAGAAAACAGTGACATTCGGCATATTCCTGTCTGTTATTTTATTTTTCCTTTCCTTCTCTCTCTGACCTCAAGAAAGAACCAAGCAGTCTTCTGTTAATGTTGCTATTTGAATCATAAAATCTGCAAGTTCCTTGGAGGGGTCCCATTCAGATGCCAAGTTTAACCTTATTGAGTTGTTGAGAAGTTGGAAAATCAGATCCCAAGAATTTCATTTAGTGTGGTAGTTGAGTTCTGGCACAGACATCTTGTCATCTGCTAGTACTGAAAGTAGCTCTTGGTGCTAAAATGGTAAGTATTACCCTTTCTTTGCAAGGGTCAACTCTCATTCAGTTTTGCTGGTTTCCAGAATCTTTAGCTTAAAGAAAAGCCATAAAATTTCAATGCTTGTTCTTCCAAAGCTGGAATTTTGCTGACAGAAAACTGTTAAAAAAGAATTGCTAATGAGTTTTTTGTCAGAATGTAACATTTGACTTAAACGATGGACTTCTATCCACCAACGTTAATTTACTTTCCTTTGAGTCTAAACAGAGAAAGCACCACTGCAGACTGGCCCTTGAAGAAGAGAACAGAAGACTGGGTGTTTTGTTGCAAACGACGACATTTTAAAATACTTTAGGAAGAAACAAACTGTTCTTGCTTCCAGCTCTTATGTCATATACAGTGAATGAAATGTCTGATGGAAACTTTTCTACAGAATACAACTTCTCAAAGCAGCAAGTGATCCCAGAGAAGAACAACTTAATACCATCCAGCTAAAGTACAACTCTTCCCAAAATTTAGGGTATCCTGGAGTATCCTGCTAACTCTAAATACTTCCCCAGACTTCAAAAGGCCAGCAGTTTGTATTAACAACTATGCCAGAGGACCAATTTACAAGCCAAACCAAATAATAAAGGAAATTAAACATATTCATTAAAAAGTTATTTCAGATGAGGTACTTAGCCTAACTTGTTATATTTCCCAAATGGCCTTGTTTCCAATAAGAATTTTAATTATTAATTGTTGTTGGAGAATAGGAACTTTCCTGTTTCTTTACAAAAGCCAAGACACAGACACCCTTAAGCTACCGCAAAAATTTGCAAACCAGAAACTGTACATAGAAAACAAGAAGCAGGCATGAGGTTTCAAAAAACAGTGTTTTCTATCACACTCCCTGTGCAGTGTTTTTCTTATCCACAGAATTACAAAGTGCAAAGTGTAAACGTAGACATTCAATTAAAATTATTATAAGGTATATGAGAACATTTAGTTTAACAGATTTTTCAGTTATTTTGAGGAATTCTGCTATTGACATGAAAGTATCAAAATCAGGTCAAATTAAACAGAAATCCTCTCTTTTGTCTATTTTATTTTGCATTTAACTGAGAATATTTTTAACATTTGTATGATTTATTAGACAAGGATTTTTCCTAGACTTTTAGGTGGCAATGATCAGTCAAACAAGAGCACTGAAAAATAAGATAAAGGAAGTAAAGGAAAATGCTTAGGTGGGATATACAATAAGAATTCTGTCAGCTGCAAATCCTCCCAGTCCAAATTAATTCCTTCCTGAATCCCTCCTTCTTCTAGTGCTCTTTCAGCAGTGGGAAATAACAATTACAGCTATAAAACTTACATTTTTATAGAAAAAAAAGGTAAGAATAATAATCAAATCCTAGTTATCAGAGCAACTGCTCATTGAATGAACTATCTAAGGAGTTACCTTAAATTTCTTTTGAATAGGATATTGAAGAAGATTTCTTCCTTTCTCATAGAGGCAGTATTTGCACGGGTCCACTGTGCAAGTATATATGCATGTAAGTACACGCATAATTTGATAACTACTTACTTTTCCTCAGTGAAAAGTACAATGATTCCAGTCCCACTTCATGCAACTCCGTGCAGAGCAATAGGGAAACCAATGGAAGATATTTTCCAGTCCAAATGTGGACACAGTCTCTCTTTTATTTTTATCTAGGGAATTGTGAGCAAATAGTTCCCTTGGAGCTGTATATTTTAGCATCTCTGAGTAATTAGCAAAATCTGTCAACAAAGCTTTTGGGAATTTTCCTTTGTACATGCATGCTATAGCTAGTAAGAAACTAAAAGACTTAAGAGGAAAGGAACTGGAAGTCATTCAATTAAGCAATTCCTCTGTATTTAATGACCTGTTTCTTAGTGCTGCAGGCAGTAATTCAAGCCACTTTTTCCACTTGTGGGCATGCTCTTTTTAAGAATCAAGGATGTTTTGGTCATTTTTTGGTGTCTATCTATTTACCCGCTACAGAACTTTTCATTAAAAAGAACACACCATGGCACAGAATGAACATGATGGAGGCAAAAAGTTTCCCAAAAGTCTGCAAAGA
Source organism: Anarhynchus alexandrinus (assembly GCA_008711295.1). Classification (NCBI taxonomy): domain Eukaryota; kingdom Metazoa; phylum Chordata; class Aves; order Charadriiformes; family Charadriidae; genus Anarhynchus; species Anarhynchus alexandrinus. The sequence continues at coordinate 5,275,600 of VUYV01000012.1, read as the reverse complement.
ATACAAAAAGTTTGTAAGATTTTCCTATGAAAGTAATGAGCAACCTCACTGAAAAAAAACAGAATCCACAGCACTGGAAGTACCCCTTACTGACAAGCCTTGTGTATGTGTCCATAACCATTTCTTTGATGCACTAAAACTCCAGCCAGTCCTTAACCTGGGTATCCACCCATGGCACCATCTAGCAGTTGCTGTCTCCCAACATTTTCTCACACATGTGCAGCCTATCAACTAACCCCTTGATTCTTATTTTGTCAGCTTCTACTTCTCTTTCTGTGTTACCTTTCCCCCCATTTTGTACTTTTCACCTCTCTTCCTATCCAGCTCATTTCCCTAGATCACCACTAACTACAGAAAATGAAATAATACTCTCATTTCTGTTCTTGTTAAACATGTTGTCTTCCAACTGCTCCTTTTCAAAAATATAAGCGTTAACATATATCCACACAGTCTTTGAGTACCAGTCCTCTTTTTTCCACCTAACTCTAGCCTTGGGGTTAGTCTTCTTAACTTGCAAAACACTTACAAAATGTGATGAAGAAGTCTTTAAAAACTCCCTGATTTAGATTGAATATTGGAGCAGAAAACATGATCTCCGTGATCTGCAAAAATGATTGGATTCTCTGCTGGCACTAGGTAGTCCAAGTATTGTCTTAGAAGTGATAACTATAAATGGATTTTTATAAATCCATAAAAGCATAAATAAATGCATTTTTATGTGTTTACACCTGAGGCAGCCCTTTGAGGTGCATCATGTAAGAGACATCTGTCTCTCTTGCATCAGCCAAGCCTCATGGCCTGACTGTGGGAGTGAAGCTGGGCCATGTACCGCCTGTTCTCCTCTTGCAGTGCTGAGAATGGTTAAGGTCCAGAGCTGTAGTTTGAGAAGAGGAGATGTAGTAAATCTGAGATCCCAGACAAAAAGCATTTGGGGCAATTATTTGCTTTAAAAGAACATCCTGCCGACTTCCTCCAGGATGCCAGGGTAGGAGTCTAGTTCCAAGATTTTACAGGGTAGTCTGAGATTCTTATCACCTAATTGCATGTTATAGTTTTGGAAACCAAGCTGTATGTGAGAATAGAGACAGAAATAATCATCTTTGATCATATCCTGTGCTTGTTTAGTTTTGGTATCCCTTGTGTCAGTGGACAGGCACCTGCTCCAGACAGAAATGTAAAAAAGCCTACAGTAGTAGCTGGTTGACCTCTTGTCATAGCTCACTCCTTATTCATCCCTTCTCCAAAGGCCTCACTCTGCTCTCTATTACTATATGCCTTGCCATAATGTGTTTCATCGTTCCAGTCACAAAAGCAGCAGATTCTGCTTTGGTATTCAGAATTAAGTGCCTAAGTGGTTGCACAAGCAGACCTACGCATATGAACAGGCACTTTGTACTAGTAACATCCATACAGAATTTGAATGCCCAAATAAAATGTTGGCTCTGACTGGTGTTACTACAATGTGGGATTCTAGTGTGCTGCATTTGCACAGATACTCAGTAAGTTTACTGGAGTCCTTGTGGGCAGTCCTGCCTTACATGACCTGGTAAGTCCTTAGTAGCTGCATCCTGCAAGGCTTGCAGGGGTGAGACTCCCTGGGAATTCTCAGGTGTTGGTGGATAAAACCTTTTGGATTACAATATGTCAAAAGATTCACTACATGGGATTATTATATGTGGAAAGATTCAATACAAAAAATAGTTATCATTCTGAACTGAAATGTTGAGTACTTACCCTCTGATCTGTACTTGAGCCACAGCACTGATGTTGATATGGAGGTTAACTAAATTGCTGGTGGGATTAATCTTGTTAGAACTGGAAAAGATGTGTACAAAGGTTAGATTGTTACAGATACAGCACTGAATACCACAAGGCCTACAATTAGGAAGTGACGCCATTGGACATATTACAGCATGGGCTTGTTATTGCCACTCTTCAGTCTTGTAGGACACTTATTTAAATTTGATATTATTTGAGCTCATCACTTGTTTAATAATATAATTAACTCAATCTTCCTTACAAGAATCCTACGTATGAATATGATGATACAAATTTATTTAGCTCAGAATATCATGTAAATTCCCATGTTCGACTTGGCTATCTGTATGGATATGAGTATCTTAATAGAATACAAGGGTGTATCATGCATTGGAGGAAGGCAGTGTTAACGAACAAGATAGGCTTTGTTACAATAAAATTTGCTTCCATGACCCTTCAAACTTGTGACTTCTGCATGACAGTCTCTATAGAAAAATCACCAAGATAAACTTTTCTTTACCTTTCTTATTTTCTCCCCTCCCCTACCCAGAGAGTGTTTACACCCTTAATCCCACTCAGCAGTGAAAACAGATCCCTGTGTTTAAAGCCTAGTGCTCTCACTCATTTTATTGTCTTTTCTTATTGCAAATCCTTAGTAGCAAAGGTAGTTTCTCTCACTTCAAAAGGCCATTCCTATGATTATAGCCCATTCATGTGAAAAACGGTTTTCAGGTTCAAATTCATGAAGACAGTGAAAATAAATAATTACAGACTTAGAATTTATTTAATTATGGGATTAATGATACTAAGTTTGGAGGTTTTTTTCAAGCAAGCGTGGAAGTACTTCCTTGCTTCACGGAGTTTCTGTTGCTGTCACAGTTTACTGTTATCACATCTGGGTAGCATCAGTGAAATGGAAACAATCAGAGGCCAGCATTCCCAGCAACTGATTCCTGAGGAGTAAAGGGCAATACTGCTTTGATCCAGGCTTTCTGGTTACAGATTTCTAAAATTAGGAGCAGCTCTAATTTGTTTGTAAACTAATGCAGATTCCCCTCAAACATAATTTGAACTTTTGATGTAATCCTCCATAGCCATTTCTTTGAGTACGAAAGTACAAAAATTGCTTAAAGTATAAAAATTACTATACCACCAATTTGTTAGAATAAGCTTTTCTCTGATTTGTATAATGGTACTACTTTCCGTAGAGTTAAAATACAGATTTTTGATCATACCTATTTAGTATTCAAATCTTGTTTGTGCTTTATGGTATTCTGTAGAGAATAAAATAGTTTAAATATAAGTGCCAGGACATCTCCCTGTCTAAGGGGTATGTAATTGCTTAGCAAATTCCACATCAGAAAAGGAATCGGATTTCAAGACACTACTCAGCCTCTTGCTTATTTCCTATAAGTAATGAACTTCAGTCTTGAAACCAAAATATTTATGTTCCACTTGATGTTTGCAAGTAAGTTAAAAGTCTCTCTTTTGAATAACTCAGACCAGGACACAAATTCAGACATGTTTTCTGCTTCCCTTTCCTTCCATTTAGGTAATTTCCTCTACTGCCTTATGGATTTCTATTTCCTTTTTTCTTTTAAGACTGTTTTACCTGTTCACTAAGGACACAGAAATGCACAAACTGTAGTGCTGCTTGGGAAGAAATGTACAAAGCAGTGAGTTTTAACCATAGGGTACATTCTCTATGCAAGAAGTTTAATATTTTTTGTTGTTGTTGTTAAGTAGCTGGGTGGTCTTCAGCATTTTGATACCAGTTTGGGGAAACTGTCCTTTTTGGCAGCCCAACAGATTCCTCCCTTTACATTTTAGTGAGTCACACTCATGGAAGAAGCATGAGATGTTGCTGTCTCCTGAAGTTCAGAGTTATTCCTTGGTAAAAACTTGTCACTTTTTCTATGAAAGTGACCTAGCCTCAACTCTTATTACCTAGAACGATCTAGCTACCCAAAAAGCTCTGAACCTCCCCAATTTCACAGCAGGAAAAGGGTAGTGACGAGCGCCTCTGATACCCATTTCAAACTGTATTGCTTGCATTAATGACCTGACAGTGAACAGTGGTATGGACAGGGGACCTACAAGCTAGATGTTATATCTTGTATCTCTCTTCGGAGGAGCTCATGCCCAAGTCTGCATGGCCTCCAGCTCACCAGCCAGACCACTGGGAGAGGGCTGAGGCCTAACCAGGCACCTCATTGTCTTCTGTGGTGTTGCTGTGCCCTTCCCGACTTTCCACATGTCCTTTCCTTTAAGGGTTACATTCTGGAAACATGACTTAAACATTTTAAATGTCTCAGTTATTTACCATTGTGAACATGATCAAGGCCCTCATTAAAGGCCAGACATTAGCAATTAAGTCTCTGTGTGTGGGGCAGGGAGGGCCCCATCAGGAACTCCAGTGTGTATTTAACGAGGACAGATGGTGCAGAAGCCCTGCCACCTACTTAAAAAGTCCCAGGTTTGTTCTTGCTATTATCCTAACCCAGCCCATCCTGTGCTTTTTTGTGCCTGTGGAGGAAATACTGCTCAGCACAAACCAGAAGATTCTCCAGCAGTAATATTTCAGCCCCACAAATATGGAGGAACCTAATGGAAAAATGACAAAGGCTCACCTGCATCAAACTGAAAGAGTTTTCTCTCTTCATGCCAGTAAATCTGTTCAGCAGATTTTAACTGCTCTCCTTCTATTTTTTAAATTGTCATGAAGAAGTAGAATATCTTTTTTTTTTCATGATATGTTTTAAAATACAGAACTTTGTTACAAAGTGATCACTGTTCATTAATCCTGACGCGGAGAATAAAGTGAAAATTTGGCAAATCTGTAGGAGATCCTTGCACCACTGACCAAAATCAGTTACCCTGAATTTTAAAATAATAACATTCTCAGAATAACTCTAAGACTGATTGTGCTAAAAGCTAACAAGGTTCCAACTCCACAAATCCTTCTGAAGAAAGCTACCATAGGAAAACCCATGAAATAAGTACTGACACTGAAGAGTTAGTGACCTTTTATATATTAAATTTCAGATATTCAGAATTTAAATAACCATAGTCTTCATAAAACATCTAACCTTTTTATTTGCAGCTCAAAATTGATGCTGAAATCTGCGTTTTCAAAATGCTGAACAGAAAATCGAATGCCTGTAGAGAACTGGGAAAGAAATAAAACAACAGGTTACTAGAAATGGTTTGATCTTTCTGTACAGAGAAAGGAGTACTGTTCAACACTGCATTTCACAGACTTGTATAGGACACTGTTAGTTTTTAAAATTAGTATGAAATAATATCATTTAGTTGTTTTTCGGAAGAAATACCATCCTGCCTGTGTATGTCACCAGATGGAAAACTTGGCTGGACAGAGGAAAGATCAAGAGAAACAGAGAAGCATACTCCCAAGAACACAGCGGTGGGCCCTTCTTCATCCAGACAGTCTGCTTTACTTTGCCAAGCCAAAAGAAAATAATAGCTGTCTGGCACCTCTCATCCCTGTCTCCATCCATTTATGCCTTTGTCCAGGTCTCCAGGGCTTCCTGCTCCTCCCATTGTCTCTGTAACTGTGCATGAGCTGCATGCTTTAGGTGTTGCAGGGCTGACTGATCACCTGTTTTTCTTCGAGGCTAAATGAGCAGCAGCTTGATGTTTAGTTTGATTTGGTTTTTGCTTTTTTCATTGCAGCTTCTGGGAGCTATAGTTCAGTTAAGAGGAATACAACTTCAAAGTTGTATTTGCAGTTCAATTTGCCTCAACTCTCAGCATGTGACCACAGAAGATCGAGGGCAAAACACACAATTCCCCAAACTGAAGGAGATAAAGGTTTCTACTGGTGCTCCCTTGTGTTTATGCAGACCTTGGTTCCTCCATCTGATAATTTCCATTTGCTTTGCAAGAAGGGCACAGAGTGAAGCAGAACAATCTAATTCAGAAGACAGAATGGAATTGCAGGGCTAACTAAAGAAGGAATATACAACAGCATATGGTGGGGTGTCTGTAACCCCCTTGTTGGACACTTACAGCCCCAGTATGCAAGTGGCAGGGGAGTAAGGGGAGATGCCATCTGCCCTCCATGTTAAATTAATAAAATGGTACTGCAATATTTAAATTAATGGTTTAATTGCCTCATTTCAACTGCATGTGTTTTGAATCTGGTAGTTTTTGAAATGTGAATTTTGCATTGAGACTGACAGCAAAGTCTACAGCCTGTAATCTTGTAAAACTTCTCCCTCCCCCCTACCTCCCCTATTGCCTGATGGTAGAATTTCCTGCTAGATAACTTGCACACTGTGCTTTTATTCTTTTAAAAAGGATGGTTACATATAGCCATATTCTCCACGTGGAGAAACAATCTTCCTGAGAAATTAATCAAAAGGCATTAGGAAATGAGGACATCATACTTTCATCTCTGCCAATATCTGACTAGATTACAGGGGGAAAAAAAAAAGTAAAAGAAAATGAGTTGTCTGCTTGGCATACTTTCCTTAACATACTTGGGGTAGCATTCTCAGCAACAGGACAGCGCACAGCAATGTAGAGTTTTATGTTTGGGACCTAGGTTCAACATCACTGAAGAAGAGGCATTTTCCTCTGTGGGTGTCATTTCAGATGTTTAAGCAATTTCCTTTCCCCAAGCACTATTTTTTTTAAATTTTCATTCAATTCTCCTTTCCTTACTTGCAGTGGTGCATCACTGAATCTTAATCCATCTCGAGACCGAGACTTAGCTAACATGTTTCAATTACTTCTTTCAGTTGTCCTACGCTGAAAGCAATATTGTCATCATAAAAGAAATGGCAAGTTCAAGTCTTTGAATTCTGAGCATTTTAATGTCATATTTATAGTTACTTTTGGAAGTAAAATCTTTAAGATTAAAAGATAATGCTCATTAAATTAAACAGAAGCTGAATAGCTGACTTGGAATAGAGATGTAGGCTATTTTTAAGACCACTTTTTGGAGATGATTTTAACAACTGTATTTATATTTCATTCACCTTTAAAAATACAACGTGATTTTTTTAATCTCTGAGACAAAAAATTCCAAATATTCAATTCAGNTGATGAACCAGGGACAAAATTTTCCTCCGATAGAGCAGAGATGAACTGCAGTTTTGATGATCTATTATACCCCTGAGGCTTAATCCCATATTTAATACTGAAACACACTCCTACTGTATGAGCCTAATAAATTGCAGATGTTGTCTTTGTATGGTTGTATGACTTTGTTAATGTCAAGTAACCCTTGACACTGCTACTAATAATGGGGCAAAGATGCTCACATGCCCTTGCTGAAAACCCACTGAGGCCAAAGGAGTTGAATTTGCTTGAGCTTGTAACTTAGCAATCACTCAACCTCCTTATTTTAGTAGGACGTTCATTTTATCAGAATAGATTAATTTTATTTAAAAATTTCCAAGTCAAGTTAGTTACATTAAAATTGCATTATTTTCCACACTAGTAACCTCATGTGTCTTTGAAATATGTGACATTTCTGCTATTACTGATAAGCTTTAATCTGTTATGATGTTACACAGGATCTAGAATTATGCTGGGAGACAGATGGCTAGCTTTTTTTGAAGTGTCTTACAGTGCATATGAAAGATAAAGCCCCTGTGCTCTTGAAGAATCAGTTTAGTACATACCAAGAAATAGGTGAGATCTTTCAAGCCTACCAGTCTTCTAATCTTATTTCTATTCATTTCAATTAAATCCCAAATTTTTCTACTAGAATTTAAAATAAAACCTACATCTCACTCACTAAGTCTGCTGAACACTCACTAGGAAGCTTATCAGTCTGATCCATTTCAGTGTCATAAATAAGTACTTTGAGCACTCTTTGCCAGTGAGATGGTATCACATATATTTAGTCTGCATTCTGGGCCATATGGGTTTGTGACTTTCCTTCTAATTTCTTTTTATCTTCTTTTTTATCTTTTCATCTTTTTTTAACCACAAAGATATTACTGAAAATGTTGTGCAATTTTTGTGGCCAGTAAATGATTTTAAGGTCACAGATTTTCAAAAAGTCAGATATACCAATTTTGATGACAATAACGCATTTTGAAGGTGTGAAATATCAGACAACTCTGTAGCCCATTGCTACATCCGATGGGTTATATCACCAAATCCTGACATAACCCTTATACTCAGAAGTTGATCTTAAAGAATTCAAGAATTCTAGGATTTCAGGGTGCTGAAAAGCCATTACAGTGACTCAATAGTTAAGAGTTTTAGGAATGTTTGATTTTGACCTAACCCTCCCTTCCCACTCCCTCACAACTTCCACAAAGAGTCCCTTTCTGACAGAATATTTTGAGAATAACTGATCTCCTGCCAGAGCCGAATTGTTTTTACAAAATTGGAAATGGATCAGAGCAGCCTTTCATGATTTATGCAATTTGTACAAAGGGTTGGTATTTCGCTGTTGGAAGTACTTTTGCCATCATAAATATGTTTGGACTGAAAAAGCTCAAGTCCTTTCACCTTTACTATGCTTCCAGGAGAGCTGGTTTCAAAGATAAACTTAGGCTTTAAGCTTTCACTCACTATAATCAAGCAGTTTTGCCATCTGGCTTTGTAATGCTCTATCTTCATATGCCTTAATTTTCAAGGGTTGGATTCTTTTGTTATAAGCCAGCATATCCTTAAACATGTTATGAACCCTGCTGTTTTATTCTGCTACTACTAAGTTTCTCTTTATGAAGTATTTTGCTTAGGAATATTTGCTAACAATGCATTTATGGCAGCCCTAGGGCAGATTCTGAAGAAAAAGAAGATTAGTTATGCTGTGACAATTCATAAGGAGACAGGTGATAGTAATACTGTTTTAGTGGCCACCAAATAGCATTCCTGATGTCTTCACACTGCTAGCGTTTTGGGTCAAGAATGATGTGGAAACAGGGCTTTAGATTCAAAGGGAAGAGTGTAGACTACAGAGGGGCTGTAGTCTAATACCTCCAAACTCAGACCTCTCCATTGCTTGTGTTTATGACAATATGCAAACCACAAAGATTTCTTCCTAGCTTGGTATACAATGTTAGTGTCTTTTGTATTTAATCTTCCTTTTCTCTTCAAAATCCATGGGTTTTTATGCTGTCTTTCCCCTCACTACATCCCACAATCATCCACAAGATTTTTGCCCACTTTTGTCTATATCTTGAGAATTTGTCTCTGCCATTCGACCAACTAAGAAACCACTAAGCAGATGATACCTAAATTTGCTGGTTTTCTGGTACAAGAAATTATCTGCCTTGACTTGAGATTTATCTAGTGCTTCAGCCCGTCATTGCCTCCCATCATCCCATTATGAAAGCTCAATTCCTCAGAAATGTTTTCAATTACTCTTACTTTTTAGGAGTTTCATTTGGTAGAATAAAACAAAAACTACAAAACCTTTTAGCCCTCTTCTCTATACTCACTGATTCCAATATCTATCCAGTTTGCCTTCTTAGGGCAATGTTGTTCCCAGAAAATGTTTATAGGACCCCCTTCAGACTTCTAGTTCACAGTAGTTCTACAGAGAAGGATCCTCACCAGGCAGGTTCCTGCGCCCAGTAGGTCCATCACCTGGAGTTAATTTTTCAATGGTTTCTAGCTCCTTGTAATCGCAAAGAGTCTATCTGCGACTGCTCATGACTGTGGAGGCAGATGACTGTGTGAGACACCTGGTCTCCCATTCACTTTCAAAAGCTCTATGACTGATCGGAAGGTAACCCTGTGATGCAAACAAGCTTATTCTAGTCCCAGTCTCCTATCATATGAGCCATTTTGTTCTTTTATTGAAGGTCAGACAGTAAATGCTTCAAGATCATAAGAGACCAGAAAAACACCCCTCTATAGAGAGTCTGAAGAGTGAAATATCGATCTTCCATATGACAAACCTTAACTTAATAAGGATGTTGAAAATATGAAGGAAATTTGCTTCAGTTTCTTTGCAAAGCTCCAGGCCCAACATGAAATGCAAACAGCAGCAGTTTTTAATTAAAAGTTGTTGTTTTTTCCTTGTATATGTTCATGCTGATGACGGCTTCATTTTTACTAGGACAGCTTTTTATCTAGGTATATAAGCTTGGACTATTTGTTTTTTGTTAAATATTCGTAGCATTGATGAATTTGTGAGCAGCACTAGAATTCCTCTGCAAGGGCATCCATGGCAAACATTCCTGCGTTCAACAGTTCTGGGATTGCCCTGAACTGTTTTGTCATGAAATAGCGACAAGTGATGACAACTGTGGAATGGGTAGCACTTTTTTATCTCCAAACCTATGTTTAATCCTTACCTGCTGTCCATCATCAGTCATTATTCAGTCCCACTTTTGTCTAAAAACAATGCTAAGAATGTTCTGTCTAATGTTCAGTATAATTTATGAATAGCTGTCTCAGGAAAATGTTTAGAATGACATTAATAACTTGAAGGAGAACTTGACTCAAACCACATTTTTATGGATATAAATCATGATATAAACTGATAAGACAACCCTTATGCACTCAAGATAACAATCAGGCTAAAGAAGCTGTCATTTACTATAGGTGTCTTAAGTAGAAAGACTACCGAAAGGGAGAAATAAACATCACATTATGGATTGGGATTCATATTGTACTAGTGTAACTTCTTTAACTTAAATTGAATCACTCTCATTTTTTTAGAGTAAGTGAAATAAAACACAAGCTGTATGATCATTAATCTTTTAGAACAACAAATTGTTAGTTTTTCAGAAGCACAGTTCTGCCTCTTATTACACCAACAATTTCCTCTCCAAGTAAATAATTCAGTTTAGGTGCTGCTTATTGAGATACATTCTGCTAATTGAATAGTCTTCCATTTGCTCTCCTTTAAAATTCAATTAGATAAAAATCAGTAAATGCATCTGTCTTTCCCTTACGTTTGCGCCAGCCACCATGGGGTTCCCAAGATCACAAACCACCATTCTGGTTTCATTTTCCATCTTGTAATCACAGCTCAATACACGCAGTGCCTGTAACAAAAGGACACCAATATGGAGGTCAGAGATCACAGTGAAATGTATCCAGTTGGGAAAGCGATGCCTTTTTGACTGTGACATTTCTTTTGATTTCAGACACCTGCTCAGTGCACTATCAAAACATTTAATGGGCTATTGTCAGACAATGGGGGAAAACTGATGCCAGGGAAAAACAAACAGGAAAGTTCCCCAGTACTTTAAGAGCCATGATGAGATCACTCTATTTCTAGTTTTAACATACGGCGTTGTTGTTGTGAATCATTCCTATAATGACTCAACAGAGAAAAAAAGAGTAGGCAAAACTGAGTGAGGAGAACAGGGCTCACACTAATTGCAATGGTTGTATTATCCATCACTAGAAGCCTCTGCAGTGAATTTCTGGCATTGGCAGAACTTTATGGCATAACTTTGTTATGGACCAAGTCCAGAACTTTATTTTCCAACCTATGGTGAAGTAGAACATTAAATACTTCGGTAAAAACATAATCTGTTACCTGTGTTTATAATTCAGCAACAAAGGAGATAGATAGATTTTCACATTATCAGAAATTATGGTGTTTGTTGTTTATAGCAATAAATAAAATTTAACTTTTTTCCAGCAACTGTTTGTTCCAAGTCCAGTTTGTACCTAATGTTTCTCAGGTGGTTTGTTTGACAGCTTTGAGGATACACTCATATAATTTCCCTCTAAAGCTCCTAATGTAAAATGTATCCTACATTTGGTTTTTTTTTTTTAACCCTTTAGTCTTTATCACTAGTTGTTTTCACCTGTAAATAAAACAGACTGTATAAAACAAGGAACAGCTATAGAATAGTGGAAGTTAGGAGATACAGAGTAAGACAAACCAACAAAATGTGGGTTTTTTTTCCTGTTCTCCTCTCTGGCATATTCAATAAAAGAAAATACTTCCATATATGTGCAGAAGTAAACCAGCTTTGTAAAAGCAGGATGCAGCTAGTTGTTGCTATAATGCTCTCCCACTACCTTTCCTCTCACTTGTGATTCTCACAGATTAAGCAACACGTGCAAGGTCATGCTTTTTACATAAAAAGACCTGGGAAATCTCCAGACCACTGACTACCAATTCATTCCTATCTCTAAAAGCCAGCATGGACATGCTGACCTTATAATTTCCTGAGATTAAAGGAAAAGATAGGGCATGTCCTAAAGGAGCCCATGTGAAGCATTGCCCTCAGTACACACCTCACTGTATGCTGACACTTTTACAATTTGCAAGGAGGAAACAAAGTTTGTTACACAGCACGTCCAGAGCACTAATAGCCTTCCCCAACCTCTCTAGGGTTGGGAGTGGGGGATTTTTACACTCTTTCCAGAGGGTTAATTAGAGGTGGGAAGCAACACGGGAGAAAAGAGAGTGTTAACACAGTTGAAACCAAACTTATCTGGAAAACTGTTTGGTTTAACTTGATGTGTGGGTTTATAGTTTTGATTTTATTTTTTGGGGGTGGGGTGGGTGTTGAAATTGAGGTCTCAATATTAGAAAGCAAATATTCATCTATATTTGATACTTTTTGGTTTCTTTATTAATGCTGTATCAAACACCAGTACAGAGTAAATCAGCCCTTACACACTTTTTTTTGTCCTTCAAAGGCTGAGCAAATAGAGGAGTTTTGCAAGCAGGTTTTCTGCAATTTGGAGGCTATGCTCTTAGACTGCAAATGATCAATGGCACAGAATTTATGTGACCAGCATCACAAAAGCTAATTTGTGCAGCATAAAGATGTGACAAAGGGTCAGCTGTGGCAGAATTTCTTCAATACTGAGATTTATTGCCTTTTTTTTTTTTCATTGATCACCTTTTTGAGGTGGTTAAGTACAAAACAGGAAAATTAAAACCAGGCAGGAATCAAGCCCAAGCAGAGCCTTATACACCCAGTATTGTCAGTATCATTGAGTTCATATGTAGCTCAGCCAGATGGAACGTTTTGCCACAAAATCCTTCTACCTGCCACTGGTAGCAATTTATATTTTTATAGCAATACATGGTCTTTTTGGCAGTCTTGAGCAGAAACAAAACCCCAACAATTAACACGTGTGCTCCCAGGGTGCATTTTAACTAGAAAATGATTGGATGTTTTAAGTAATCCAGGCAGCCTACGAACTTGAAACTCTTTCTGGTGGTCTTAGTGATGAATTACTAATTGGTGCCAGAATAGTTAAGCACAACAGGCTGAAAAGTTTCTCTTTCCTTGATCAACACTTTCCAATCTTATTTTCTGAGGAAAAGTGGATGGATTAGGTACCAGGTGCCAGAATCTAGCTTCTCATCCAGCTGATAAATGAAGAACTTGTGTTTGTCCTTGCAAGGCTCAAATCACATCTCATCTAGCGAGCCACCATGTACTTATTCTAAGAATTTTCAGCTAAGACAAGAAGGTTTCGGGTCTTTCTCCTGTTTTAAGGGAGTGTCATGCTGTAGTTCAGAAACACATGTGGATAATGGCTCAGAGCTTATCCACTGTAATATAAATCTGGTTGTGATCTGCAACAACTCTGCAGTTCCCAGCGTGAGCAGAGACAGTTATGCCAAAATACATAATATTTTCGGTGTGGAACAAATACCTATTATGGCTTTGTATTTGCTTGATTTACTTCTGCTAATTATTCCATGCGAATTTTGGTTCTAGCCCTTGCTACTGAGGCAGGATTGACCTGTTCAATATGGGGAACTGTCACTGAGCAAAGGATCAGTGCTTAGTATTCTAGCAATGGCTCGAGGTTCAAACAGACACAATCATCCTATCATAGTGTAAGAATGTACCGTACAGCAACTAGATACTGTCTCTGGACCTACTGCTGCCCATGGAAATGTAAGGTAATGTAATGAGGTCTTACTTTTTTCATTGAAGCTAATTCCAGTAACTCCACACCTACTGCATATGGACAGTGGTTACAAGGCAACAGGTTTCCAGTAACTTGCAAAGCTGTGACAATTTACTTATTTACCTCTGGACCTTCTAAATATTTCCACAATAAAACTAGTGAATAGCACATTTGATATTATTGTAAGTCATTGTGTTTCATTAATCAGCTTTTGACTGAAGGAAGTATCAGTACGTGCAAGAATCAATGAAACTTCAAAATCATACCCTTGACCTCAGACTTTAAGATCACACACATTCACTTGGCTATCCACTTGTATATGATCACGTACATCTTTGCAAAATGTCACTCTTTTGATACGGTTACAATATGCTACAGAATGAGGCCTGAGACAACAAGATAATGACAACTGCGGCAGGTCAAACACTGTATTTCATGAAGCTGAAGGGAAGAGATAGAAGGCAAGTGAATTTTCAGTTAGGTTGACTTTAACACTTTTTGAGTAGAATTCAAATGATACAGAATAACTCAAGAAATTGTTCAAAAAATATCAATAAGCATTTAAAAGACAAATTTGTTTCTCTATTAAATAGACTAAAACCAGCGTAGCCCCATAATAAAGTAGCCTACTATCCTGTGTGAGTATAGTTACTTTGAAATGATGGCAGCATAATAGAATGATTTGATCCTAAAGATTTTTCAGTTCCATCAGAAATGTATCAAGTGATTTCTTCAGCTTATTACATTTCATTTATTCTGCTCTCAGTCTACCTGTTTTGTTGCCTCTGAAGTGAAAATTATCTCTGCCTGAATACAAGAAATTCTGCAGTTTGGAGAAAAACAACTACACAGAGGACTGTGAACACTGATGCATTGAAGAGTCAAAGAAATCCTTAGGTGCAGATCTTTAAAAGCATGACTGCAACAGGCTCTACCACAAATCCACCTGCTTGCTGAAAATACTCTGCATTAAATTAGTACATTTCAGGAGCAGTCACAGATGCCCCATTGGCAAGGTGCTGCACAAACACAAAAATAAGAAGTGAAATCCTGACTCCACTGCAACTGACAACAAAATCTTAATTTCGTATATGGTCCATGCCTGAAAGTACCCACAGACCAAGACCTTTTTTCCATATACCTCAGTGTTTACTGCATACCAGTGTGATAATTTCTTCTGTGCTCCTATCAAGCAGTTCAAATTGCCATATTTTTTTAAAGCCCTGTAGTTGAATTAATTGAGTCCCTCTTTAATTTATACTCATTTATACTGTGACCTCTAAGAATTTGGTTATCGTGGTAACATGTGAACCTCTGACACCTAGGATTCTGATTGCTCTGGGGGAAAAAGCCCCAAAAAATCCTGCTGATTCTTGCTTTGAGTGGTCAAATTACTTAATTTGTACATGTAGACAGAATAAATTGAATGAGAAAACAAAACAGGAAGGATATAAAAGAATGTCTGAATGTTAAAATGTGGTTTTCCATTCCAATTTTTTTTTTAAATTACAAAGATTGCATATTCTTCTTTGTTATGTTCACAGCAGTTTTAGGTGATATGGCAGTACAGAAAAGCAACTGAATACATACAAGAGCCAACCTCCATCAGCAGTTAAATGCCAACAAGTTTTAGCTTTATGTTTTTGAAGAAAATTACAAAATCAATTGATTTTCCAAATGGACTTAGAAGTTATTTTTTTAGTTTATTTAATGGAACCATAATATCATGAAGACCATAGTTGTAAAAAAATACATTTACAGTTTAAAAACAATAGAAAGAATAAACTTGCTTTCAGTACCATATGTAATCCTTGTGAAAACTGTACCTTCAATGCAGAAGGCAAGACACTAAGAATGACATAGGCAGTAGGACTAATTTTTTGATCCTTCTCAGAAAGAACATAATGACATCTTTTTGAATGGAATAAGTATGAAAAGTAAGAGAATATGAAATAAATTATGTGTTGCAGTGAACTAAATAAATACAGGCAAAATGAAGGCAATTTTTCTATAAATCCAGAAGGATTCAGAATTGGACTTGTCAAAAACTGAAGAAAATAAAAAACTTGCATTACATTTCCTGGGCCTTTAAAGATTTATTTTCAAAAGACAAAGAATATTAACACTCTTTCCCAACCCATTCTAGCTTCTCCTCATTCTTCCAAAGCACCAGAATCTCCCACCTCTTTTTTCCTTCCTTTCCCCAGAAGTCAACCCTGCTGGCACTACAAAATTAAAATTTTCCTAAAATAATGAGAAGCCCTGAGTGATTTCTGTCCAGTCCAAATGATAGATACGTGCTTATACATGCTGTGGGTTTTGGAATAAGTGCCTCCCCTCCTTTGTAATGGCCAAAAGAACAGCTAAAGATTCCTAAAGAGCAACAAAGGAAAAATGTAACCAGGTGTAGTATATTAAAGAGAACTTAAGTTCTGTAGATCACAGTCTGAAAAAACAGAGGCTATGCTAAGAGAACAAAAGAAACAGACAATAGAAAGAGGCTGGTGTCTTTACTTATTTGTTTTGTGTGCAAAGATATGCTTCTGAGAAGTGAGGTTGCAGAGAATTTCCATATTCCCATATTTGGTGACATCATTAATTCTTGTCATTTTTTTTTCAAACTGGGCTAAAAGCCCATTAATAAAGACACTGACACAAGGAGAATAAGGAAATACCTTGTAAGTTACTTTCAACTTCCTTAAAAACATTTGCCTTCAGAAAGGAAATTAACTTGCTTTCTCCCACTCTCACCCTTGAGGCCCTTCTGAACATTCCAGGCACTGACAGAGAAAAGCAAGCTCATGTTGCAACAGCTTGGGAGATTTATGTGCAGATGAGGTGATTCAGACTTGCTGTCCAACAGAGAATACATGAACACTCTGCTTGTTTGCAGGATAGTGTTTTGTCTTTCCTCTTAAAAAACAAACAGACCCAAAAAGGAAACACCATGTTCAGTACAGCTCAGCGGGACTTCAGTCAACATTAGTCCTTCTGTGAACACCAATACATTTTACACTATTACCGCTTTTTTTGGCCTATCCATAAGATAAAACAATTGACTACACAGGAAATCAACTTTGTCAAGTTTATACTGCAGTTAATGTTTAACTGTTCAGGATACCTTAACAATGGTAAAACTATGGTGTGCTGGGAGCATGAGACAGAGGTGTCCAAGGGTCTGGGGTTCAGCACGGCTCATTAACTGACTGAGAGCTGATACCACAGGATGCAAGGTTGGAAGCGCTCAGGGGATTCTGCACTACCACTCCCTGCTACTGGTAGGGTTTACTGGTTCAAAATCTGAATGCTGTGAATACCTCTAGCTCTAGGAGAAATGAGACAGTATTTGTGTGGTATTATAAATCAGCTAACAGCAAGGAGCTGGACCTGAGCTGGCTCTGAACAAAATGGTACTGACCTTCCCATCTCCTGGTGATATATCTAATCTTTAGCCTGGGTTGTGTGAGCGAGGATAGCTGAGAGTCAATGGAATCTCCCTTCCTAAGAGGCACCTCTCTACTTACTGCTTTCAGCTAGTAGAGCCTACATAGGTTAACCTTGCTCTCAGTTCCTCTGCTTTATTATTGCTAACATTTTGATTTTCATTTACCTTGTTGTTGCGTTCAACCCCAGTGTAATCTGCTTCAGGTGGAATCCTTATATGTAGCTCAGCTTCATAGGCTCCTTCCCCATCATTCCTTGGATTTATTATGAGCATGACACAGTTTTCTTCTCCAATTATTAGCTGATCTTTATCTCTATATAGAACATACTACTTGTTAGGAGTTAAACACATGCACAATAGCGATTTATGTATGAATAACACAGAAGGACATTTTGGTCTCATAGCATCTGTTCTGGAAAATATTCTGTGAACACAGAATAAAACATTTTCCATAAAAAATGACCCCATGGGAAAGTATGCCAGCACCTGGGTAGGAAAGAGGTCAAGAGAAAACACCACCATGGACAATCAAAGTGGACTAGCACAGAACTTGGAAGTTAGTTGTATAAAATTTCAGAGCCTGACTACTTTCTAACCAGAAAGAAGTAACTAGTGGAGAAATTACTTGCCACAGGGGTCCCATCAGCATTGTTTCTGGAGGGCACAAAGGTGGTGGGATTGCAGTTTTCCCCTCATGCCTATTGTAAAATGAACAATGACAGAAGGTCTCCTGAAACCTGCAATGGCATTGTGCCCTTTCCTTTCACAGCTACGTACTGATTTTGATGGCACAGAGTCAGATAACTGTCAGAGGTTCCCCACTTGTCCTGCTTGACATATTTCTCCCTCCATAGCAGGAATTGTTGCCATGTTTTGAAATTCTTTTATTCTGAGATTCATTTACTACAGTGTATACTGATTTCAGGAGAATTGTGTGCCAAACTCAAAGTCACTGGCACATTGAAATAAACAAATTTAAAATCTCCTTTGAACAACAATTTGTATTATCTCTTGGCATTCAGAGAACTAGAATAACTCCTAACAAACACTTGCAAACTATATTTTCTATGATAACCATTAAACATCAGAATATATCCAACAAAGATATATTTCTAAGTGTACATTTGCCCATTTCTTGGCTTTCTAGATGAAATGGATGAGAAAATTAAAATCTGGAAATCAGATAAGAATGACTAGCTATAGCAAACAACAGAGCTGTTCTACATATTTCATTCTGTTAAAGCAGTTAGAAGTGTCTGGGTTTTGTTACACATAGCATCATTTATTTTATTTAACTTACGGCATAGCAGAAAGCTGCAAGTCAGGAATGCACAAGTTGTCTTCCCCACAGTCAACCAGAATGTAAGCCTGTATTGTTGTAAAATAAAAAAAATGTAATACAGTTAGTACATGCTTTAAAGTCCAAATCACTTCATGAAATATCACGAACCTAAATGTCTTAAATATCACTAGCACTGCCCTGGTGAATTGACCTCTTTCTCCTTTACATAGATTCCTTTCCACGTGAGTACTTTTGGAGACTATTTAGACTGTCAATTGTGTCCCTAGCAGAACAATATAAGCTTTCAGGCCCTTTCCCACAGTAACTTGGCTTACATATTCTAGAATGCAATCAAAACTATGAACACAACACAGTTTTGGAAATGGTTTAAAAGCCTGCCTGGTTCTATATTTATATTCAATTTACATTTTGAATTAATTAAATCCTTGTTGTGTAATTTCTGGGCATGGTATTCTGTTTTAAGGAAGATGACACACATAGTATTTGTAAATGCTTTCACATTTATATACAGCAAATGTGGCACGCAACATTCATACCTGTTCTGTTACTGAGCTTTTCTGATAATAGTTCAGTATTGGCTTCACAGTCAAGCTATCTTCAAAATGGGATTCATCCAAACTATAATTCAAGTTTATATTGATGGGAGATAATTTATCTCTAAATTCTGCTTCATCCTGTGAGTGACAATCACATAACAAAGAACAATGGTTTAATATCATTATTTCAGATTAGCACGGCATGGCAACAGATTCAGACTTTAGTCTTTATTGAAGGTAAAGATAGTGTTCTTTGACAGCTGCTGGCCAAATTCTGGCTGTATGTAACATCATTAGGAAAGCAAAGTGACTCACCAGTAACTGGAATGCCCAGAACACATTGCCTCCACAGCCCCACATCTGGAAGAAGCTGGCTGAGCTGAGTAGACTCAGAATTTTTTCAAACCATTAGCCTAAAGTGAAGCTGTTTAAAAGAGACACACAGAACCAACTCCTATCAGCTACTGCCCTCCTTCCTTTTCGAATGGAGGGAGGGCATGTGTGGATTTGTGGAGGTAATATTGTTGGTTTGTTCCATAACCAAGAGTTTATATGGATTAGCAATGGTAAACCCCCACCACCTTTATGCCTAGATACTTCCTTACATACTGCTTGAGACTCCTCCATTTCACCTCCCACTGCATTTCTAGAATCAGCCTTGGAATCTGCTTCAATTACATGAGGTAATTCCAGCTGCAATTGAAGTAACCAATGACTCTTTCTCCTTTACAACTTCAGTTCCACAGTTTCAATTTTTCTAAAAACATGTTAAAATACCCGAAAAATATATTTCAAAATATATGAGTTTTAGGCCAATATTGCTGGTGACACTCCTTTAAAATATATGTTGAAACTGAATTGGCATGACATTTAACGTGTTTAGTTGATTATCCCACTATGAATACTATAGGAAGAGCAATCTTGCATTTTTGTATCAGGAGATGCAGTATTTAATCACAGTTTCCAGAAGAGCATGAAATGAATGTATTTGTACACAGAGGATCTGTACATTCTTCTTCAAAGGAAGTCTTCATTTTATACTTACATTGACAAAATATGAGCCACAGGATTTAGAAAAATATTTCCATAGGAAATTTTGCTCAGGTAGAAGAACGTTCTGGACACCCAGATGAGGCCTTTCTTATCTGACATTTTTGTAATTTTGGGATCTAAGAACAATGGAAATTGTTCTTCCTTTTTCAGTGACTCCTTTTTTTACTATTATCTTTAAATACTACTCAAATGATGATGACAGTCCAAAATATTTTAAACAACTTACTCTGAGATAAACAAGGAAGTCCTGGCAATGGAGCTGTTTCTGTCTTTCTATTACAATGGAGAAGTAATGATGTGACTGATGGTTGTCAAAGAAGAGTGTCCTCTTAACAGCTCCCTTCTGTTTCAGTGAATCTAATTGCAATTCACCTTTCAGCACTAAGGGATACAAGTAAATCGAATATTTATTTATTTAACATGGAAAGAAAAAATAGTAAACAATTCACTATATATTTAATTAATTACTCTAACAAAGTCTTCCAAGTAAAACTAATCCATGCTTTAAGTGCCTGCCTGTTTAGCAGCACTCTAGTTTTTGATCCAAAGTATAGAATACATGTAATTTAAGATTTCTAATTTCATTTACAGATCATATGTGTACAGGACTTCCGTCTCTTTCAAATTTCTTTTTTTTTTTCAAAACAGAACATTCTCCAATAGGGTACATTCTTGGTTTTATTTGGAAAATGGCTTAAACTGAATCAAAAATCCTTCAAGTGAGTAACACAAGCTTTGTGTGATATCTATATCTATATCTTTTTAACTATATTTTTTTGCCTAAGGAGGATCTCGCTCCTATTCTCTTTCATGGTGTAAGAAAAAAATACATCTGAAATGGAGTGGGCCAGAGTAAATGACAAGAATATAAAACATTTCTTACCTATCTCATCTGAAATACTTTGACCTTCAAAGTCTGCACAGACTCTTACAGTAAAGCTATATAAAAAAGAAGAAGTAATTATTAGTAGAAAAAGAGCTGACCTGGAAATCAAAAGTTCCCAAGTCATACCTTTCAAGTTTTCCTTTCCTTTTCTTAAAAAGATGTTCACTGAGATCTGTATTTAGCTACCTCAGATATTCCCTGAGTTAGCAAGTGTCCTACGTTCCACCAATAATCAAAGAAGACAGGGTCTGAACATCTTCCTGGGAAAGATATAGAGAAGAGTCTCTGTTCCCACTAATTCTTGAGACAGTCTACAGAGATCACCCTTCTAATACTATTGGTGAAGTTGTGTTCCTTATGTTGAGCTTCAGCAAAGCACCTTTGTATGAGGCTGTCTGCAGAAGTCCTTTCTGGTTCACCGTGGTCATATAAGAAAACTCATTGACCATGTAATCAACACCCAAGCTATTTTCTAGGAAATCAAAACACACTGGATGATTTCCAGTGGCATTACTATAAGACTTTCATGATTTCAAGAGGCTATAATTAATTCCAAACATACCAACTGAATTGTTCAATTTTTTTTTTTTTTGCACAAGACTAACGAGAATGTATTGTATTTAATTTGCTAAGTTTTGCAGAAGTTGGCAGGTACATGACCTAAATCCACGCACAGAGAAACTAGTTATTCATGTTCATTATTTAGTATGCTAATGCAACGCATCCTACGCAATGAAGCAAAAGTTATTTGTTTTTCATTTGCCTGTTCATAGTCTATAGCAAGCTTTTTCGAGCCTAGCAATACTCACATCACAATTGTAACTGTCTTATACAAACATCACCTTAGCCATAATTAGTTATGTCTCATGATAAACATTTATTTTCACTTCTCTGTAAGACAGGCAATAGATTTGCAGTTATACTCAACAACTGACAGGAAAATTCTTTTATAGTTGTATTGGCTGATACCTTCTAATAAGACTTACTATAGAAATTAATTAAAAAACCCCAAAATTACAAATGCTTATTGAAAAGTTTCACTTTGTAAGGAAACTATGCAAGTTATATAAATATTTAACTGAATCCCATTTTAAAAATGCTTTCACACATTACTCTGAATGGCTAGGGAAACAGTTATAACAATGCTTGTTGATGCTATTAGCAGGGCGTACTTTCCTGATGAGTGACAAAACAAATCTGTCACTGGAAAGATGCTCTTGATGTTTCATTTCTTCTGTCACACTCCATAAGGACTTAGTTCTCCACACCATTATTCTCAAAGAAGTCCCGTATAATGTAACAAAATTGCGCAGGTGAAAGATTTGTGACGTCCTAAAATTTGCAAGTGTCCCTGGTTACCAATCATTCTTACAGAATATTTTCATGGGTTCAGAAAATGTTTTGTCTTCTGTATGGAAGACTAAGCTAAACAGAGATTGTAGGTCAGCATTGGAAGATGTGAAATCAGCTTGGGTTAAATAAAAACATATTTAAATTAGCAATAGCTCTTAATCTCACTACTGTTATATTATATACAAACTTCTCCATGCAGTGGATTCAAAACCAGTAACATAACCTTTAAAATAACCTGTAATAACATTCTAATTGTGCGTTTGCTTCCTCTGACAAATGTAATGAAACTGTGCCACATCTGGGATTCATGTAACTCTCATGACCTTACTCAACACTTTCCTCTTGGGTAAAAAAATTGCCTTATGCCATTAAGCTCCATTTAACCATAGCCTTCAAATGACATTACAAGTGTTGCCTCATGTTCTATGCAGAAATTGCAAATTCAGTCATATTCCTACTTCTTTACAATTATGAGTTAACAGATGAAGAACCGATTACTTACTAATGCACAAGGACAAGAACAACAAAAATGAGAAAACTTGTGTAATTGCATAAATACAATTTAGACATCAGGCTTCACAAGCCAGTCTCGCATGTCATAGCATAGGAGAGTATTTTCTCAAAAGTAAACTCACAAACTGCCATCACGTATTAAACTTGATGATCTTGCTTTGGAGGTCTCACATAATTTTTGCACTGTCATGTTTAAAAAAAGGTTGAGGTAAAAATCCAGCTTGAAATGCTTTACTTGTTCAACAGCACAATTTCAGTGTATGTTTAATTTACTGTAATGAATAGAATAATTCATCATACACATTTGAGAACCAAAGTAATGTTCTGAAGTATTACTGTAAGAGCCAAGATTTAACGCTTCCACTCCAGGCAGAGAATGTCAAAAAGGGAATGGCAGTGCAAAAAAGCAAAAATTTGGAGTTGCAAGAGGCAAGACTATGGGTTTAGCAGAATTCTGCCACGCATTTGTGATTTTATGGATATTTAGTTCAGAAATAGTTTTAAAGACATAATAGTTTTTGACCACAAACCCAGACAAATTGAGAGATGCTCATCACTTCGACAAGAAGATGCTGTGGAGAGGTTGTGGGATGCTTTGGCTGTGAGAAAAAGAGCAGAGGAGAAGGCAGACCACAAAAGAGGACAGGAGTCTAAAGGATTTATGAGATTTAAGATCTGTCTCCTAGGCTCAGTAAGAAATACTGAGCTTTCGAGCTTGTTTCAACCAAATAAGACAATTAACAATCAAAGGAAGAAAACTTCAGCAGATAAGAAACAACTGGGAAACAGTCCGTCACCCTAAAGCATATGAACTTTTATGTGCTATCAATCTTGCCTCTCTGAAGAGCTCTCCCCACTGCATTTATTCTGCAGTGTCTGTCATCACTATAAGCTTATGGTTTGAATAGTATTTGACTGCAGCTACAAAATAGAGGGAAAGCCTTAAAACTGAACGCACTAGCTTTTCCTGGTAATCTTGGGGAAATAAAGCCGTTTGAAATAATTTTATGTTCTTCGGGTACACAGAAACATTTTTAATATTATTAGAATAAGAAGCTTAAAAATATTCCTCTTTCTTAAAAACTACTCATGGCATAGATGGGGGTAGTTTCTTTAGAAGACTGGTTCTGTTTTACCTCAAACCAGGACAGAAGTAAAAACAAATTCCCTAATATTACTCAAAATGGTTAATCCTTAGAAAATCAAAAAAGTCAGTTAACCCCAAATAATGTTTTCCGGACTGCAGTTTGTATCACAAAGAATTATTTTGGTCTGGCTATTCTAGTAGGCGAAAAAAATAGGAAACTTGCTTCAGAAAGTGTAAAGCAAGGAATTACCAGATCCTACCAGATGTCATTTGTCATTGTTGGCAATTTTTTTAGCACACAGGATTGCATATGGAGAGGAAGAATGGATAACACCTTAGCAGAAAGGCACTTTAAGCTTTGATACTATGAACTTCCATTCCCTGTGAGGCTGATACCCAACCTGCAAGGTCACAAACCTCTGCAGAAGAATAGCAGAAGCTGTTATCATCTAGTGATGAATGACCTTTAAACAAATTGTTTCCTCTTTGCAGAATAATACATAAAAGCAAGTCAATATGCTTCTATTATGATGCTTTAATACTTGGCCTGCTTTTAGATTTTGTTATGCCAAAGCCTAACCCAGTGACCCACAATGACCAACATGGAGCTTTAATGCTGAAGGCTTTCCATGACTAGGCTACATCATGTGGCCAGGCTGTGGTAACACAGGGGCTGTTAGATAACTCAAATGACTGTGTTTTGGATGTCTTTAGGGCTACTAAAACTAATACCATCAAATTACCCAGCTGCATTCCTGGCACAGCAGAGGTCTGCAACACGGCAACGGGCTTCCTGGGTAGCAACTGTCACCACCTGCCTACTTCCCTCCCATCAGCCCCTGAGGTTTGAGGTATGCATCTTCTGATTCTTGGCCATATGACTTTGCTATCTGAGTCACGGAGTCAGGCTGGCCAACAGTCTGTGGCAAATCTCACACAAATTCATCCCAATAAAGTGCAAAGGCCCTTAGGTCCATAGCCATGGGGCATCGATCATATCCAGTTTCAAATTAAGTCAATGGGAAAAGAAAATACTAGCAGTAGAAAGGAGCAAAATTAGAAAAATAGTCCAAAAATCATGCAGTTAGGAAGGCTTGAAACATTATTATTTTTGGGTTTTATATTTTTGGTAGGAATTTTGTATTCAGCTTTTTTTGAAGTGTATGTAGAAATGTTTCATTGACTGAATCTAGCTGACTAAAGATTATAAATATTTCATTGCTGTTTTAATAATAACAACACATATGGAGATAAAAGAAAGACAAATTTCTTTCAAATTATTTTTGATAGTAGGAACTTGAGGATCAGAAATTTTAGGCTGTTTGCCTCTCGTTTAGTGGGCTTACAGAAGGTGGATAGCTGGGTTCCCTGAAGAAGCCTACAAGGCACATCTCAAATTAGAAATCCAAACCTGAAAAGCACTAACAAATAAAAAATATAT
Source organism: Anarhynchus alexandrinus (assembly GCA_008711295.1). Classification (NCBI taxonomy): domain Eukaryota; kingdom Metazoa; phylum Chordata; class Aves; order Charadriiformes; family Charadriidae; genus Anarhynchus; species Anarhynchus alexandrinus. Next base: position 5,250,390 of record VUYV01000012.1, on the reverse strand, counting down.
TCTGCAAATTGATTTTTTATCATGATTGGACACTACTGTGCTACTTAATTTTTGGTAAGTCAGGTAACTTCTCTGACCTCTTGCTCCTCTGCCAAATGGAAGTAACAATATTTGCACGCTACCTTAAGCTACTGAGAGGCAGAGTAAATAAAATTTGCAGATATAATTTAAGCAAAAAGTAGCAGCAAAGTAGCTAGTGGATAATCAGATCTCATATGATAATAAAAATACCAATGCAGAGATAAATTAGACCTCTTGATAGCTGGAACCCAGTCTCGGACTTAATAAACCATATGATGTAGAAACAGCTTTTGAAATATGTAAATGTTTGTTTTATTTACTCCTTTTCACAGAAATTAACCTGCATGTTTCACACCTTAAAAAAAAATATCTTTTTGTCCTTTTATATTTTCTTTAATAGCCTCAAAGTTGCAGAATTTGTTCCAAATGTGTTAGTTTCGGAAACTAAGAAATAGCCACATTTTAAACATAGCAGAGGAAGAATTATACGTTTCTAGAAGTTCAGGACAATTCTCTTAGGACTGTGTATAAAAATGACTTTTTGTGCATGTTTCCTCTGTGCTTCAGCTTTCAAATTTATATCATGGCAAAAATAATATTTTCCTAATACTTGAAAATATACAATAATCCACATTATTCATACACACACACTTCCTGAAACTTTTCTGGTAGGAGGTTTCCTTTCATTCTAATTTTGCAGTGTCAGTCAGTAGATATTTTATACAAGTTGCACAGCTGGCTAAGAGATACAGAAATCTATCCCATGGGACTGAAGAATTCTTTGCCTGTTGGAGTTTCCCTACTAATTGTTTTCATATGTACAATACAAGCTTGTATCAACTAAAGAGAAAAATTACGGCATGGAAAATAGCAGCTGCTCTTCAGTAATACAAACTAAATCCTTAGGGAAGAGTATTTTAGAATAAAGCAGATTGAAATTAAATTATGCTCCTATTAAAACTCTTGTAGATATGAACCAAACTTCTTCTGGCTTATTGTAAAATAAAAATGAAAAGTAATGAAAAAACTACATGTTAAAGGAGCATACTTTGTCTCCCCATCCCCCCCTTTTTTTTAAACAATATCTCACAGCAGGAATACTTTTTTAACAGAGGTGTTTTTCTTTCTTTCTCTTGTGCACAAAACCACCTTTTTTCTTTCAGTGCACTGTTGGTAAATGTTACGGTTTTGAAATCTTTCCCATTATGGCATATAGCATTCTTTAAAAGTCTTAAAAACTGAAGTTCTGAAAAAACATAATTTGGATCAATGAACATGCTTCATCTTGATGTCAATATTGTAAATTCTCTACTACATCAACTATTGAAACAAAAGGTGCTTGAATCAAAAATTCAGGATGGATCTTGATCTGGATCCCATACCCGAAAGGCCAAAGCTTTTTAAAGTCCAGGGACTCCATAGTTCTACCAAGTGCCTTCTACATCGTTCTGTAGATGGGTGATTTTCTACACAGGATGTAGAAATTATGAACATTAGGATATATATAAGAAGTCCCAAAAAGTGTAAAAGAAGAGAGCAAAAGTGAAAATCTCTTGACAGCCCCATCCCAGGTTTTCATAATCAGTAGATTTAGAAACTTCCTGAGTCACAAATTGCATCAAATGCATTGAAAGCCCATATATTTAGTGGTTTAAGTGTATCAGAGTTGAGTTCCTTTATGACTCTTAAATGAACTGCTTCTGGTCATGATTATTTTTTAGGGTCCATATTTATCAATTTGTTCTAACAACTCTTTTGCTGACTTACATTTGAGATGATGTTGAAAACTCATCATCTATAAAGAATGTCTCCAGTTTGGGGAATCCCTCTGATCACCTCTGGTTTAAAAGCAGTGCAAAATTTCTGCAGTCACCTTATCTTCTGGAGTCCCCCTTTACACCTTGATATTCTTTTCATCCAGCCTACGTCCCGGCAGGCTTTCTGCCTCTACTGTGTTTAAATAAAATGGTATGACTTGTTTTTATGTCTTAGAAATCTGTTGCTCACAGTCTCTCTGGCAGGAGTTACTGGTATTTTATATTCAACTTGCACATTTTTATGCTCTGTTTTGTTTTCAGTTTCCTCATTTGTTATGAATTCCACTTTTAAACAGTATCTTATGTATTTGTAATAGCCTCTTTTATCAGCTGTTCCTGGGGTCCTTTCTAAGTGGCTTTTTTTCTAGTGCAGTAAACGTGCCTTTATGCGGTACTACGTGCTGCTAGATAGCCTTCAACTGTCCTGCAAGCATTTTACATTTGTAACTGATCTTAAATTGTTTAATTAGCTCCAAGGTTTTTTTAATGTACTTTTTCTTTTCAAAGTTAAATGCTACTGTGGTAGAGGGATTCTCTTGTAAAGATATATGCAACATATTGTCCTGTATGACGCACTAAAAAATCCCTTTCCTCTGACCAATGGCAGCCAGAAACAACATCCTGTGAATTGCTCTCAGGATGGCCAGCCAGATATCTTCTCTCTTCCACAAGGACTGAGATCTCTCTTCTCTAACAAAAAATGGTGGGTCCACCAGCTCTTTGCATCACTTTTGTTGTTATATTTTCTCAACAAAGATGTATGGTTTGACAGGTCAATGTTTCTGGGTTTTGTCTGTCCTAGCTATTTCATGTTTCATTCATCCAAACACTGCATATGAATTTGTAGCTTGATCCTAGGAGACACTGAACGTCTTTCTATGCAGAAGGAGACTCAGTGTATCAAAGGACTCAACTTTTAGCTACCTCATTTTGAGAATCTGTGAAGTACTGGAAGATATCAAAAAGAACTCTGTTCTATATAGGGTTTTTTTTTGTTGTGCTCATAGCATGTTTGAATTTTTTTTTTTTAAACTTTGAACATGTTCGACAAAAAGCTGCAAGAAAAGTTAGGAATAGGAAGTTATTTGAGAAAGAGGATGAGGATACTTTTTGTCTAATCATGAACTTACCAGGCCACCAAAAGCTGAGCGTCAGGGAGCTGACAAGTTTTATTGTCTGGATTCACGATCATCGGGTTCAGAATGAGCTGAGCATTCACTGTCACAACAGGTCTGGCTCTGAGGGATAGAAATAAGAAGGAGCGCATTAATACCTAACTTGCAGCAGAGAAAAAACTTACTTGAGATGGCCACAAAGAAGCTGGAAATGTAGGGTTACTTGTGAGAAAACACCTATATAATGCTGCTCCTATCCAAAAGAACTTTTTTTTTTTTTATCGGAAACTGTGATATCTCCTACTACGACATTTTGAAACTTCTTCACAAAAAATCACAGGTTAAGGGCATCACTGAAACAGTATCCTATAGTTAAGCAATAGGTGTGTCCTGAGACTAAGGCACATCAGACACATTTCATCTCATTGGGTTTTCACAAAGGGACAGAGTCTGCCTTTTGGGATTTACAGCAGTCCTTTGGCCATTATTTTATACTGTCAGATTTGTTTTATACTGTCTCCATTAACAGTGACATATTCAGACCTGCTATCTCTGTTTAAGATTCTTTAAAAGATAAACATAATTTGGTTAAAGTAGAAGTTGATCTAGAATACCTCACGCCAATAATAAAGTAAATTCTGTCTGACATGTCTTGAGACAATTGACTTCGGAAACCAGGAATAATCATCACAAAATTCTGCTGAGTATGTGAATATATAGTTGAGGTGATGGGAACCATCCCTCTGAATAACAACCTGTTATTAAGAAATGAGATAATCTATAACTGAGAGCAATTTAGAAGACAAATGAAAACAAGAAAGGGTCTAAATTCTGTTTTTTTAAGACTTTTTTTTTAAGCAGTACTATTTTACAGTAACTTATGTTATTCTGGTAAACCAGCTTATTACAAAATTACTTAACCGGCTTTTTACAAAATTACCTTCCTCATATTTTAATCCACAGCTGAGCTTTTATGATGACTTCTCTGTATTGCTTCAGCAAGACATTAAAAATAAAATTACTTTCTTCTTTTTTGTGCAACAGGGAAAACCTTTTTTATAGCAAATTTCAGTTAATAAAATTCTGTTTCTCCAATATGACAAGTTGCATATTTGATATACTCTGGCCAGGAAACGGAAAGATTGAGGGCCTCCTGCTATTCACTTTCTTAAATTAAATAGAACACATTTTTTATTGCTATCTAAAATACACACTGGATCTAATTTTCCAATGTTTCACATCCTGTGTAGTCATTCATGCCACTGCAAAGTGATGAACTGCAAAGTATTTGCATGATTCTTTAATAGGGCAGTAGGAAAATCAGGTCTACTCACTGCACCAACAGTGTTAGCTAAAATGAGCTAACATTCCTGTTTTACAAAATTCTTATGCTTTGATAAACATTCAGTTGGGAAGCAGAACACACCTTCTCTCAGTCAGGTACTGTTGGGAATACAGACAAGAAGACGACAGCCAGGAATCAAGAAATATGACTATATTGTTGCAGCAACAGATGGTGAATATTTAAATGGAAAGAACTGTTGGCATGGCTGGACTAAGAGGGCAGCAGCAGATTTTCATTTATGTATTTGGTAGTTTTAATTTATACCTCTAATCCAACAGTGCATTTAGTGAAAATCCATTGTCAGCAACAACGTTGTGACTTGTAAAACGGGATTTTTTTCTAAACTGAGGCTAAAAGCAGCAGTCTCTATTTTGAATAAATAGTTCATGTCTTCATGTACACAACCTCGGAAGAATCAGAGTCACTTGAAAATTTCTAACTAGCACTATTCCCCCAGGAAATAAATTAATTTTCAGTGTCATTCTTTTTAAATTTCTTATTTAAAATTAACTGAGGAGTCAAACATTCACAAAGTAGTTTCTTGAGATAAGACTGAGCATGGGAATTTTCATTGGAATTTTCATTGAAAATGACAAGTTTGAGCATGGGAAAAAAGCATTTGTTTCTCACAAGATGCTTAATTTATCATCTGTAATGAGCATCTTTTACACATTGCACCAAGGAAACACAGGAATGTGAAATTTGTTTATTTGCAGATCTCCCACCAAAGCTGTAAAATAAAAAATCCGTTGTATTTACCACGTACCTGTAGACAACTGCTTTTCCAGCTCCAAATGCACCTACAATTAAATCTGGAAAAACAAAAAGAGCTTCAGAAGAACTACATAGAAGCCTCTAATACATTTTTTCCCCAGCATAAATTATTTATATTAAAAATGCAGTAACATAAACCAAATGTGGTAATTCCTTTCTAAGTAATTTTTTCAACCGTGTACCTGAAAGAAAACATTTCATATTGTCAGAGATGGGCTCATAAATGTCTTGGTTGTATCCAGTAAGTGCCAGTCTATTTCACACAAGGTCACCCATGCCACAATCTTGCTTCTCTTCAACTTGCATTACAGGGAAAAAAGGATGCCATTAACTCCTATACATTTTATTCCAAACCACTAATTGCCCATTACACAAAGAGACACAAACCACTTTGTCATCACTCTCATACAGGTAATGTTGAAAATTTATGGTGTTCCTTCCTGACAATCCTTCCCATACTGCTATGTGTTTTAAGTAATTTGTTCATTAATTTAAGCATTACATCTCTGTGTACATAAATACAACGCACAGGTGAGAGGATGGCTAATTTCATAGTTTATAATATTTTCAGCATTGCGGCAGCATGTGCTAAGGTTTACAATAGTTACCCGTCTAAAGCCATCTTTTTCCCTACCAGTCACCATTTGGAACACAAGGAGTCAACAACACAAGCGCTACACCGGGCCTTGGACACATCTTTGTTACTGGACACTGGCCTGGGTTGGGAATCTACAAGCCCAAATATTTCCTCTTTTTGCCTGGAGGCCCCACACAGGGCTCTCTGGAAAGATCCAGACTGGTTTGCTGGACCACTCAGGCCTGCTGGAGAAAAGCTGGAGCCAGGCAGCGAGGAAAAAAGATCAACTTTCCTGCTGCCTCTAGTCGGAGCACAGTTCAAGAAAAGGATAGGGCTTTGTTTCATTTTCAAACCCCCTGTGTCTATCTGGGCACCCCTTTCACTCCACTGTTGTTATCATACAATTTGATTTACACCTGTTCTATTCAGTAGACTGTCTTACATCAGACCTTGCAGTGGTACAGACTAGCAACCTAAATGAGTTGATTAAACAAGTACTCAGGGTTGTAAATAAACCCTTATTTGCTGCTCCCATAGCTTAAGCATTGGTTTGCTTAAGAAGCCCTGATGTCGTTAAGCATGATGCAAATACAATGCTTTGATGCTAATTAGCTGGGTGGGTTTGGGCCAGGTCTGGCAGCATGTTTTCCAGTGCTCTGTCTGCCTTTCAGATGGTCAGGATTTCACAAGTTTAAACAAGTACTCCACATGGGCAACATGTCCTACAATGAATTCCATTGAATAATGTCCTAATAGGAGCAGGCATGGACAGTTTATGGGTCTGATCCTCTTTTTGTACAATATTTACATTTTTTTACTTCCATTGGCCTTAGAGAAATATGCTTCAGGGTCAAGAACACTTTAAATAGCAGAAGAAAATGAGTGTTGTTTCTATCTCCTTTTTGGGACATTTATGAGTCCTTTTCATTAGCAGCTTTTATAGACAACTTGCACACAGTACCAAAACCTAAAGATATTTTCCTCTTAAATAAACAACTGATTGAGACATAGCCATCACCATAAGGGCTACATAACACATGTGGCACAACGTTCCCTGGCAGCTCCCTGATAGCAGCATCCACAGTAACCCCAAAAGATTTAATATTCTGTTGGGTTTGGGGGTTTTGTGTTTGGGTTTTTTGTGTCATTGAGTTGGATTTTTTTTTTTGCTTTTTTTTTAAAAAAGGAAAAAGAAACATTATGTTTTGAACAGAAAGTGACAATAAGGAAGGGGTTTCCCTTCTATTGCTCCCAGCTGGATAATCTTTATAAATTCTGCAAGACTTAGAAGATGTACTGTTTCATACTATACTTGATAACTCAAAAGGTTTCACTACAGGTCTACGTTATAGCAGAGGCATAACAGGTACATACCCAAGACTTATCTAAATCCTGGTCTTATGATGATTTCAGAACCTGATCTTTCATGAAAAAATAAAGCACTCCAACCCTTCATGGGCACACGGAGAAGCTTGAACACACAACTTGAGTAAGCTTAATAAAATGTAGCTTGTTTGAATCTGACAGTAAAAAGAATGAGTCTGTTAGATACAGTTAGCCTCACTAGTACAAGTGAACTCTTCATTTCAGTAGCTACAGCCATGCGGACTTGGGTCCCCACTATCTCGGCATCCCCAGTTTAATATTAAAGGGGATTTTGTACATCTGCTTAATAGTTAAATCCTGGTTTCTTTGGGACATAGCCCAGCTTATTTGAAGATGGAGGGTAATGGGTCTAGAGGAGCAATGATAGGCTCCATCCACCAAAAGACTGGTTTTCCATGAGAAATCTTTCTGCATTGCCACCTCAGCCAGGATTGGAGACACAGCAAAAAAGATGAGGACATTCAATCATGGCACCATCACAAAGGCCCTGTTTGAGCATACTCTAAGGGCAGCCAGGATTGTGCTCATTCTGCTCTCATTTGGAAGTTCTTACTTTTTTCCTGACATATCCTTTATTCTCTGGTCTAAGCCATGCTTATTCTTGACCCAAAGAACTTGAAAGAGTGAAACTACTCAGCAGGAAAAGTAGACTTAAAACAATAAAACATACTTATACCCAGTAATGACATCTATGATCTAATTTAAGGGCCAAGTCAGTATATATTCATGCAGAGTATTCACTGGAAGATCCATTAGGGATTTTACTTTGCTTCTAGTTGCTCTGTTACAGAGCATTAGTTTTATCCTTTCTTTCATTGCCTTGTGGGGTGCAACTCCTATACCCATCATTGGAAAAAAACATTTTTGACATTGATATGAATCCATGAGATTTGAATACACATCATATCAGAGCACTTTTATAAGCAGAAGTTTTGAATTTGTTGTTTGTTCTGCAGAAGAAAAGTTATTAATCATTTCTGTGAAAAATGCATGAGAAGTCTAAATTATCTGAAGTTTGGCAACTTTATCCTCCTAAAAATAGAAAGAAGTTGTCTTTATTCATTGCTTGTTAATGCTACACACGCGATGTCACTGATGCAAAGGTCACTAGCTGAAAAATAAGGGTTTAACAAGCAATTTGGAATTACATAGCAAAAACCAGCCAGTTTAACTACTTATAACCCTTCCAAACAGAGCCTGAAGAAAAGCGTATGAAACCCTCTGCTCCTTTGCATTTGTGAGGGGTTTTTTTTCAAGCCCAGATTAAAAGATGAATAAATAGAGAAAGGAAGAGAAGTATCAGAATCACAAAATCTCCACTCCTTTTCTCATGTGTCATGTTTTCGGGAGGATGAGGGATCTCATAGATTTAAGTAAATGACCACTTTGCCTATGTAATCTCATTGAGAAGATCCTTTATCAGCTTCTAGCCTTCAGAGAAGCAGAGATCTGTAAGGAGGGGCTGGTGGCAGCAGCCGTGCACTTCTGCCTCATTGCTGTTGTGGAACAAATGAGCTGTGGGGTCACAATCATGCTGCAAAAACTAAGAAAACAAGCACGGAGTGACTCCAAAAGAATTTTCAACTTGCATTTCAACACAGCTTGAGGGTTGTATGCACTAAAATCCCAATTGGTGGAGTTCACAGAGCTTAATCCTGAAACAAGTGTCTTTGGCATGGACTTAACCGAAGTCAAGGGACACTGTGGAAAGTTAAACAAACCTAATGCTTATTTTAAATTTTACTTTGCTCTGAAGGGAAGGCTTGCAAGATGCTGTCTTGTGAACAAAATCCATTTTCCTGAGGTAAAACTATCATTAAAAGTTAAGGAAAGAGTATTCACACATGGCACTGGGTTTTGTAAGCTGGTCTGTTTACCTGCACCTTCTGCCACGCGGCTGTGCCAGACGTGAAATGCCATGTGATAAAGGGCAGAAACTTACCATGATGCTAAACCTTCAACTAGCTGGAGGAAGTAGGAAGATCAACAAAATCCTACCTCCAGTCTCAAGAAGATATATTCATCTATTAACTTGAGCAAATTCTTTGATGCCCAACATTTTTAAAGGACATCTCCATCCCCTGTGAGAGATGCAGCCCCAAGGAGTCTAAGCAGGGAGGAACATGCAGGGTACTCAGCACCCCACAGTTGGTTGGAGTCTGTCTAGCAATCCCAAGAGAAATGGCCAAGGCATGGTATCTCGTCTCGCTTCATGGGGGACAGTGAGCAAGAACAACAGCCAGTGAAGGACTACATAACTGGCACACACTTCACTTGTGAGAAACCCAAAAATTAAACAATAGATAAGTTGAGTCACCTCCCCACTGCAACTCTACCAGGATACAGGCAGGAAAGTTTTGACTTTATGGACTCAGAATGATTTGCTGACAGCTTTAAACATCACTTTGTGTACTCTGTCAGTTTAATTGCATAGTATAAATAGGAACTGGAAAACAATTAGAATCCTATCTGAGTACAGGTGCTAATGGAAATTTCATAAAGAGAGTGAGAAAACTGCATAACTGGAAACTCTGCTAAAAAATCTTTGTGAGCCTTTTTGGTTTTTATTTCCCTCAGTGGATCAGGTGCCCAAAAGGCCCATGATCAGAATTCTATTTTTTTCTAGGATTTCAGAAAGCACTACACTCCCAAATCTCAGTAGAAAAGGTCCAGAACAAAATTTCCTTTAAATGGCAATTACTGCAGCCTTGACTACGATAAAGGACACAGGATTGTCCAGTTCAGCCAAATTGACTCAAGAATTTTAGTTAAATACTACAAACAACCCCCACCCAAAACAGAGTCACTATCTTCCAAATCCTCCCATTCTCAACTGTCTTGATCCTTCTCTCCAATGGTTTTTCAGCCATTGCAGTAGCAGGTCTGTTAAGGATAACACCTAAGGCTAATCCATTTCAGTGCTCCCCTTTTGTCTAAATGAGTCCCTTTCATAATCCAATGTTATTATTCACTTAATTACACTACAAACAAATCCAAAAGAGGGCAGTTAATGTTCTATCACTTCAGTAAAACCCTACTTACTGGGATTGCTTTATTCTTATTGGGCATAATATTGTGATTTCAAAGACTATCTCAAAGAATTTTAGAAAAGCCTACCTGTAAATTACACAGAAAATAATTTGCAATAAAATTAACATATTTGTAGGAGATTCTTGGCTTGTCACTACATTTTTGATTGATTATTCATGTGAAAACATAATTAGCTGGTAGAAACATTTCAGCTTTTCTGCATTTGCTGGCAGAACCCACGCCCTTATTCTGGCTCCCACGCTCAGCAGTCCTCTCTTACCAGAGCAGATGCAGCTTCTCATTGATTTAATTTGTTTGTCTTCCACAAATCTCCTGGACCAGCTTCATAATTTAATCATCACTAGATTATGATTTGTGATATTGTTGGCACAATGCCTATTGTTCTCAAAAAAGTTATGAATGCTGAAGAGCCCTTGCCTCAGAAAGAAACTTGAGGATTTTCTTCCTGCTGTTTGAGTTAATGTACTTATCAGATGGAGCTGTTAAATACTCCTATTTTAATAAGATTATACTGGATTACTGAAGTTATGACAAATTTTTTTCTGATTAACACACTTGTTTCCTTCTTAAAATGTTTCTAGAGTCATTTGTTTATATTAACTATATGCTATTCTTAAGATAATAACTGAGTCCAAAATAACAAGGCGTGAAGATGCCTTTATATATTTCCCAGTGCTGACAAAGGCTTGACTAAAAAGAATAACTGAAAGAACAGGCCAACAGCTGTATTTATATAAAAGCGGGATACCTTGAAGATGAAGCTTCAGTGGCACTGAGTCCAGGGTGAGTTACACAAGTGTCTAAACAGGCAGGGAGTAGAAACAATAGTGCATAATTTATTTGAGCAATTAACTAATTAACTAATCAACAGTCTTTGAATAGTGAATTCATCTAGAGTACTGCTCTGAATCCACCCACACTGTTACAAGAAACTGGTTAAATCATCCCGGTTCACAAACACATCTGAAGAAACCACAGTCTGCAGGAGGATATGCCACAAGAAGAAAGCGAGCTTAATGAGTTGAGTAAGTTATTCATTATAAACTATTTGCTCAGCTATAATCAGCCATCAAGTGACTGAACATATGCTGAAACGTGAGGGTGGAGACCTTACAGCCTCCAAATGCCTGAGCCCTGCACAGATAGATGAACCAGCTGGAAGTGCGGCACCATCACCTAGATAATCACAGACTCCAAGCACTCAGTAGGGACCAGCTTTGAACGGGTGCCCAGAAGCCAAAAGAAACAAATTTCTTCCCCATTAAACAGATTTATGGATTTCTTTTGTTCCTATGAAAACTGAACTATGCTAATAGAAAAAGACAAAATTATAACTAAAATAAACCACAATTCTAAGCTGAGGCTTCATTCCCTGTTCCAGGTCTTGATGACACAAATAAAGCTCAGGATGGAGCAAAGGGGCCCTAAAAACCCCAGATTTACTGTTGAGTGGAGTGGAAGCTGTGTTGAAAGTTATCATTATGTTGCTCAGATATTCCAGCGTAGAAGACAGCCAGGAAGGTTGTGCTGAGGCAGAGATTTCAGAATATCTTGGGCAAATCTAGAAGAGCTGCTATTACAGAGAAACCCATGGCTATATAAACTGTGTTACGGGCCTCGCCAGTATGGCCTCAGATACAGCATGATGCTGCTTTGCCATGTTTTAACATCGGCACTGGAAAGTGCAGCACAGAATCTTGCACAAAATTCCTTCCAACTGCCACTGTATTTGCACTTAAACTGCTTAAAAAAGCCCACCTTTTACACTTTTTCACTCCATTCACTGCTCCCCCCCTNGACCTTAAAGATTATCTAGTTCCAACCCCCCTGCCATGGGCAGGGACACCTCCCACTAGATCAAGTTGCTCAAAGCCCCATCCAACCTGGCCTTGAATACTTCCAGGGATGGGGCCTCCACAACTTCTCTGGGCAACCTGTTCCAGTGTCTCACCACCCTCAGAGTAAAGAATTTCTTCATAATATCTCATCTAAATCTACACTCTTCCAGTTTAAAACCATTACCCCTCATCCTATCATTACACTCCCTGATAAAGAGTCCCTCCCACCTTTTCTGTAGGCCCTCTTTAAGTACTGAAAGGCTGCTATAAGGTCTCCCCGGAGCCTTCTCTTCTGCAGGCTGAACAACCCCAACTCTCTCAGCCTGTCTTCATAGGAGAGGTGCTCCAGCCCTCTGATTATCTTCGTGGCCCTCCTCTGGACCTGCTCCAACAGGTCCATGTCTTTCTTATGTTGGGGGCTCCAGAGCTGAATGGTGAGAGGTGGAGGTGGAGGTGAGACCCCCACTCCAGGTGGAGTCTCACGAGAGCGGAGTAGAGGGGCAGAATCACCTCCCTCAACCTGCTGGCCACACTTAATTTGATGCAGCCCAGGTTGTGGTTGGCTTTCTGGGCTGTGATCGCACATTGCTGGCTCATGTTGAGTTTCTCATCAACCAACATCCGTAAGTCCTTCTCCACAGGCCTGCTCTCAATGCATTCTTTGCCCAGCCTGTATTTCATAGAATCATAGAATTGTAGAATGGTTTAGGTTGGAAAGGACCTTGAAGATCATCGAGTTCCAACCCCCTTGCCATAGGCAGGTATGCCTCCCACTAGACCTGGTTGCCCAAGGCCACATCCAGCCTGGCCTTGAACACCTCCAGGGATGGGGCCTCAACAACTTCTCTGGGCAACCTGTTCCAGTGCCTTACCACCCTTAAAGTGAAAAACTTCTTCCTAATATCTAATCTAAACCTGCCCTCTTCCAGTTTGAAGCCATTCCCCCTCGTCCTATCACTACATGCCCTAGTAAAAAGTCCTTCCCCAGCTCTCCTGTAGGCCCCCTTTAGGTACTGGAAGGCTGCAATAAGATCTCCCCGGAGCCTTCTCTTCTCCAGGCTGAACAGCCCCAACTCTTTCCGCCTCTCCTCATAGGAGAGGTGCTCCAGCCCTCGGATCATCTTCGTGGCCCTCCTCTGGACATGCTCCAGCAGGTCCATGTCCTTCTTATGTTGGGGACTCCAGAGCTGGATGCAGTATTCCAGGTGGGGTCTCACGAGAGTGGAGTATTTGTGTTTGGGATTGCCCTGATGCACATGCAGGACCTTGCACTTGGCCTTGTTGAACTTCATGAGGTTTGCACAGGCCCACCTCTCAAGCCTGTCCAGGTCCCTCTGGAAGGCATCCCTTCCCTCCAGCGTGTCAACTGCTCCACACAGCTTGGTGTCATCAGCAAACTTGCTGAGGGTGCACTCCATCCCAACATCCATATTGCCAACAAAGATGCTAAATAGTACCGGTCCCAGTACCAACCCCTGAGGAATGCCACTTGTCACTGGTCACCACTTGAACATCGACCTGTTGACTGCAACTCTTTGAGTGTGGCCACCCAGCCAATTCCTTATCCACCGAGTGGTCCATCTGTCAAATCCATATCTCTCCAATTTAGAAACAAGGGTGTCATGCGGGGCAGTGTCAAATGCTTTGCACAAGTCCAGGTCGATGACATCAGTTGCTCTTCCCTTAACCATCAACGCCATTGTAGAAGGCCAACAAATTTGTCAGGCACTGTTTGCCCTTCCTTTTGTCACTGACACACCTATAGGTTTCCTTGTTGCCCTTAATGTCCCTGGCCAGATTTAGCTCTACCTGGGCTTTAGCTTTTCTAACCTGATCCCTGGCTGCTTGGACAATTTCTCTGTATTCCTCCTATCTTTAATTCTCTTTATTTTTTCACTTGACTATCAACCCAGAGTAATGGCATTAAGTCAGTATTTACTATAGCAGCATAAGTGAGATTGGACCCTCTCCTTTGAATATGACCTGAGAACATAAGTTGTCAGAAAACTGTGAAATGGATCATCTGCTGAAATATGTTACAATTCTTATTACAGTGTTAGGAAATAAGTGCCACAGAATGTGCCTGTGTGCCGTATCTGCATTGTCTGCAGTGGTATCACTAGAATGGCCCTAAAGCAGTTGGGTCTTGCCAATTATTAGTCTCCAAAAGAGAGCATGCAGCAACCCTGTTTTGACAAGAAAGTGAATTTGATACTATGGACAAGGGCTGTTCAGTGACAGTTCAGAACCAAGGAACAGCGTATTTTTAGTGTAGATGTAGCTTGAGAGGATTAATTGGTCTTTTCCTTCAAATACTGGGTACATATTGTATACTGGAGAGATACTGAATATCTCAGGTCAGTGTGGCACAAAGCTTGTCAGTGTCGTGTTTGGAAGACTGTGAAAGCTGCATGTTGTTTGTTCCTCTGAATAGTCACATCAGAAAGCACAGAGCTAGCTTGGTATATTCAATCTATGTGACTGACATGCTTAAGCTGCCTTCCTCTTACTGCTTCCCTCTCACTAGCTGTATCCAACTATAAAGTTTGGTCAGGTTCTGCCTAACTCTTACATGACTACAGAGAAAGGAACATCCATCTATTCATTACCACCATCACCACTGTTTGGCATTGCAATTCTTCTGCTAGTTGAGGAACTGTTTGGGGCTGTTTGGGGCTGAAGGTGAAGAATACAACTGCAGAGAGAGGGCAGCTGCATGTCTTTAGAGCGACACAGCTGTTAGGATGGTCAGCACAGTTTTCTGCCTCTGCTGCTTCCCAGGGTTGAAAGTTTCCCACTACCTCTGAGCCTGCAAAGCAAAGACTACCACGTTATCACCCATGTCTGTGTTGATAAAGAAATAGTTCTGGGCATATAACATCTGAAATGTCTGCAAGTATCACACAATTTATAGAAGTCCTTTCCTGGAAAGCTGTGGAGATGTAAACCAAGGGTTGTGCTTAATAACAAAAACTAAATCTCCCTGTTGAAAGGTTAGAAAAATCCCTGTATTTTCACAATGCTGAGATTAGAGGTCTGTCTCCATTACAGTGGTAACATCTATGCCAGGGCAGCTGAAGGCAGATGGTCATTACACTGACAGCACTGCTAATGAGAAGGAAAAGCAGCCCTGTCTGTAAGTTGACCCTACTAGAGAAAGTTTCATTTTTAGGTACGATGTTGACTAGGTGGCCATTCAGCTGTCTGTATCCTGTGCTTTGTGTATTGAGTGGCTACACACGTAGAATCAAGTCAGGGCATGAGCTTGAGCACTGTGTTGGTACTGTCCAGATTTTTATATTGTTAGCACATACTCTGGTCATATTTTAGTGTGTGCAAGTTAGTACTCTCCCAGATAGTGGCCAGGAATGGTCTGGGGCATAGCCTGCACCAGGCACCTTTCCCAAAAGGCAGTTTGCAGATGGCCATCCTGTTTAAGTGGGCAGGAGGGTTTCATCTGATGATGGTGAGTTGTGCTGTGCCATGTAGCCTCAAGGCCAGACCACAGTTCCTCGCTCACTTTATTTTCTTGCACAAACATAATCACTGATACCAATGAAAAAGACCTGGGATTACTGTTTTGTGAAGTACTAATTCTGATTTTCTTCTGAGTGGGGAAGATAAAGCTTTTTTTTTTTTTTAATGTCAGATCAGTTCAAAACCCAGGTCACACTTTACACTCTGCTCTTTACATAAAAATGTATAAAGAAGAGGCAGCAGTGATGGCGAACTGAACCATCATCTGGTACAGCAGGACTGGTGTGCCATTTGCCTCTGCACAGGGAATAATTAAGTAAATTGGAGTTCCTTCCACAGGATTGCTAAAACATATGGCCGAGGGAGGCAATATGACAGAGGTCTGTAAAATAAGAGTGGACTAAAGAAGAATTGTTTACTGTCTCTTCCGTATAGGAAGTAGGACACATCCAAAGAAACTGTCCAGTGGAATGTTCAGGACTTGAGTGCGATGCAGTGGAAAGAACTACTTCTTCACAAAACATGGTTAGTCTGTGGAGCCCCTTACCACATGTTGCTGTGGGTGCCAAAAGTTCACATGAGTTCTACAACTGATTGGTCCAATTCATGGAAGAAAAGTCTGTCAAGGGCTACTAAATTTTAAGATGCTACCTCTGACTATGGGACACCTTGCTCCTCCAATTGCTTAGAACTGGGTGAATATTCTGGGAAATATCACAACAACCGTACAATTTCATTGATATCTGTTGTTGGCCACTGCTGGAGACAGGCTGTGGTACTAGACAGATCTTTCATCTGTATCAGTGTGGCTGATGCTCTTCCCTGCCTGCTCTGCTACTCCACCATTAAACCTGTCTGTGGGCAGTTTTCTCCCATATTTATTATGCAGCTGAGGTCCTGGGGGAGAAGAGGGTCTTCCTCTGCCTTTCCTAAATAATACCAGTAAGCAGGAGGTGGTCTGTCTCCCTTTGCTGGCCAAGAGTTGCCAAAAGAGGAGGAAGGAAAAAACACTCCTCCACCCCCAGGAAAGCTGGGGGATTTGAACAGCACTGAGTGTTAGGCAGCTTTTGTCTGCTCCCTATTTGCTTCTCTGTCCCTGAGCTCATACTGGCATTTGGATGAAGAGAGAAAGATATCACTTCCTGTACCAAATGGCTGCTCTTTCCCAGAAGGCTAATGGGTAGATCTCAGCCTGAACTCTCAGCCAAGAGAGGGTTTAACCTTTGTCCAATAGGAGAAAAATCTGACTCTGATTCAGCCTTAGTTTTTAGGAACTGTATTCCCCAACTTGTAACTCAGTCTCTAAGAGTGCTGGTTCCTGGGCTCAACACAGCGAACCCAGGATGCAGCTCAGTGGTCTGTGATAAGAAGCCACATGAGCAGGTGGTCTTTTCTGGCCTCCAGGTCTGTGACCTGCTCCAAGAACATTAATACATGGTCTGATTTAAAGAATAAGGTCTGAAACTCTAAAAGCTCTGAAAATGCTACACAGTGCATTAAGAATGAAATGGCAGACTAATCCCCATCTCTCAGCCTCTCATTTCCTAGCAGGGATACGCCTGCCTCATGAGCAATGTTAGGCACAAGGGCTTGAGTAAATTGTACAAGCACAGTTATAGTTACACGGGTCCTCACAAACTGGTGTCAGTCCTGAACTTCTTGCAATCATGATCCCTTTTTGAGCTTGTTTATCTTCACACAACACCTGAACTCTAGCCATGGAAGAGCTAATTGCTTGGAGAATCTGACCTTAGACTGTGGCAATACATGTTTATACCTGCAGCCAGACATCATAGCTCTCATTTCCCAGTCTATGGGAACTGAACTGAGAGTGGTAAGTCAGCATAATTTGGTTTTATTACCTTTTTCTTTTTAGAAAATGGTTGATTTTATACTATACACATTAAAAAGCTTAAATGAAATGTTTGAGATTTTTTTCCTAATCTTCCACAACCCTCTTTGCATCACAGTCATGACCAGTACTTTGGGAAGCACTGAATCAAAGGCTAGTTTTCTAGACCTTCTACAGTCAGCAAATACTCTGCTTCTCAGCTGACATCTAAAATAAAACTTCCTTCCTATTCCTTCCAAGCTCAGTCCCTTGTTTCCTCCTTCTACAAGGGCTGCCTTTCAGCATTTCCGTCAGGAGGTGAAGAAGAAAAGCTCTTTGACACAAGAAGGATTGCTTACTTCATTGCCTAGTGTGTTTGTCCTGGACTTGCATTTCCCGATATTATTTCCTTTCNTAAAAAGCTTAAATGAAATGTTTGAGATTTTTTTCCTAATCTTCCACAACCCTCTTTGCATCACAGTCATGACCAGTACTTTGGGAAGCACTGAATCAAAGGCTAGTTTTCTAGACCTTCTACAGTCAGCAAATACTCTGCTTCTCAGCTGACATCTAAAATAAAACTTCCTTCCTATTCCTTCCAAGCTCAGTCCCTTGTTTCCTCCTTCTACAAGGGCTGCCTTTCAGCATTTCCGTCAGGAGGTGAAGAAGAAAAGCTCTTTGACACAAGAAGGATTGCTTACTTCATTGCCTAGTGTGTTTGTCCTGGACTTGCATTTCCCGATATTATTTCCTTTTTTTTTTTTTTTCATTTTTCCCATAGGAAGGCATTCTATTTTTGTGCTAATACTGTGCCATGGTTGTGCTATTTTTGGGAATGAAGGAAGAGGTGGCTGACTGCAGTAAGGTTTTCTTGTCGTTTTCTGACATTCTCACCAGTACTCTGGACTGCTTATACAGATACCAGCTGAGGGATGGAGGGAAAAGCTAGTTACAGTAAATGTGGGGTTTGGGGTTTTTTTCCTGAAATAAGTAATTCATGTAATAAGACCAAACCATCTAACACATAATGAGCCAATATCACTATGTGAAATTCTGCAAGTAGGATGCATAGTGGAGCCAACAACAAGTGGAATAACTCCTAGAAATCTCACAACTTAATTGACTATAGCAGTTCTTCAGTGCACATTTAGAAAGATTGAGACCCATCACCCAAACTTTTCACAAATTAGCTTAAAAGATGCTCCACATAAAGTTTGCCAATACACTAGTTAAGACTCCTACTCTTCTTTCTTCCCCATGCAACTCGAAGAAGACATGAAACAATCTCTCCCTTCCCTCTCTTTATCTTTTCAATCTTAGAAATGTCAGGAATGCAATATCCTGTTTTCTTTGGTTTTGCTGGGGGGCCTTGTGGGTGCTTTAGGAAATGTTTAAATGTTGAAACTTTAATAAAGAGCTCCATGTTCCAAAAGAACCTCATTAGTCATGGACAATGAAAGACTATTAATAGCAACATCAACAATATGCAAACAAAAAGTCAGAACAGTGTTTAAAAGCCCTTTCTTTTTTCAAATGCTAAAGATCCTCTCACTTCAGTCTTGTGATAGCCTCACTTTATTACTCTGCAGTCAGCTTTTGTTTGTAAAACCGTAATTTCTATTGTAAACACCCCTTCCCAGAAATTCTCTTCCGCTTTTGAAAAAAGACACCTCTTTCAAAGTTTTTACAATCCATCACAAAAAGGTAAAAGGATCCCATTTTTGTCCCTTTGAAAATCAGAATTTTCACTTTTGAAACAATACAACTTTTAAGAACACTAACCTTGAAATAACCCAGGCTAACTAAAGTGATTTCATAGTAAGTTAGGGAAGTAAAGACTATTAGCATTTTACTGTGGATGAACCATTCACACTAACAAAATGCAATGTTTTACTGCACACCCTTGCTAAGGCTTCTGAATTGTGACGAAAAGAAACAGAACAGATTTGCTTCTAGAGGAGAGAGAGAGTAAATGCAAGCACATTTAAAACAGCTCCAACATTCAGACTACTTATGATGCTATGAACATGCCTCTTTTAAAAAAATAAACAGCTCCCCAGCGAGACTCAACTAAAGTTACAAACTTGATAAATTTGAATGTATGTCAGGTAAACTAGTAAGGAAGAATCAAATCTAACCTAAAAAGGAAGAGTCCCTATAGCAGAATGAAAACATAAAAGAGATGGAAAGGCCCAAATGAAATATCTACCTTTAAGCAATGTCTTTGCATTCTCTCTGCTTTTTTGTAATGTGATCAAAGTCACTAAGAATTTATATACAGCTCAGTGTCTCTTTGGACAGCAAAAAACAACTTAGCAACACAACCAAGTCAATCATTCTTCTACAACACAACATGTTTTTAATTAAGAAGGAATGCCAGGATGCAGGAGACCTTACAAGTTCAATAAGCCAAGAGCATTCAATTTTTGGAAGTGGGGGAAAGGGTTAAAGCTTTTTATTGTAAACTTCACATGTTTTATGTTAATGTAACTGTTTAAGCCCTTTCTTGCCTTTCTGATCATGTCTTTTGACAGGAAAGGGAGTATTTGTTTTGTCTGATTTTTAACTCTCAGGAAAGCAAGCTAGAACTATTCAAAAATGTCTATACTTTATTCTGACCTCTGCCTTCCAAAAGGAGCAGTTTAGGCATGATGCATTTTCCAGAGAATGGAAGTATGAAATTCCCTTTCTAATGGAAAAATCTTACCTGGGTAATCATTCTTGTCTACATCTGAGTCTCCTCTTAGAGTGAAGCCAAATCCCGAAGGCATAGACTGTGAGGCCCAGGCTCCATTGAGAACCTGGGAAGGGTTAGTATTTAACCCATTACTGCATCCATTGTAAATGAGCACTTTCCCTCTTCTGTCTTCTCCTGCAAATGGTGCACCAATAGCAATGTCTGTAGTGCAATAAAAGAATAAAAAGAATAGGCATAATTAAAATAAAGCAAAAATTAAATCCCTGCAGGAAAACAGACAGAAATGGCTTCTGCTACATACATGCAAGAACTTCAATGTTCTGTACTTCTGTATGGATTCTAGTTTTAAGGCAAATACACAAGGATGTTTGTAGTGTCTTTTGTGTGTTAAACTTTCATGAGAAAAGCTTACAAAATCATCATATGAAGGGGTAATTGCATTATACGAAATAGCTAGTCCACAGTGGACTCCTCTATCATATTTGCAGGGCATTTCATAAGCTTTAATAAAGCAAGATCTAATGCATGCTTGCTTCTACTTCCATATTTTTAAACAGACACCAATTTTCCTCGATTTCCTCTATCACCTAATTAATAAGGAACAGCTGTTAAATAAAATTAATTTTCTTTTTCCAGATAAGATATTCAACATAGACAAATAAACCCACCCCCCTCAAACATCCAGTACTTTAGTATGCAAAAGAGAACAATGGAATATAATGTTTTCGTCTATACCAAGCCAACATCTTATTGAGAAATGGGAATAGTACTAAGTCAGGAATTTAACAGGAGGCCTTGGGCATTCTGCAATTAAGCACTGCAATCCTTAAAAAATGAGGTGCCATAACCCAAAGCGGAACTCACAATGCTCTTCTCCTTTCCTACACATGCAACATGGAGAGAATCATGTGTCTAGATTGAGATTCAACAGCCACACTAGTTGAGCTAGCCAATAGGAAACACTAGAGGAGGATATGTAGCTACAGCTCTCCTTTTTAGGTTCTCATCTAGGAGCTGATGCTGGACTCCTTTATTAAACTTGACTTCAGCACCTTCACTGTAAAGGCATGCATGCACCAAAGCTATATGACTGGCATCTTCAGTTACGAAGCAAAAGACTTTGGCTCTAGATTCTGCTAAGCCTTCTCTACACAGTCAGAGAAAAAAGGAGGAATATCTCCTCCCTTTCTTACCAGAATGTGGGAGAGCAGGGATACCAACATTCCCTGCCCAGAGAAGCTGAGGGCTTCTGCTGTTGCTCACAGGCAGAAAACAGGAAATCTCCACCATGAGGTCCAGCTGAGCTGGACTCCATGGTAGGATTCCAGGAGAACTCAGTGAGGGTATTCTCAGGAGTCACAATCCAGTGGCTTCTTCCCACAGGATGAGATTTGGATTTTATGCACCCTGAACCCCAATACAGACTATGGCTCCTGACATTACTTATCCCTTGCACAGGAGCCACACATGGGCAACATCGCCCTAGAGTCCAGTGGCTAGAGCACTGTGAAAAACAGCCCTCAAGTTAAGGAGGACCTAAGTCCATTAATTTTTCCTTAGTGGGCCAACTGTCTTTAAGGCTACTGTGCAAAATATCTCCTCCAGGAAAAATTCCTTGGGGTTTTGAATGCAGACATGCCTGCTTTGCAGATCCCTAATATCCTGGAAATAAGAAGTAAGGAAATGCATGGGTGTTACTGACCATGTCTAGAAAGCTAACTCTAGGAGCTCAAGGCATCCAGGCTATTTCAGATAATTAAGCAAGTTAGTTTAATTGGATTTTTTTCTTGAATTTAGGCTCCCAGTTAACTTACATAAACATTTTGTTGTGTGCGTGTGCTACAGGCATTTGAAAAAGGTCCCATTATGCACCTGCTTCTTTCAGTGCCTAAGTACCAATGGAAGTCTGATTCCAAAATAGGATGTCTGTACTTGTCCAGTTCTTTCATTGCAGGAAAAATGCTCCATTTACTGAATCTCATTCAATTCTCAAACTCATCCAAGCATTTGAGGAGACAAGGAGAACTCTACTTTTAAATAAATGCAACACCTTAACTAAGTATTTAAATGAAATTATAGTCATAAAACAACAGATAATATTTTTATTTAAATGAACATGCTAATATTTAGTAAAAATTAGCACTGTAGTCAATATTACTGCCCTCCTATAGGTAAGCTTTTCAGGGTTTGTGCCTCAATGTCAGTTTCATTGGGAGTAGTGTAAATTCTCTTGACTTTCAAAGGCAGTTACATGTTAAAAAGCCTTTTTCACCCACTGCACAGAAACTTCATATTCACTGCTTAGCCATTTTTAATTTCAGTGTTATACAGAGATATATATTACTACATTACATTTAAATTACCATTATATCCATCTTGATTGAGATCTCCAAGGTGCGTGATTGCACTGCCAAATCTACCGAACACTTCAGTGCCTGTCAGAATTTGTGCATCTCGGAAGAGGAAAGCACTTTCTTGCAGGTATAGATAAACTTGCCCAACTTCTTTAGGCTTGCTCTCAAATTCTCGTTCCATAAAGAGAGGGGCACCAACTAAGATATCATCTAAACTGGAACAGTCAAACAAAAAACAGTGTCACTGAGAGATTGAGTGTAATCAACACAGTTCATGCATTTGTTAAACAGGAAATTGATAATCATCGTAGAATCATAGACTAACTGAGGTAAGAAGGCACTTCTGGAGTTCTAGTCCAAACACTTGGTCAAAGCATGGTCAACTAGGGAAGGCTGCCCAGCGCCATGCCCTCTCCAGTTTTGAATATCTCAATGGATGTAGATTCCACAGCCTCTCTGGGCAACTGCTTCCACTGTTTAATCACCCTCACAGCAAATACGTTTCTTCCTAGGTTTACACAGAATTTCTTGCACTTCAGTTTATGCCCTCAATAGACACTGAAAAGCTATACTTTGCAGTTAATGATCCAGAAGTCAGGAATTTAACTCAGAGGGGATCCATGTGATTAGCACAAATTCTGTAGATCTATCCAGCTAACAGTGCTAGTGAGAAACAAATTTTAGTATAAAATTTAGCTTTTAAAAATTATACATCAGTAAGTGAACAACAGAACAATAATTGCCTCTTTCCAGCAGATTTTGGAAGTTATATACATGAAACATGGGTAGAGCATCAATTAATAGAGAATGCCTCATCATTAATTCAAATGGAAGCTGGGAGACAAAGCTAAGGCTTTATTTCTGAAAACACTTCTGTTGAATGTTAGATACATGAGTAGTTGCAGTGCTCACATAATTTGCTGTATTAATTACTGGAGAGAAAGAACATCATAAAATTACAAAAATATGAGGCTTAGAGGGAAAAGTCCTTCTGCCCATTTTGCTACACCAAGAAGAATCAGTAAAAAAAAGGCAGACTAATTGATAATTTGCATGTTGTTCTAAATGGAGGTGTTTCAAAACATGTTACCAACATTTACTTAGCAGGAAAAAAAGACCCTTTACTGGACAGTAAAGAATAAAGTCAAGCAAGATTGACAGACACAAAACAAGCAGAAATACTCTAAATAGATTATTCTGAGATATGAAATGATAGTATCAGATTAACTTCTGAAGGTTGCTCAAGCCCGTAAAAACTAGTGGGACAATTCCTATTATATTCACTGGACATTTGCCATCTATATTAAGGAACTCTGTTACTGGAAATAACTAGTACTACTTGATCCCAGAATTTTTAATTTGGAAAACAAATTGCTCTTGCTCTAATTCATCTTGCTTTAATATGAAACTTTGTTCAAAATTTGTAATACTTGTAGAAACCTTTCTACTCTCAACTCATCATTTTCCCAATAGTGATGTTTTCACAAAGGCTTTATCCATTAGTAAACCAATTAGTAAAATTGCACTACATTGTTTTTCCAATCCTGGTAGAAAAAAGCCCATATGATTTAGGAGTAGCTCAGCTACTACTTTACGATAGATATAGACTATGGTTCTAAGGTAAATACTATAAATTTAGTACAGAATATCTCATCTAGAAGCCTTTTAATCACATTGTAGAACTGACACATTCCATAAATTGCGACAAAGTGCTTCTAGAAATGTTATTTTTCTATTACAAGTTTTATAGTATGTTTCCATAAAGGAAACTGTAATTCAAAATGTCAGGTCACTTTGGTACAGTTGTTCTATTCTTTATATGTCAGATTTTACCCCATGGCATGAAAAACTAAAAAAAGGAAGGAAGCAGATGCTGACTTGACATCAAAGGTGGGATTTTCCTTTCACACTAAACATCAAAAAGTCCTCCTCTACTAATGGAAGATGTTCGTGGTTGGGACAGAATGTCAGCTGAAACAGTTGCCATGAAACAATAGCAACAACAAAAACAGAATAATGAATGCTCTTTTTTTTACAAGTTATTTTATGTATGCCATGTACTAAAAGCATTACACAGTAGCACTATCATCAATTATTTTATTACATTCCAGTCCAGATATTCTCACTAAGACTGGGACTCCATGGTGTTACGTGCTGTACAAACCATTAAGTAAAAGATTCGCTTGGCTCCAATGAATATTTTACAAAATTGGGATTATAAGACTAAGGGAAGATTTTTTAGAGGTGTAAAGAACCAAAAGATTCAGAGTCAGGAAGCTCCCTGTTCATTGATGTTACATAAGTAGATACCTAGATACCTTTTAAACTCTGGCCCATAGAGCAATATCCAGAGTGCCTAAAATGGTGAAAAGAGAGAGGCAGACTATCTATCATCCACAGTGGCCTAAAATTCGCTAAGCAGAAGCCTAACCCAGAATACAAGATTTACCAGATGAGACAGAAAGCAAGCAGACAGGAGCTGGAGTCTGTTGTGCAGGGATCACAGCATCTCAGCTGGAAGTGCACAGTGCTGGGTTATTTTTCTACAAAAATTTCTGCTTTGTTAAAATAAATGACAATGATTGTATAAAATGAATGAAGAGAGCAGTGACCAGAACCCAGTAGCTAAGATGGGTGATCTTCTGATGTGCTGAGGGAAAGGTGGGAGGAAGGCAGTCATCTAAATTACACTGTCCTATTTCTAAACTGGTTATGGGCAGTGGAGCTGCATGGAACACCCGCAGCACTTTGCCTTCCCTCCAGGACTTGGCATGTCCCACCCACATCAAAGCCTTCCTTTCCTCACCCTCTTGATTTCCCCCCTTCTCTGTTAGTGCTGAGCTCTGTAGGTCAAGGCAAGCTGCTTCAGCAAGTCCTCTGCAAGAAGGAATGCTCCTTCAGGCAATTCTAGACTTTGAGGTTTGGTTTTCTGGTTTGGGGTTTTTTTTTTATTTATTATTATTTTTTTTCACTGTCACAGCAGTGTACCACAACCAGAGAGGAAGGGTTCTTCAGCTACCCTGCTCTCTCTGATCCTCATTTACTTATACCTGGTTTCTCTCCAAGTGGGTAATAAGCAAGCAATTGCTGCTTGCCATGCTTTATAGTCAGTTTTACTTTCCAGCTCCTACAGTTTAAGTATTTAGACATCAAACAGTCAAGGGGGGGTCACTTGTTGGGTTATAAGTACCTATGTGATTAGAATTATGCATTTTTTTTTGGTGAAGGAGGATATTTCAACTGGCTTTTAAATTGTAGGAGTTTATATTTAAAACATTGGAGTTCTGAGCCAAATTCAGGTTGATGTGATTCCTTTTAAAAGGCCGTAAGAGCAAAGTAAAAGCCGCTGGACAGTAATATTAAATCATAAAGTGCAGTTCAGTTTGCAGTAGTATTTTGAACTGGTTCATCAGATTTATTTCATTACTCCACTAAGATGTTGAAGTTAATGTAAATTATACATTTATTTTTGTTCCAGCACAGAAAGGTAACTAGCCAGTATTGCTTCCCTTCTGATAAAAAAAAAAATCTTTAAAAAGCTGACCACCTGCTGAGACTGTATGCAGTTTCTTTGTATCCTGCCGAGTAATAAAAAGCAGGAGTATGGGAAATGTCAAGAGGTCAAAGTATAACTATGGGGAGCTTTGATATAGGCCAAATAAAAGACCAGTAAACAGTTTATTCCACTATTTTTATTGGACTGTTTCAGTCTAAATTGAAAGTGTACTGTTTTTTCCTCCTTACTAGGAATGTAGTCTGTAACTTGATGGCAAATCTTGCTTGATTTGTTAAGTTTCATTGTGAATTTCTCATTATTAGCCGTGGGCAACTAAACACTAGTTCAAACAATATCTTCAGTTTCCCTGTTCTCCCTGCTATCCTGATGTGGTGCAGATAAAACTACAAGAGTCGCTCTGGAACACTTGCAGAATTGCTGGAGCAGAAGGTCTACAGAGCTTTTTTCCTAGGATGAGACTAATCTTTAAGCTATGTCTTCAGTCTTATTATAGCAAAGCATTATTGCTATTAATCTTTTCAGCATACAACTTAATCAGGCTTCTCATACTGATAAGGCCATCACTACTTCCTTTATCCTTAGCTGCACAAAAAAACCAAGTGAATTAGAAGTGAACATTTCCTTTTTGTTTTTTTTTCTCTCTCTCTGTTTTACTCTCCTTTTCAGATAAATATTTCTATCGACTATATGTGCAAACCAGCAAAGACAGACTACATATCTAATCAGACATGTTTATCAAGTGGAGCTTTTTGTGTTTTGTTTTCTGTGGGATGTTTGGACCTCAGAGAGAGTCATTAGATTTCTCTTAAGATATAGACTGGCAGACCACACAGGCCTCAACAGCAGTTTGATTATATTATTGACATAAACTGTGGTCTTAGAGGTACACACAAAATATGAGACCTGCCAAGTATCCTTATGGTTCACAGGAAATAACCTGCACAGGAAATAGCTTGGTTCAGTGAGAAGCTAAATAGTAAGTTCCCTGAAAGTCTAATGAATGTCTATTGTAACTCAGATTAATGTTTCTCCACCCTTTCACATTAGTAATGCATTATGGTACGACTAAATTAATCCTGACTGTGTATATCATAAAAATAGGAATTTTCAAAAGCTATGGTACTATGACAAAATTTGGCCTCAGAAACTTGGAAAGATTTGAGTACCATGAAGCCACCACAGAAACTGTTGAAACTGCTTTTTTGCTTTTTTTTTTTAATTGGAACTGCAATGACATTTTATCAACTTGTTACTTTTGTCTTTTCTTGTATCTTTCACTCTTTAAAAGGTCACTGACAAGAAGCAATTATTTAGCCCAGAAAAAGTATTTAATGCACTATGTTTAAGCACCTAATAAGAAATGATCGCAAGAAAAGAATATGAAGTAGACACATCTGAGACATTTTGAAACAGGGAAGAGTATGCCACAACTCTAAATATAATCTTGGCTCACCTTTGTGCAGACTTTCAAGGCTCTGAGCTTCAGAGATCTTTATCTTCTTTCTAGAAAGCTAGTACCAATATTCACTTACTGAAGTCCTGATCTTCTAAAACATTTAATTAGACTTTACATGAGTTCAAAGTTAGCAAGCGTTTTGTTCAACAGAGCCTGAAATCCCTGAGTGTCTTAGGCATGACCCTGGGAGCTGAGCAGCGTTGTCCCTCAGACAAGCACAATGCCTGTCATAACAACTATGGGCCACAGACACTTCTTGGTCCACTGACAAAAATGTATGGCCAACCAGCAGGTGCTGGAATGAGGAGTTGATGATACTGGAAAGCATTTAAAATTGAGAAGTGAAGCTATGTGTGGTCCACATGTGAGAAGACAACTGCTTTTGAGAATGGGAAAATGAACTTCTGACTTTCACCTATCTATTCCAAGCAGTAGCTAGCACTGTTTATTCCCGTTCTTCCACCTGGATCTGTTTCCTAAGACTTTGGACATTCCTGCTTTGCCACACTGCTTTGAATAAATATTCAGGAAGATAAACTGACCCAAACTAGGCCTGCAAATACTTGTGCCACTGTGATTGCACAAAGATAAGCCTAAAGATTAAAATTAGAAAAGTAGAGAAGCCAAGAGAAGCATTTTGAGGTATGAAGCACCTGAAAACCTATGTTTATTAATAAATATCAGGCATTGCTTCTATGAACGTTCAGTGGAGCTGAATATATTTGGTAACCTACCCATCATTGTTAACATCAGATACTGCAACAGTGTACCCAAAATAAGACGCCATCTGGAAATAAAAAACAACAGATAGGCTTTCATATCAGATATCAATTTTCAATTTTTTTTTGCTGATAATCCTCTTTGTTTCTATGGCCATTAATTCTAAAAAATATTTTATATATTCTTGAAACGATGTTAATGAAACTATATTCTCTAGAGATACAATGTTTCATCACATAGTTGCTTGATATTACCTGTTCACCAGTGAAATTCTGGATAAAGGTCAAGTCTGAAGAATTAATAATCGAGACCTGGTAACAGAAAAAATATGGAAAGTTTCAAGCACACATGGAGATGATACAGTGTAACATCACTGCAAACCAATTTGACACACTGAAGGATGGTCTAAGTGGCCAAGAAAAAACAATTCTTTTGTTTCACCACAGTTTTCCTGCATGACCTTGAACAATCACTAAGATTATATGAATGTCAGGTCCCCCATGAATAAAATGGGGAAAAGACTATTTTCCTTCCTTACTGGACACTGAACAGCAAATCACACACTATCAGCTAACAAGTGACTACATTAGTATGCATGAAAAAACAAAGTTAAATCATTAATATATACATACATACATATATATGCACGCACACCCCCCCCTTTCCTCTGAAAAATGGTACTAATAAGTTCCAGAGACACAAGGAGTTTTGGCTGGATGGGGCTTTGAGCAACCTGGTCTAGTGGGAGGTGTCCCTGCCCATGACAGGGGGGTTGGAACTAGATGATCTTTAAGGTCACTTCCAACCCAAACCGTTCTGTGATTCTATGAAAACTGAGAACGTGTCTGTGGCTGGGATCTCTCCCAGTCAGGTTAGTTCTGAAACCTTTTTTTCCTATGAGGCAAAAGATGTATCCACACACGTATATTGTTTTCTCCCTTCAATTCTAACTGCATATCATGACTTTCTGCATCTGGTATTCAGTGTATATACTTAGAGCACTGAAAATAAACATGAATAATCTGAACTTGGACTTCTCTCCGCCATGGACACAGCATTGCACATGAAATATGCTAACTGATGCGCAAGCTTAGGTCTGATAACACTCAGCGGGTATAGGGATACTAGTCATACTCAAAGCATGCTTCTAATTGGCTACTGAAAAAAAGACTTCAGAAAGAACTAAGTGCTTAATATTCAAAGCCCAAACCAACACAGCCAGGTAAGCATGAGGGTGAAAGTCACTGGCAGCTTTCTCTGACTAGAAAGTTTGGGATCAAAGAGACAGAGAATATAATGTAGATTTTAATCTTCCAAATAGTTTAACAGCATTCTCACTATAAGAAGGATAAAATGTGGGTCCAGTACATACATAGCCAAAATTCTGTGCTCCCCTTGGGACTCCAGCAACCAACTCTGAAAAGATAAATGATCAAGAGATCAACAGATAGCTTGTGCTATCTGAGTGGTGCATGCAACATGCACCCCATGCCACTTAATTCTTCCTTGACATATAACCCTTAGGATTTTGGTTTGTTATCTGCATCAGAAACACCTGCAAATCACTTCAAAAAATTAATTCATAAGATTTTAACATTCCTTCAGTGCACCTAGTTGCATGAAATATTACACCTTAACTGCTGAATACACTCATCCAGACATCTCTTTCTGCCTAGCATTACTTAACACAGCACAGTATAATAAAGCTCTTAGTACAATTCTGCTTGTCACCTGACAGCTGTGGATTGATGGAACCAGAATTAGTTGTGGCATCACACACTAGAGTACAGCAGCTAAACACAACTGTCCTTACAAATACCCCTGTTCTTTCTGGCTGCTCAACAGTTTGTCTCATCTGTTACTTGGCTTGATGTCATGAAAGTGTTCGACAAGTTCTGCACAGGCTATCTAAAAGCATTACAAGTAATTTTTTTTTGAGTGGCATTGGGGGAATCCATTGAACAAGAACATGAAACATGGGACCTAGCTGCCTTCTAGGATGTAATTCTGCTGAATGATGAAATCTTACACAACTAGTGGAAAAAATTGGAAAAAAAAGAAGAAAAGAGCAAAATCACAGCCTGCAGTCTTACTGTCTAAACCTTCTCTCATTAGGATATCCACATCAGAAGATAGCAGCAGGAACTTCAGATATCAGAGCACTTCAGACACCTGCTTGTATTGACCTCGCATTCCTCTGTTCCTCTTTGGGTTTATATACTCCCCTGTGGTTGGAAGTAGTAATGAAGGATTGAACAGGACTCAGGATGACTCCCAGGTCAGCCAACAATGTGATTCTTTGTGCCAGTCGTTCACGTTACTTACTGATTCAAGAACCATCCATTATAAAAATGTTAATATGTATTAAAATATATATTTAAGTGGCTGCAGCCTTCCATTACCAGGGACACATTTTTTTTCCACATTATAGCATTCAGCTGAAAACTATTAATTTTTTTTCAACACATAGTGGCACAGGACAGGAAACTCTATAGGGATTAAGCAGCAGCAGTTCTGGGGAGCCAGGTTGATTTGTAGAAATGTACTGTGTCTATTGGCTTTGTGAGTCTGGAACATGGAGCTGTTCACCCCCTCAAGAAAGCTAATCCTTTAAGCAATACTTTCTGACAGTCAGCCTTACACAAGAAACATAGCTCTTAAGGTATGAAACACTGGATCACAGATATTTTCACTAACTATATGTTTTGAAATCCTGTACAATTTCAGAACACTTGAAAATAGCTAAATCGTGCAAATCTCTATTTATAACTGATTATTTCTAATGTACTCCACCAAACAAACAGCTGTGAGAGGAGCTTTTCCTCTACACTGGATTCAGCTTGCAGAGACACAGAAAAACTAGTGTTCAATTTCTAATACACCCACAAAACTTACTTTACAACTTAAAAATCAGGCAACGTTCAGCTTGGTTTTAGTTCTCCTGCCACAGTACTTTGTGCTACGAGTTCAGTACATGAATTAAGTGAGGTTTAAGTCTTGTTGGTATTTAGTGAAAGCCTCAGCGGTGTTGCAGGAACTATTGCTGCTAAACCCAGCCCCTGCAGGATGGATTGCTCTGACTTTGTCCTTAAAGAATTACAGAACTATGTTACTGGAGCTGCCACCTTCCAGGGCAGGTTTCCCTAGCCATGTGAAACTAATAAATATCCTGGGTCACCTTTTGCCAGAGGGAGCAACTTGAACCACAGCATTTGAGCTGAATTCTAAGTTATGTAAGGACATTCTGCACATTTAAAACAATATTTATCCTCTAATTTGGGTCAAAACCTGTTCCTCAGTGCATGCTGCCCTACTTTATGAAATCATAGAGTCTTAGAAGGCGGTGAAGATCATGAAACATTTCAGGTGAAGGTTTCACAGTGATGATGTTTTTAAGCAATGCTATTAAGTCTGTGAGATGTCTGGTTCTTTGTGGATGACAGTTGCTGTCTAAATGAAAATTACTCTAAATATGTCCTGTATCAAACTTACTTGATCCAAGAATCTTTACAAAGTCTTTACAAAGTCTCATTCTATATTCAAAGTCTGATTCTATATTCAGACATTTATATTCATGCGCATTCAGCTTTTCCTAATTCAAGGGACTAACTGAACACCTCATCTTCCTGTAGAATGTTTTCTCTCCCTCTAAGCCCGGGTTTTAATAAAAGGAACCCAATTCCTCTGTCTTCTACTGTTAAATATAAGGCTTGGGGTAGGAGGAAGAGCACAGTGAACTTGTTCTTACTGCATTATGCCTGTGCACGAAAATTTGTATGAAAAGGGTCAGCTAATGAACTGCCCCAAACACCCCATCCTTAAGGCACATGAACTGGAACAGGGGAAACTTTTATAGAGCCTAGAGCTGCTTTCACCAACAAGAGCTAGCATGCCAGTGTAGACACATGTCTTTGTCCAGAAGCAGCTGAAAGTTATCTCCTAGCCTGGGCTGTGATGTTTATGCGGCACTCAGAAGTGTGCTTTCAGCATACACAGACATTTCCAAGCCACGTTGCATCTGGCCAGACAGATGCTGAGGTCCAGCAGCCTCTGTGCAGGTGGGTAACTTGAATACGGACCG
This sequence comes from Anarhynchus alexandrinus, assembly GCA_008711295.1. Lineage (NCBI taxonomy): Eukaryota > Metazoa > Chordata > Aves > Charadriiformes > Charadriidae > Anarhynchus > Anarhynchus alexandrinus. The sequence continues at coordinate 5,218,332 of VUYV01000012.1, read as the reverse complement.
AAAGACTGTACAGGACTTCACTGTTGGCTCCACTTGTTACTACTGGTCACCAAACTGGCTAAATTAAGTGAGCCTGGATGACTCCAGCTACCATGCTGTGACAGCTCTAACTGCTGAACAGATGCATGGGCACAACACTTTAATAACAGATTCAGACTTTTGGGTTACTTAAATTCTGCTCTGTTATGCTATACCTTCTAAGGAAATACTTGCCTCTGAGAATGTTGGGTACAGATAGCTTAAGTCTCACCAGTGTTTAAATTGTATAAAATGTACATTCCTGCACAGAGACCCAAAATGAGGAATTTAATAGGTGCATGGCCATATGGTTTCCATTCAAGTATATAGCTTCTTACCTTGTTCAGAATCCCCAGTAAATTCCCCAGCAGCCACTGAGTATCCTGTTTAAAGATAAATTACAAGCAAAACACTTGATAATCCATTTCTTTCAAAAAATATGCAAGGACAATCAGATTTGTCTGTTCATCTGATCATCAGAATGCAAATTTTCTAACATTGGTATACTAAAACTGTGTGGAAAAAGGGAAAATTGTTTATCACATTATTATGAATAAATTACCTATAGGTCTGAACGTATAATAAATCTATCCCTTTTCTCAAAAAATTAGCTTCTAAATCATTAATAGTTAATAATTAATTTGAAAAAACAACTTGCTTACTTCAGTTGCATCTTTTAAATATAAATGAGGATAAATTGGGTACTTGTGCAGTACTGTACAAAATACTGTAGAATTTAATTTTCCTTTATCTATTAAAAACTGAAATAGTCTTTAATTACTTTAAACTCAATCCATCATCTTGGAATGAAAAAATATATAAATGGGAAAATTTTGTATTTCTGCTTAATTATTTAAGATCAAATAATAAGAATCTGAATGAGCCATTTGAGATCTCAACCTTCCAACCTTGTTGCTGTGCATACTTTTAAGAATGTTCATAATCCTGTTGAAGTAACTAGCAAACTACTGATTTGCGGTTGTGCTTAAGGCAAAACATGTTTAAATCCTCTCACAATTGGGACATTAGTAATTATGGGCTTGTTTTCACATTTATATAAGACCCATGCTTTTAGAACATATTGCTAACTGACATAGAGCTCAGCTTACCCATGTAATTGTCGTCATATGAAGGTGGTGCCACTCCTGTTTGCTTCTCTCGTGCCAGTTTCCTCAGAATATCCTTGAAGGAGTAATTTGCAATGATATCCGCAATACTTGCAGTGATTACCTGACCTGGATTCAAACAACTTCATAAATGAAAGCAACATAAAGTAGAGCCAGTTTCTACAAAACAGAGCTAGCAGAAAATCAGAAGAGAGCTGAAGGGATAATATAGCACAGATGCAAAGAGTAGAAAACTCTCAATCTTTCTCCATTATTACCCTGAAATTCTCGAGAATAACCATAAATCAGAAAAACAAGGCATTGAGACTCTATTGAACCACCACAAAAACATTTCCAGACTCATTTCAAGGTGCTGATTCAAACTAAAATCAAGCATTTTCAGGCTCAGCTACCTTTTGATGCTGTACAGTACAAATTTAGTAGACCAATGGAAGCAATTTCTCAATGGAGAATTCAAAGCTATTAATTCCCTACCTAGTAGGTATTCCTCCTTTAACATCAATGCAAAAAGGGACATCAATGAGGCTGACAATGGGCAAGTTGGTAGGCAGAGTCTGGGAATCAGCTATATCACACATGTCAAAACAGGGTAAAGCAAAAATACCCATTTAACCCTTTACCAAAACCACTTCAGGTTTTATCTACATGAGAAACTACCTCTTGGAAACTACAGTGACGCCACAAATGAACTAAAAATATATGCAGATAGCAATAAAAGGTTGTGTTCAGAAACAAATAGTGACAGACATTTGCTGTACAAATATTAGCTATTTTAAAAATTGCAGTATTTCTAGGGAAGAAGTCAACTTATTAATTAAATGACAAATGTGCTAAAATGCCAACATTCTGTTTGTCTTGCTTCCTATACAACCTACATCCTGAATTTTCCCTGTCTTATTTTTATGCTCCGTTGCTTGTTAAGCAATTCTTCTGACTTGTATTTGTTGAAAATAAGACCAGAGACTGCTTATCTTAAACTGAGAAAACAATGGAAATCTAGAACAACATTTTCCACAGTACTTTCTGCTTCACTTCTTAGATCAAGTCAACCAGCCAGATGAACATACCTTGCCAATAAAAACTACCAGGCCCGCCTACTATCAGGTCTCCATTCTACAAAAAGCAGAATTGAATAAAATTACACAACAAAAGAACACAACAAAATTAAGCATATACGGGAAAAACAATTTAAATTTCCAAAAGAATATCAGAATCATGATAAAGGAGAGTAGGCCTGTTCAAGGAAAGGACGTAAGTGCATGGATGTGCAGGAAGACCCACAGATAAATAAAGTTAAGATCACCCTATGCATCTTCGCTTGAATGAAAGCCATAATTTTTGTAGCAATAACACAGCATTCTAAAAATTGCTGATTATTTGTAACAAAACAAAGTCAGCATAAAAGAGGGTCTTCTCATTCAATGAAGCAGTAGTAATGCTTAGAGAAATATACTTTTTTCAACCCTACAATGAGGTCTTTACTCCTCAGCAATTAGTAATGTAAATACAATGTAGCTGCAGAACACTGAAAACTATGGCAATGATCAAAGTTATGTGAGGTCCTGGTGCTGTAATATTGGCACACATAACAACAATAGTTGTAAAGTTTATTCTTTGGCCCACAATATTGTTTCTGGACCCTCTTGGCGCCCCTTAAGCACTTTCACTTTCACCTCTACAAAAGAACAGTCTTAGTCAATGACCAGTGTGCCTCCAAAAGCATCCTGATACAAGCTATTTTAACTTTTAAAAACTAGCTGGTGCCTGCCCATTATTTCCTGAAAGTCAGGTCTCTGGAAAGCATCGTAAGTGGGACACCCTGAGATAGAAGCACATACAATTTTTTGCCTATTTATCTATTAAGATAGGCTGAGCAGAGTCAGATTGGAACGCTGCAAGGACATAAATAGGTGCTGACTGCAGTATTTATTTTATTAATGAAACTAGAAAGTTCAAAGCTTGCAAAGGAGGAAAGAACTTGCAACAACTTCATGAAACTTCCCATATGCAACAGCACGGGGATAATCACTGAGACAGTGCTTGAACACTGGGGATATACCAGAGTGACATTTGGTCAAAGTACTTCAGAAGCAGAATCTCACCTTGTAAAAATCTAAGCTGAAACCTGCTTGACAAAAGCCTTGTCCTTCTGGATCTGCATTGCCTGCAATTATGAAGGTACAAGCATTTTATTGATTTCACAGTGCATGTGGATGACAGCTTACACACCCCTGGAGCTGTAAGGCTGTAAATGCAAAACTACCAAAATAAGTGAAAAGATGTGTATTCTTTTTCAGAAGAGGCAGATCAAATCAAGACCTTCCACAGGACCCTGAACATGCAGCCTTCTTGTGAAGATTTTGAAAAATAGGACCAGTTACTTGGGACTTTCTCCTCTCACTGCCAAGGAAGGAGCCTTGCAACAACTACCAGGGATTCAGTTTGAATTTGGCTGGAGATGCAAAAGTAAACAACTTACCAAGAACTCAACAGTCACCACAGTCTGCTCTGCCATAAACACAAAAATAAGTGTTTACTAAGACATTCGCAAAAAATGTTGACACAGTGGATGGTTCAGTATAGGTCAATGTTCAGACATCATCTTCGTTATCTGTACTATGGCAAGGGAAAGGGAAACATGTCCCTCACAAGGGCCAGCCCTTGAATTGATATGCATTTTCTCAATGATGACTGAAGTGTAACATAATTTTGGATGCACATTTGTATGTGCAAAAACATCTTTCTTGCTTCTGTCCATTTTTATTTCTAGTTTCCAAATCCTTATATAATTGTACAAAATGCGTTGGCATGCATTTTAGGGCTTTTCTAAGAGCGCTGGAGTGCTGGAAGTCTGCAGGATTGGGAAAATGAGAGCACTAACGGCCACTTGAACTCTCTTTTCAAGTGGCATAAGCCTTTGGCAAAGCCCCAGTGAGACATCAGAAGTACATGACACAGACCTTACGGTCACCGTTTCTTACAGATTCAGCTTCTGTCTGTACCTGTCCATTCAGGGACAAGGCTTAGGCTTCAAAAGAAAGACCTGGCAACACAACTCAATTTAGAGCTATGCTTCAGTGTGAAAAAAGGAAAGCCACAGAGTAACACTGAATGTACGTGCAAATATCTCACATTGCTATAGGTGTGCAGATTTTCTGGTAGACCATGAAAAGCATTATTGGGCTACTTTATCGCCCATCTGTCAGATGTCAGGAAAATGCAGCTACATGATATGACGCTGTCTCTAGATCTTCACAGGAAAGAGACCTTTTAATTATGTGAAGTAAGTGTCTGCTTTTTTTGTAAAATGCCTGTTACCTTCCTGGCAAAATAATCCATGAGAAACTCGAAGGTAGGAGCAGTCTGCAGTAAAGGAACAGTTAAAAGGTGTGTTTTGAAATTAGCCCATGTGCACATGGTAAGAACGCTAGCTGCAATAGCAAGGTCTGTGTACAAGGGGTATCATGACAAGGAACTACATTCAGACTTTGCGTGTTATTGGCTAGCACACACAACTTGTAACAGCTACTCATCTCAGCTAAACTGAACAACATCATAGCTGTGCTGTGAGGGTTTCCTTTGGAAGGGATAGGTAAGCCCGTCATATATGCTATCTTACACACATTACCTTTAGAAAAGTAACTGAAAGAATAATTCTGTGATCTGTGAGCGCAGAAACTGCCATACATCCAGCCCAGTTCAAATCTCAGTAAACTTCAGTTTTAAACTTCAGTAAAACTTCATATTGATTTTAATAATTTGGAGCACTAAGGTAATGACAGTATTAATAATCATCATAAACACTTAGGCATAGGATGTTGAACAGGATGAACAACTGATTTAATCTCATGTGCGGTATTTTATGCAGACTTCTAGGTAACTGAACTTGGTTCTAAATATACGTGCACTGTTTTTCCCTATTCCCCAAGAAGTAAGGCCTGGAGATTGCTACCACATCCTCAGAACAGCACAGAGAAGAGTGTGGAACTGCAATGCTAATGTGCATAGCTTTCTTCCATGCTGGAAGTTGTTCATAAATGAGTTACTGTGGGTGATATTGGCATGAATGGTGATACAGGCTTGTGTGTTTCTGTGAAGGGTCTGGTCTTCAGATGGTGATCCTGAGATGAGAGACTTATACTAAGCGTGAGCATAAGTAATTGGTTTAAAATGCTGCCTGGTTCTTATCTAGATCCATTTGCTACATTTTAAAGCCATTTAAATTGAACCAATTATATCTCATCACTATAACCATATAAGCCTAATTTACTTAATTTCTCCTCTTTCAATTATACAATAAAGCATCCAATTGCAGGCATACAATTTAAAGTCAATTTTTCTTTAAACCCTCATCCAATGCAATAATGTCACATAGTAATTTTCATTCAACCAAGGCTGTATGAAGACTGAAAGGATGAAAACATTGAGTGCAACATCAATTCCTCCAACACAAGATTGTTCCTATTAATACTTACTGTTGCGACAAGGTGAATATTCAGCATAGGCACTGAAGTTCTGAATTGCTACATAGCAGGTGCCAACGGGATCCTTCTCAGGGCTATCTTTAAGGGTTCTCCAGTGATATAAGGGAGCACAAGCCTATCAAAACAGAAATGATGTCACACGTACTGTTCATATACTCATGGATCTGGCACATGTAGTTTTTAACAGTATAAAAGGATTCTCTCTGGTATTGTATCATCGATGTAGCAATGATCACAACATATTGACAGAAGAAAATGAAGGACCACTGCTTCTTATAATTTCATTAAAATCTGAAAAACTCAGTCTGATCTTTCACTTATAGCCCTTAGCACGTGAAATCTGTCAGGGACTACAACTTATATTTAAGCATATGTTACAAATACCCTCTAAATCTGCTTCACAAGTAGTACATTTGCTCTATTACTGCTCACTGCACAGCACTTGATCCCATAGTTTAAGACGTAGTTCACATACATGTGGCTGAAGACATTCCTACTTCTGTCCTGATATGTCTTAAGATAATGGCCATTGCAGTAGAACTGCTATGATTCTACGCAGCAGAAAGAGATTTTTCAGTGTTGTGTCATACTGTGCATCACAATCATCAGATTGTCTGCCTTCTTATAAACCCCTGGTTCAAATCTTTGGAGAGATGACACAGCTATAATGCATTCAACAGTCTCTCAGTGAACAGGTTTTTGCTAGCTAAATTTTGGCTAGTGAACTAATATTTAATCTTGTGTGTTACGGTAGTGGTGTTACTAACATGACAGTGCAAGGACAAAACATATAGAAGTCGTGTAGAGAGAGGGGCTATCTTTTTTGAAAGCAATTCAAATAATTGGAAAAATAGAAGATAAGCTGTTGGGTATGCAAGTCATTCTTCAGAGGTTCCTGTGCACTAAAACTGTTCAGTTGTCGGGGGGGGGGGAGGGGGAGAAGACACTGCCTCTTCCTACAACCTTGTCTCTCTAAGATACAAACAAATCCTTCATTCATGTCCTACCTCGTCTTACTTTTTCAATCAGAAACCTGCCTACCTCTGGCAAGGCACTGTTATTATTCACATTACTGTATAAGCCTTAGTTCTGCAATCAGTTCCAGCTGGATAAACCACTGTGCTACTCAGAGCTTACCATAAAATTCAGAGCTTCTGCAACGCTGGTTTAAGGACCAGGGACCCTTAACATGCTCCTGCCTAAAAGACCTTACAGATTAAAAAATACCAGAGAGCAAAACCAGAGAGCAACAAAGAGGAATATGTGTCCTTTGAGGGTGATTTTAGGTACATTTGACATCAAGCAAAATGGATTGAAACAAAAATTGTATATAATCATAAATGTTAACCTAATGTAGTTTACTATCACAGAATCATAGTTTGGGTTGGGAGGGACCTTTAAAGGTTGTCTAGTTCACCTCTGCCCTGCAACGAACAGGGACATCTTCAACTGGATCAGGTTGCTCAGAGCCCCGTCCAACCTAACCTTGAATGTTTCCAGGGATGGAAACACCTCTCTGGGTACCCTGTTGCAGCATTTCACCACACTCAGTGTAAAAAATTTCCTGCTTATACCTAATCTAAATCTACCATCTTTTAGTTTAAAACCATTACCCCTTGTCCTGTCGCTACAGACCCTGCTAAAAAGTTTGTCCTATCTTTCTTATAAGCCCCCTTTAAGTACTGAAAGGCTGCAATAAGGTCTCCCTGGAGCCTACTCTCCTCCAGGCTGAACAACCCCAACTCTGTCAGCCTCTCCTCATAGGAGAGGTGCTCCAGCCCTCTGATCATCTTTGTGGCCCTTGTCTGGACCCGCTCAAACAGGTCCATGTCTTTCCTGTGCTGAGGGTTCTGGAGTTGTACTCCAGGTGGGGCCTCACCAGAGCAGAGGGGCAGAATAACCTCCCTCGATCTACTGGCCATGCTTCTTTTGATGCAGCTCAGGATACGGTTGGCTTTCTGGACTGTGAGTGCACATTGTCAGCTCATGTCCAGCTTTTCATCCACCAGTACCCCTAAGTCCTTCTCAGCAGGGCTGCTCTCAAGCCCTTCACCCCCCCAACCTGTATTAATACTGGGGACTGCCCCAACCCAGGTGCACTACTATCACATTTGTAGTTTAAAAAAAAAATTCTGACAGCTTGATTACATTTTCTTTTTCTCTTCTTTCGGTCTACAAAGCTTAACAGACAAGGTTTTCTAGCTTCAGTGTTCAAGTTTTTGCCTGAAAAGTGTTGACTATATCTCTGTTTCAGAAAGCCTGAGAAGAATTATCAGAAGCAAAACAAAGTTTGGTCAGTACAGACAGCACATCAGTTGGTGATAAGGTTTTCTGCTCATTTGCTTAAGATACAGCAAATGGTGGTAAAGGATTATTCTATTTCAGTTTGTGAACTGCTGTTTAGTAGAGTATATCAAATGAAAAAAATTCAGCTATTTTTAGAATGTTTACATTGACAATTCAGAAAAGTGACATAATATTTATTCTTATAAATACTTTCTTCATGTAATTAACTTCTAAATAGAAAGTGCATGTACAAAAGAGTGGTACATGAAGGCACTGGATAGGAAGTTTGAGAGCTGTGATAACACTGACACAAGTGACAGAGAATTAACAGTGTATGCTAGTTCTGTAACAGAACAGGGTGATGTTTTATTCAATACCTGTTTCATGTCAAAATCCTTCTCTAGGTTAACCACAAGGCATACTATCTAAGGGAAAGTATTTTCTTTTGATAGTTCTTCCATTATGACTACTTCTTAAGTGATAATTGGAAGTTTTAAGCAAATCCCAAGACACAAATTATTGCTTTGCAATTGTATATGCTAATAAAACAAATGACCAAACTAATTACTCTTATCACAATTATTTCAGTGACGTTTTCAATGTAAACCTTAGTGTGTAAATTGTAAATATAAAATGTCTGTGTAAGCAACATCAGCACTACTTTACTAAGCAATAAAAGTACTTGCCCCCTGCTGGGGTCCTCTGTCAATACAGGTAAAACATTCAGTGAAACTTTAAAGCAGACATTGCACTCTGACAGCAATCTTGATTTGGAGCTTTTTTATCGTGACTTTTTTGCAGCTGTTTTACCATGGCTATAACATAACTGTTCAAAACAATGTAAATGTGACAAAAGAGGTCGGTGCTTTCTCTTACTAATTGATCTTCAGGACAGGTTCATGGCTTCTATTACATTCTGCATTTAATCTTCCAAATAAAGCTTCATAATACAAAACATTTCATTGCATATAGCTATCAGTTACTGCATATCTCTAAAATATGTCCATTATCTGTTTAAAAGAAATCATCATTCACTTCCATAACAATATAGCATTCTGCTATTTTCACATGGCAGTGAGATCATCTTAACTTGATCAGTTCAACCTGATTTTTTAGACTGCTTTCATTTTCTGAGTTATATACATCATCTGTTTTATAATTCATGCATAATCATAGAGTTTCTTCCATAATCTACACAGAGAGCTATTAAAGATATGTATTTGAGAAAAATAAACATTATCTCCAAACGAATACCAAATGCATAAGACTTACCACAACTTTTTCTTTATGAGCTTTGACTGTTGCCCCAAACCACTGATTTGTCTTAAATTCAATAGGTTCCCTGGTGCCATTGACTTTAATTTTCCTGTTGTCTGACAAAGAAAGAAGCAGTATGTTGACAGCTTATTTTAAAAAGTATTACCTTGTGAATTACAGATACAAGCGAACAGATTAATGGATATATTACATTGCATCCACTGTCATTGTCCTACCAGCTTAATAGGAAATGGAAATTCTAGTATCGTTTAAGCTTTTTACTGGTCAGTGGAAAACAACTTAAATTCATGTGTGAAAATTCAAAATAATTACACTTGAACTTCAGAAAAAAATACGAAGAACTGGAAGAAGAAACCCTCTGTTTCCCCCTGCAAAAATAGAAAAAAAGTTTATGTGGAATTTATGATGAAGAATGAATAAGAATCTACAAAAGTAGGTGAAAAGCCCTAAAAAGTTTTCTCATTCGTGGTAGAAACTTTCCATGTAAAAACCATGTTCCGTAATTAGTTTTTGTCAAACAAATGACATTTCTCAGCATGCTTATTCAAAGACCAACACTACAGATAGCAAAGGACTTAGTTTTTAACAGAATTACATGTGTACACACTGTCACAAGAGACAGCTTCTTAATGTTGCTTTATATACACTCCTACAGATGTCAGTATAAGAGAAGCCATCTGGGCAAAGACTCAGGCCAATTATAATGCATTTCAGGTTTTAATAAAAAGCAGACATCCCTTCCTTTCACCCTTAGTTCTCTGAAGTAAACTGATTTCCCATATGTTCATGCGCTGTGCTCTTCCCTTACCAGTCATTCCTAATGAACTTCTCAATTTATACATAAGCAGGGCATTACTCCTTCCCGCTCGTATCTGCATTCCCTTATGTTTGTTTCTGGTTCTTATCAGGAGGGATTTCACAAGAATAAATCCTTTTTATTCACTCAAAGTGAAAATAAAACCATATACCACCTACTTTGGAATGTAGAAAAAAATGTAATGTCAGATTACATTGCATGGATTTACATACATTAAAAAAAAAAGAAGAAAAATGTCACCTTTAAAAAGCCAACACTTCATGGGATTTGCCCAACAGGAATAAAGGAGATATCTGAATGCTTTCCTAGGACGTTGGATCACCAGCTACCTCAGCTTATGGTAGCCTCATAAATAGAACAGGCATAAACTGATTAAGAAAGAAAAATGTATTATATTTGTTGAACAAGGGTACTCTATCTCTTTATTTTTCTAATAAACATGAAGGAAAGTTGAATGAGAATGAATCTGTGAAAGTCTGAAAGTCTCTGAGAAAACATCCTCCTTCATACAAATGCTTGTTTCTGTGTTGTACCAATTACAGGAGCTAGTACGGAAATCCATGCTTAGAGAGATAAGAGAGGTCAATTTCAGGAATATTTATATCTCAAAAATTCAGGAAGAACAATTTAAAATCACTCTAAAAATACTCATTTTAAAAAAACATTTTATTTAAGTTAGGCCTAAACTTTAAGTGTGTGGGAGACAGCGACTTTGACACACGGCGTTGTACAAGCTGCCAGCTTCTACCTAGTTGTTGGCAACACCACTTTTGATTATTTTTTCCAGTGAAGTCAGACCCTTTCAAACTTTAAAGGTTTCTTTTTTCTTTTTTTAATGCTCCAGCAGATCTGAACATGATCAATGTCCACAGATGAGGTCCTGATAGAAACAAAGCTTTTGAAGCTTGAAAATCAGCCACGGTCAGCTTACAGCAGCCAGTGCTAGCCTGGCTCTGAGGACAGTCATGACCAGTATGCTAACTTAAAAAGAGCTTACATTTTCAATCAAAACAGCACACTTGTCTACTGGCAAAGTATACTAAAATTTGAAAACAAGTTAGGTTTTGAAACTAGGACAACTGTTCGCAGGATTTAGAAAAAACATAGCTGAATCTATCACTAAATCTGCAAGAACTGTAAACACACAACCATCCTGCTTAGTGGCATATGATGTAGTATGAATCCTTCATACTGTGGCATGGGATTTTCATTATAAAATAATTAGTAAAATATCACAGACACACAAATTAATAAAGAGCTTTTTTTCCCTAGATAAAGATCTTTCGACAGAAATTCTCTAATCACCTTTGTTCAGGATCCTTGCTGGACCTATGGAATCATATTCCCAGTTTCTGAGGTTGTGCCTTAAAATACAGTTTAGCCTTTTGTATATAACAACCATTCAGTATTTCAGATTGCTGTGAACCAGCTACTGCTTCCCCTAAAACTTTATCAAAATGAAGCTATATACACAATTAACTTGTCTGAATACACATGGACACTCACTACTGTGCCCTGATTGTATTCAATTAGACAACAAGGCTCTGAATGAAGCCACTGTAAATGTCCACTTCTGAGCTAGTCATCCACTTACAACTGAGGACATGATCTAGGGTGCAGTTCTCCTTCTAAAGCAAATGTCTGAGAAGGTCAGAAGAACCACGGCCTAAAAGTACTTAATTTTTTTTTTTTTTACCAACTGTAGATAGCCAGTTTAGACTAGACTCAGATAGAAACTATTCATTTACTCGGATAAATCCCAATCCAGTTAAAAAAAAAACAAACCAACAAAAACCAACAACATAAAGTTGTTATTTCTGTCTTTGGTACATCTCTCAAAACTGTGTTATCTAAGCATTTCAAAAAATAACACATCTGTATCTTGCCAACACCCTTATATGACAGGGAAATATCTCTCCTTGTGTTATTTATGGGGATCTGAGGACCACAGGCTATGGCTATACTGTACGTTACCCACAGGCTAAGCTATATTTCTGTGAGCGGCAAAAACTTGGCTTGAATTCAGGCTGCATTCAAATATCATCTTCTCTTCTAGAAGAGAATGCCTGGCCCCTTTTAGGAAGGAGTCCAGGCTATCTTGTATCACAATACGTGACACTAGTGCAAGGATAGCTAGAATACAAGGCAGCAGCTGGGCTGGGCACACAACGCCTGAGCCTGTCCACAGAGCGGTCCAGGGAACGCCGGATTACCAGCTGGATTGCTTCAGAGCCAGCCCAGGAGCTGTTCCAGATGGTCAACAGTCTGGATGACTTGCAAATTTGGCTTGAAACTCAGCCCTGGAGTCACTCTTAATTGTACTGCCTAAGACTGTCTTGCAGATTAAGGCCCAGACAACCAGGAATATGCAAAGAGCAGAGAGATGTGTAAGTATAAATCCAGGTGCAAGGACACCCTTAAACTGCATTTCAGCAACCCCAAAGCATCTTGTTTTCTACTGCAGGAGCCAAGACTCCTATACATTGGTACTGCCCCACAACCCAGCTTCAGAAGCAACTCTGGAGACGGTGAAACATGATTCTCAAAATCAGTGTTCCTTAACTCAGTCTTTTAGACTTGAAGTACCTAGGGGCTACCAAAGGGAAAAAGGCCCCTTAAATTGCCAAAGCAGTAGCTGCACAAGCAGAAAAGTTTGAATCCAGACAGTAAAATGCAAGCCTATGTAAGAACAACAGTGTAGAGATTCATTGTTAGGAATTAAAGTTTGAACCCGGAGCAAGTGTTAATGCAAATCCATTAATTGCACACGTTAGACTAAATTTGGCGCTTTCTACAGGGATTGGTCTCCTCTCAGTCCCTGAGTTGGCATATTATAAACTGTTTAACACACATGAATCAAACATTACTCTTACAAATATTTCTTTGTTGTAGTAATCAGGATCTGCATAAGAAACAGATGTATTTGCAAACACTGATAGTGGCTCATTGCGATTCATTCAGCTCTTGAAAACTAGAAGTAAAAAATGCGGCATCTATTATAATTTCAAAATAAATGAACAAAAGCAAATGAAAATATTTTCATCAAACTTAACACAGGAAAACAATGCTTCTAATCAAAGCAACAAATCCGGCTATGTAACACACCTGCAGCTCTTTCAGGTAAGTTCTCACTTTTCAGGAACTTTGAAAAGTATTATTTTTACTTTGTGTGTGTTTGCCTGATGTACTTGATGAACGCAGATGGCCATTAACCAGGCCATTAACAGCAGCAGGCTGTTACACTCAGCCCTCTAATCTGTACCTACTCAGACTACATCCAGGATGGCAAATCCCTTTCAAATACCTGTTTTAATATATGTGTGAGTGTGTATATATCTATGCAGATGCATACATATAAATAAAAATAGATGTTAAATGTAATATGTATGTATTTCATATATTTATACATAATTATATTTACATAGAGTAGAGGTGCATAATCAACCTCAACCTATCCATATTTATATAAAATGGGAATACAAACATATAAAACCAACAAACTTTTATATTTGTATAAATATATACAGGTCAAGGAAAGTGAATATCCCCTTACATGGAGACAACACCTGGGATGCTATGTACAGTTTTGATACACCAGTACAAGACTTGCAGGTGTTTGACCCGAAGAAGAGAAAGCAAAGGAGGATCTATTTGCATGTCATCCCATGTTCAACAGGAAAAGAGAAGACAGAGCCAAACTCCCATTTGAGGTACACAGCTAAAGGAAAAAAGGCAAAAGAAACAAGTTACAGCAAGGGAGTTTCTGATTAGATACAAAGAAAATACTCTTCACAGTGAGGGTAATCAAGCACTGGAACAGATTCCCCAGAGAGGCTGTGGCATCTCCATCCTTGGGTAGTCTCAGAACTTGGCTACACAAGGCTCTGAGCAACCTAATTTAACTTCGAAATCAGCCCTGCTGCATCATTAGGGTCCTGCCTTACAGGAAGAAAGAGAGAGGGAAGCATTCATACTGGTATACATGGTCCCATATTCTGGAAGTGAGGGAAGAGAGGGGGTCTTGTCAACTTATCACCATGGCAGAGTGATATTTTTTTGGTATCACTACCAATACCACCCATTACTAAGCAAAGGTAAGTCAGTAACATTCACGGGGTCATAGATGTTACACCCTCAACAGACAGACAGAATACAAATGCAAAGCTAAAGACTATGATCTAGGGAACCAAGCCAAGCAACTGCCTTCAACATTAATGCTGGGGAAAAAAAGGACTCCGTAGTGTTTAGAGACAGTAAGGACATGCAAAACCCTTGCATGACGAGAAGAGTTGCTTCTATTTTTAGATTTATCTGATTCTGCAAACATCTATTTAATTTCTGGTTTTTATTGTGCCTTAGATGCTATTCATGTGAGTTATTTTAATTTAATAGATCGTATCTAGTGAGCTTTATTTGGACTTTCATTCCATGAATCAAGAAAAAAAGAATCATCAAACCCAATAGGATTTTTTCCCTAAGTACAATCTGATCAAAAACAAATTAAGACCTCAGGGTTTGAACTAACATAGCTATGGGTATTTTTTCCCTTCTTTAGATAAAGCTGAGACTTATAAAAGAAACCCATGAGGGTCTACTATAAATCAGAATGCTACAAGAGAACCATGAGGCTCCAGATAAGGTCTTACTGGCATAGTGGACTGAAATGTGTCAACATTTAAAAGTACAACAAAGTTCTCCCTCAGCACTTTCTCTTGAGATGCAAATTCTGTTTTATAACAGGATTCTAAGTTTTCCCTAGAATCTTACCATCTTTACAGCTAATGATTTTTTCATGTAATGAAACCTCTCGAGTCCCACAATGCATCCTTTCCTTATACAGTACCTGGGTTCTGTTACAATCAGCTCAACTGCTGGCCAGATTAGCTCATGTTTTTTATCAACTGCACGCTTGGCCAGAACTGATCTACATCCCCCTCCTCTGTTCCTCTTCAGAGGCTGTTCGAATTTTCTCCAGCTAGTTTAGAAAAATATAATCTGTTTTACTAAAACTGGTAAAGTTAACTGATAGCAAAGACAACACCCCAGTGAGTTCTGGAGACTTAGGGGAAGTGGTATCTAAAATTCTGCCTTTAGGAGCTAATTTAGAACATAAGAACTTGTTGCAGCCTGTTAAGTATTACAATTAAAAGTGACCATTATAATGAGTTTCTGAAATATGAACTATTAGCTTTTTACCAGATTTCAAATGCAATAGTGCACTTCAGGGGGCATTTAACTTCGCTTCTGGCTGCAAGATGCTCTGAGTGGTTCAGAAGTTCCCCAGTTAATCAAGCGGGAAGAAAGTTTTCTTCATATTGCTCTCCTGCTACCTCTCCTGGCAGCTGAATGGAAGAGCACCCAGCTTAAACACAAGGACTTGGTAATTCTACCCTAATGCTAAAGCAGAAATAGTCATTGTAAACCTCATTTCATAATGGAGAAACCGAAAAGGAGAAGTTAGCTTTGTGTAGGTAAGAGAGGAAAGACAGACCACAAGTCTTTAATATAATGCCAATGCTTGTTCCCCGGTCCTCTCATTGAGTTTCAAAGAGTATCACAGCCTTATACTGCAATGCAACAGGACAGCTTTACAGAGCTGGGAAACAAGGGAGAAGAGTCTCTGCCCTTCAGTCCGTATCTCCCGGAGTAAGGGGATACTAAAAGCCCTTCCATTATACTTTATCTCAGTTCCCTGCTGCAACAGAGCAGGTTAAAGCACCAGTTGTGCTCGCAGGGGCAGTGCTTTCAGCTTCTTCCCAGAGTCTTGGCCCCGGCACCCAGATTTTGGGAGCTTTAAAGAACTGCAAACATGAGACTGCAGAGTCAGTACTGTATCAACAGCAGGAAACACAGAGAGTTCCTGCTAAAGCCCCTTCTTGGCTGGAGGCCATATCACTGGCCAACCCATATGGGAATGTCCGGTTACATGACTTGCTTATGGATGGACCAGCCCAATCCTACAGCATGTCAAAATTTCATCCTCCTTCCCTCCTCTGCCCCCCTGTCCCTTGTCAGGAACAATATTTCATCAATAGGATTAATTATTGATGTTAGTTTGCAAGTAAATCACCTCATTGCTTTGGAAATCTCTGGATTAGCTACTATGAAGAATAGAGACAGGTGACCTGAGAAATTAGTAACAATCTGAGAGAATTGCCTGTAGAACAATTTCAGTTAGGCGGTATGACTTTTAGGAATGGGCTGCAGGTACTCCTTCACCTCTATTACCTCTAACTAAGCCATCTTCTCAGCAGAGTAGTTCAGCCCACACACATTTCCACATTAACACAAGTTATGCAGCTGCTCATAGCACTCAGACCAGCTTGGGCATCCTAACGTATGCACAGTGCCACAGAGATGATTTCAGAAGTAGTCTTGGTTGTGAGTATCAGTGCTAGTAGTAAGGAACCCAGCCTCTGTTTGACAGCTAGAACATGGTACACAGAAGTAATGACACTTTTTTTTATAGGTGTTTTCATATCTTTCACCGGGAATTGAGTGAATTTGAGTGTTCCTGTTGGGATTCAGTAATCAATGCAATGTCTACTCTCTCATGTGATCTTTGTTTCTGAGAAAAAAGGAGTGAGACAGTTTCACAAACCATAAGGATTTGTCTTCCGTCATTTAAAGCTTACATGACACAAAGAATAGGGATTAGTCCTAAGTGTCACAGCCTGTGTGGTGGCAGGGAGGTTAGCTGCACCTTGCCAGTGACTCTGAGTGCAGCCCTTGCAGTGTCAGATCTCTGATCCACTGGGGAACATCACAGTTGTCTTACACCAGTGTCAGGATGTCAGGTCCATTTAGGCTTAGCACTTGTATTCTCCCTTCAGGACTCTATGCCATGCAGAATATAGAATAACTGCCTTTAAACTAAAACTTAAGTTATTTTAAAAACAGAAATATATCATTCACAAAGAAAAGCAAAACTCTACAACTAAACAGCCTTTATAGGACCAAAGACAATCCTATCTCACTGCTTACCATCATAATATGAACCTAAGTAGGCCTAAGTTTTTCACTAAGGTGTCTGTCACTTACTTGGTTCCCTCAAATCACTTTCTGAACAAGTGCCCCCTCTATCTAAGGCAATATATACTTTACAAACTCAACACATTCCTTTTTTCATCCTTCCCTTCCTTGATTCATGAGCATTTTCTGGTTCATCTTTGCCTCTTAACAAGCCTTAAATGCATGTGGAGAGAGATTTTGTTCCTTTTTAGTTTGTTATACTTTACAGCCCCATAACAAGGACTATCTATTCTTTCATTCAGTAAACATCTCAGTATCTGTAAAACACAGGATAACTATAAATTAGTACAAAGCAACTCCACACCTGTAACACCATGATATTTGAAAATGTCCAGAATCTTGACTGAAGCCATCACAGAATAGTAGTCAATGTCCTCACTGTTTTCATTTAGTAGGACCAAGATATTAATAGTGTTAATACAAATAACATCAAAGCGTTTGCAAATGAAGGAACTCTTCCTGAAATTAGGTCTCCTGTTCCTGTGGAAACAGTGAAGTAATCTATGCAGTTACGTATAAGTCTTACCAATTAGGTGCCCTCTTACACACTTATTTGTGGCAGTAAAAGTCCAGATAACATCCAAGTGCACTATTTTGTTTCCTCCTCAACAGCAGAACATAACTTCCATTAAATGCAACATACCTGAGCTTCATTTGCATACCCAGCCCTCAGAAATGGAAGACATGAGCCCTCATGCTCATATGTAATTTAAGCTGGTGTTTTTCAATCATTCAGATTTGTTGATCTCTTGAATTTTGGTGTTATAGTGGAAATTTCTCAGTTTCTGTGACCTGCAGCAATTTCACATATCTAACTTGGGACACAGCATATGTGAATCTGCTTTTCTTTTACAGATTCTTTAGAAGTATTCCATTGAACTCCTGTGGCTGAAAAATACTGATCTAGTAAATTCTTTATCTATTTGTTCGGTCACACCGCCTTTTAAGTGTTACATTATACTCTCCCTTTCTTTCTAGTTCCACTCAATTTTTACTTCTGACCTTAATTAAAAAATGCTTTCAATTAGTCAGCAGTTTTGTTTCTTTTATTGCGCTTAGTGAATCTAACTGAAAGAGATTATATTATTTGGTTAGAGTCAAGAAAAAAGTTCTTAAAAAGGGAAGCTTTGTATAAAAATGCATCAGAATGAAATCTTCCAGCTCTGAAGGAGTCTCTGTAGTTTTTCTGTTTTGCTTCAGAAAACATTCCCAAAGCTTTCCAAGACTTTCAAAAATCTCCTATGAGGCGTGAAGCATTAATCTTTAAAATTAAAGCTGCTAGAGCTGAATTTCCAGTCTTCTAACAATTACTGGGTGGTTTTTGTTTTGGGAGAAAGGATAATCTTGTGGTTAACTCACTGGAGGAAGAAGAAAAAATCCCAAGTCAGTTCCCAGTATCATCACCAACTTCCTGTATGATCTTCGACAACCCAGACTGACTTTTTTCTGTTTATCAGAATAAATGTAAAAATAGGAATATTAATATAAAATGTGAACAGCAGCATTTCTGAGTGATGTTGTAGGGAGAAGGCACCGTAAGTACAAGGTGCCTGTACAAGAGCCCTAAACTCAAAATACCTCTCATATTTACTGAGGACTATCTAGGTCCCACTAGGCATACAATGGCCAAAAAGGCTTCAAAAGGAACTGTGTAACAGACTATTTGAAATAGTATCATCTAGGCCAGAGCTCATGTGGACTGCTCTGCTTGGGGGAGTAGTGGAAGAGATGGAAAACTTGCTCCTGTAAATTGCATATTTTGGAGAGAAAAAAATGACATGAAATATACATCCATACTTCAGCAAAAAGAGTCATCTAAGGTGTATTGAAGATGGCCTTTATGTTGCTGGCAATAAAGAATGGGTGTTGGTACAAGCTATGCAAACCTTCCCGGGGTCCCTGTCTATGAGGGCAGCTGGCTAGTGCTGAATTGTGCAAAATGACACCTTTACTGCCCTTAGACAGCTAATGATAACACTGCTAAACCTGCCTTTACTGCAGTCCCTCCTCCAAGCGCAGTGCATTTATATCTACACAACGGGCTCTCTCTGGCTTAACTTCAGCTGTCTACAGGTCAGGCATCTACCCAGAGTACACAACTGTGCTGTGTGATACAGTCCAAAGTTGATATACTTACTCATCAGCCTGTGTTTGTGCCTTTATTCGAAACATAGTATCTGCAAAAGGACATCTCTGCCAAAAGCATGGAGGGGTCCCGACTCTCTTTAGTCAACTTTTCTGGAGTTTCTCCCAGGAAAGCCAGATGTCCTTCTAGGTTTCATCACTAGGTTTTCATTAATTTTTCAAAAGGTCCCTTTAAAATGTGGTGGAATTTTCATTTGGCCTGTAAGATTTCTATTCAAACCTGAAATTAATTTGCATAGATAATATATTCCACTTCTGTTACATGAACTATCTAATCATAAGATGTAAGTACAGGAATATTTCCTAAACTGGTTTTATTTTAAAGATGTCCACTCAGGGCATATTGCAATAAAAATATTGTCTGCATACTGGCTATGTCTGTACATTCACATTTATATATAACCATATGCTGTACATATATTACATGCCCAAGTAGCCACATACACATACACATACAGGAGCTATCTCTTACTCGGTTTTGAAGAACGGCCAGCATGATGGGAGGAGAGTCATCCTGAATAGAGTTCCCAGACACTAACATAGTAATAGCATGTGTGGGTGGCTGGAGCTGGAAGGCATAAAGAACTGCCCTGCTTACTTGCTATGTTCAAGTAAGCTCTTCTAATTTCTTTTGTGTTCTCAGAAAAAAAAACTGAATTGTATTGTGTTCTCATTTAGATAAACCACAAATGTTAAGATTAAATATAACCTAAAGAATCATAACTTTTGCTTAATGATTAAACAGTCAAAGTCTGCCTAAATAAAGGAATCAGTTTTAAAGTCCCTGCAAACACTAGGTTTAAATTATTTTCAAGACCTATAAAGAGACAACAGAAAACATAAACAGCCTGAACTGTTTAAAACGTGTGTTCCCTCTAATTAAATAAGAAACATCTGTCTTGGGATTTTGGAAGTGGATATAATCTATCCACATTGTGCCTAAATCAGTTTGCACCTAGCTTCCAACATTCTGAAATAAAATTCTTGCTTTCTGAAAAGAATTAAATAAGCATGCCACACGAGGTACTTCATCCATCTGAACAGAAGGAGAACCCCTTGTTGAAAATAACAGCAAAGACTAGCAATCCCGTGACTTCCAGGGTTCAGAGAAGTGTGTGAGACATGGGTTTGGGGGGGGTTGCCTTCTGAGCACTCAAAAAAAACCCCAAACAACAGCCCCAACCCAAAACAGACCACCCTATTTTCAAAATGAGGAATCTGCCACAGACACCTTTCATTGAAGCATTAAGATGAACTACACACACAGATCCTGGAAATCAAACTCCTGTTATTTCTCTGGGGACCATTAAACCCTTGCCTGCAAGCGCACATGCATACAGACGCCCAGGAGGGCGACTTCTCCAGCGAACTGCAGATACCCAAACCAAAGTGACACAACGAAAGCGAGAGTGGAAGCCACTCGTCCCGAAGTGGGACCTGAGCACAGCAGAGCAACGCGCCCAACGCTGCGCGACGCGATGCAGAGATTTACTTACTGGTATTATCGAAGGGTATCTGCCTGCACTGGGTGGCGGGCCAGGCGCAGTAGTACACCGCTCCTCCTTCCACTATGTCTGGCTGCGTGGTGTTGGCTTTGGGAGCTCCCACCAGGACACTGACACTGCGAAACACACCGGGAAGTCACCGGGGCGATGGGGGCGGTGGGGACTGACGGGCGGCGGCCCCGGCGCGGCGGCCCAGGCGCTGTCACCCCGGCCACCGGCCCGAGGGCGGCGGGCGGGACGCCGCCGTTTGCCCGCCGCCTTCCCCAACGCCTCCCCCAAGCCCGTCGGCGTGTCCGTCCGTCCATCCGTCCTCCCCCCCTCCAGCCCCGGCCAGGCAGGAGGGGCGACCCGGCGACGCTCGCTCGGGCACAGCCCGGACCCCGCCGCCCCCCGGGGCCGCGGGCGCCGCGCTGAGGGGAGCGGCCCGCCCAGACCGCCCGGCGGCGGCGGCGGCGGCACTCACGTGCTGGGGTCGGGGATGTAGAAGTCCACGGAGTACCCGAAGTAGCTGCCCGGGGGCCCGCTGTACACCGTCAGCTTCTCCTCGTCCAGGTTGAAAGCCACCAGCACCGGCGCCCAGAGCAGCGCTGACAGGAGGAGAAGCGGGCACGGCCGCTGCCGGCGGCGGGCGCGGCCGGTCCCGCGGCTGAGGCGCGGAGCCGCCTTAAGGCTCCCGCCGGGAGCGCCGTGGCTCGGGTAGGGGGAAGCCTTTCCTTTACAAGGCAGCCCGGGGGACCCCCACGCCACCAGCCGTGCGTGGGGCCGGCGTGGGGCAGGGCAGGGCGAGGCGCTGGTGTGGGGCCGCCTCAGCCGCGCCTCCCCTCGCTGAGGGAGAAACCCCGCTGAGGCAGAAGCCGTCCCGCCGTCTCCGGCGGAGGTGTCGGCACCTCGGCCCGGCTGCGCACGACGCCTGCGGTGTTGTTTGCGGGAGAGGACGGTGCTCACAGCGCTGTGGCCGTCGGGGACACGGAGCACGGGGGAAGAAGCGCCGCTCCCAGCCGGCCTCCGCTGCAGGCCTCGTCCCCCGGCGCGGGGAGCAGCTCTGGGGCCTGGGCAAGGTTTCTCCGTCCTGGCTCAACAGGGTGGTCGGGGGTGGTTTTACCGCACTAACCAGGCCGTGTCTGGGGAAACTCCTTTGTCTTACTAAGAAATTCCACTGGTGAGGCTGGGAAAATCGTAGGGTAACTGGGACAACCCCTTAACTCTGCCCAGCAGAGTTACCAGATGGCTACGTTTGGACAGTCCCGTGCACAGGGGAAAATGGCAGAGCCGAGGCTGGTGGTTTCTACCTGAATTTCTCTCGACTTCGGGCATTTTCAAGAGTTTGAACTGAAGAGTCTGATACTTGAAAATGGCTCTTAGGAAACTAAAGTACATGGAAAAATAAAACCCAACCCAAAACAACAGACCTTCATCAGATTGCTATGTGACTGCCAGCATGGCTATTAAGAAAAACCAAAACCAACAAAACAGCAACCAAAACCCCCTTCTGACCACAGGGAAGATGTAAACCCAACCACATAGTTCCAAACACATTAGGAAATGCATTCCTCTGTAAGTTGCTCTTTAAGTGCTTGCGTGGCTACATAAAGTTTTAATACGCTGAAGGGGGCACCTTACACTCGTGCGAAGGAGAGCACTGCCATAGGCCTTTACCTCAGCTCCATGCAGGTGCAGGTGTCGTGCCTCTTTTCCCACAGAAATGACCAATACTACCTTATTGCATGTGGCACTGAATGGAGCTTTTAGAAAGCTCCTCTTATAATTTTTTCATAAAAGTAATTAAAACCAGTGAGGCTGTATAACTCCTGTCTTGAATTGTTTTGCCCCTGCGAGCCCCACAGTAGTCTTCTAGCCGGTTTTGTTAAGAATATATAAAAACTGACCTTGCCTGAAATGCTCCCTGGCCAACTGAAAGGTAGGAAGAAAAGGAGAAACATTTTATTTTCTATTCAGTCAACTCTGTTAGGAGGAAAAAATTATTGTTTTTCAGCATTTATAATACAGATGTTTCCAAAACAATATCAGAGAAAGATCAGAAGAGTAGAGAACCCATTTGTAAACATGCTACAGTAGAGCATACCTATGGAGGCATCTGAGAGTACTTTGTTTTGTTCTGAGGTTCTGGTTTCTTTACTTTTGTGTTTGTTTTATTTTAAGTGCTTTATGGCAAGATTATTCAGATAAGACTGACATTCCTGTTCACGAAAATAGAACGGTGTGTTTATTTCCAGCATTAACTGTGTGACCCTTAGCTGTCCCCTCAGGCTTGTAATATTTCTTAAATCTGCTTGCCTTACAGTTGTACCAACTTTACTCTTGCTGTTAGAGTGAAACATCATCATTGACAGTATTTCGTTATTTTGCATTGAACAAGTAGCTCTTTGAGATCTAAGCACCAGTAATAAATTCAGAAGTACCTCAATGACTTGTAGGGTTAATGCCTACTCTTAAAAGTCATACAGTTTTAAGGCAACTGAAGGCATTTGACAGTTGTGTTGCCTTATGCTAAATAATGATAATGCCTTGCTCTTATTTAGCACAACACCAGTCAGTTCCAGTGCTGAGCATCACAGATGAAGTCACTGGGGTTTGGAGAACTGCTCAGATGGCACACCGGACCTGTGGCACTCAGGGAGCGAGAAGGAAGCGCATTCTGCTGCTATATCCATCTTGCACAGATATATGCAAAACTGTGTTAAAATTTGGTAATTAGCACAGTTGGAGATAGGTGAGTGTTCACACAAATGAAAAGCAGAAGGGGCATAGCAAGAACATAGGCAGTTCTCATGTGCTCCCCTTGTACCTGTCTTTCGGTTTGAAATGCATGCCACCTAAACTGTTGGTTTGAACTAAATTTAAAAAAGGAAAAAAAGTGCTTCAAATGGCTATCAGGCTAAAACCTGTATGGAGAGCACAGCAGAATGAAAAGAAGAAAGTCTCAAGATCCTCTTAACCCCAAGGTGTTAACATACAGCAGTCCCCCTCCCCTTACCTCTTTCCATTAGCTTTTTTTTTTTTCATTTAAAGAAGAGATATATGAATTTAGGATATTCCAAATCAATTCAGACAGACAAACAAAAAGAAAAATCTTTTCATTTTTCAAAGGATTTGCAGTGTTTCCCTGAATAACCTGGACCTGTTCTGATCACTGGAAGCTTATTCCAGATCTTGGTTTCCTCAGACTTCAGACTGGATGTTGTGATCTGCCCTGCTCAAGAGGTAACCAGCTGCCCCAGTTGGCGGTAGACTGAAGTTTGGTCTTTAGCATACCCATGGCTCGATAGATTAACTGCTTTGAATATTGAACTAAAATGTCTTAATAGGCTCTAGAACCTGACCTGGAGCCAGGACAAACAGCTTTTATAAGAACATTTAGCCAAGGGTCCAAACTTCATTATCTGCCCTACAGAATAACTGGAAGGTCAGATGTGGAACCAAATAATTTCTACAGAAAAATACAAGATTCATAGTGTGGATTTCTACAGCTTATATAATGTGCAGTTGATGAGGTTCATATATCATTAAGGTCTTTCCAATCTTAAAAAGAGATCGGTCAAAGCTTCTATGGAAAGTTTTGCTGAAGCAAAACTTAAATATTAGTATTTCATAGAAGGGTCTATTATGAAAACTTTGCTCTTATTTATGCCATTATTTAGTAATCTACCTGCTAGCAGAGGAAGGATAAGTATTTAAAAGAATCATATGGGACTTTAACATAAATCTTGTTTAAATTAATGGTGATTTTACTGTTAAAACTTTTCAAAACAGGGCAGTACAGAAGCCTAAGTGTCCAATTCCCACAGAAAAGCATACCTTTTCTCTTAGTTATTACCTAGGAAAAATATGGTAAAGAACGCAAAACAATTCAGGACTTTTTTCCAAGTAGACAACCTCACCATAAACAACAGTGTCATGGCACGTGGCACTTGGTGCATTGGTAAGGAATGGTGAGGAAATCGTGCATGGTTTCTACATCTCTGCAAAGTTCATGCAGAGGGAACCAAAACCATTTCTTCCACCCCTGGCATCACCACTACCAAGTAAATGTATAGGGTATAAAATCCCCCCCTCCCCTTTTTTTTTAAATTTTTTTTTCACATAGTCAGAATGTACATATGAATTTTGGCACAAACGTACAAAATGACAAGGACAGTACTGTCCTTACTCTTTCAGCACACAAAATACTAAATCCTAAAGGAAAATGAGATTTGCCATGGGTTTAGATAAGATCTGAACATCTTCCCACAAAGTGAGGTAGGCAAATAATGCTCAGAAAGGTGAAAGTCACGAATGAGCTGCACAAGTTTTACCCGATGGCTGAAGCGCATTTTGTATCCCATATAAACAAAGCCAACTGTGCAGCTTGGTTTCGATGGGAAAAGGGGATGTGATGGCGATAGCAGTAATGGGCTATTTTCCCAGTTTGGAAGAGTTGTCATTTGCCTGGCTGTGCTTTGGGCATGGCTCCAAATGTTCTAGGTCTGAAAATGACCAGCTTTTCCACCACACCAGTGTAACATCTGCTCCCTTGTTTTTCAAAGCCTGTGTTACTTCCATGGTGGTCTGTTGGCACCATCCATCCCAGCCTATGGCTCTGCCTACACTTTGGCTTTCCTCCAGCTGGCAGATGTTATGGCAGGACCCCTCTTGATCATCCACCAAAGGTCTTGGGAGTCTGGGGAGGTCCTCGCTGATTGGAAGCTAACCAGTGTTAGTCTAAATTATAAGAAGGGCATAAGGAAAGACCCAGGAAACTACAGACCTGTTAGTCTAGCCTCAGTTTCTGGAAAAAATTACGGACAACGTCATACTGGGTGCTATTGAAAGGCATTTAGAGAACAATGCAATAATCAGGCACAGTCAACATGGGTTTACAAAGGGAAAGTCCTGTTTAACTACTTTGATAACCTTCTATGATAAGGTCACCCACCCAGTGGACAAAGGGAAGGCAGTGGATGTAGTTTTTCTGGATTTTAGTAAGGCTTTTGATTCCGTCCCTCCACCAACGGTGTTCCTCAGGGCTCAATTCTAGGGCCAGTTCTGTTCAATATATTTGTCAATGATCTGGATGCAGGACTTGAATGCACCATTAGTAAGTTTGCTGATGATACCAAACTGGGAGGTGCTGTTGACTCTCTCGAGGGACAAGAGGTCTTGCAGAGGGATCTAGATAGATTGGAGCACTGGGCTATGATTAATGGGATGAAATTTAACAAGTGGAAATGCCAGATTCTGCACCAAGGACAGAGTAACACTGGGCACAACTATAAATTGGGAGAGGAGTGGCTAGAGAGCAGCCCTGCAGAAAGGGATCTGGGGGTGCTGGTTGACAGCAGGCTCAGTATGAGTCAGCAGTGTGCCCTGGCAGAGGGCAAACCGCATCTTGGGGTGCATCAGCCGGTCAGGAGAGGTGATTATCCCGCTGCATTCAGTGATGGTGTGGCCTGTGTGCAGTTCTGGGCCACACAATTTAAGAAACAGGTGAGGGTCCTTGAATGTATCCAGAGGAGGGCACCAAAGCTGGGGAAGGGTCTGGAAGGCATGTCCTCTGAGGAACGGCTGAGGACACGGGATTTGTGTAGTTTGGAAAGAAGAAAGCTGAGGGGTGACCTCATTGCTCTCTACAGCTCCATGAGGAGGGGAAGTGGAGAAGGAGGTGCTGAGATCTTCTCCCTGGTACCCAGTGACAGGACACGTGGGAATGGCTCAAAGCTGCGTCTGTCAGAGGAGGTTCAGACTTGATATCAGGAAACATTTCTTTACTGAGAGGGTGGTCAAACCCTGGAACAGGCTTCATGGAGAGGTGGTCGATGCCCCAAGCCTGTCAGTGTTTAAGATGCATTTGGACAATGCCCCTAATATGACGCTTTAACTTGATCAGCCCTGAGTCGGTCAGGCAGTTGGACTACGTGATCATTGTAGGTCCCTTCCAACCGAGATAGTCTACTCTATATTCTATTCTAAGCCTCCCTTCAAGAGAAGCAGTGATACATTACCTGCTGAATTACCTCCCTTGTACGGACCCTTAATCTCGCTCTTGAGGAAACAGTGACTGCTTTTGGTCTGTATTCTTGCTGCCATGTTATTTGAGTTTTTGCATCCCAAGTGATACAGGCAGGAAGCCTTCTCCTGAACTGTAATCGGAGCCATTACATAGACAGTATTTTGTATTGATTATCCTGTCACAAAGCAAGAGGATAAAATGAGGATGTGACCATGCTCTACAAAGAGCATGAATTTACCAGCCTTGTTATTGCCAGCTTCTGAATCCGAGCATCTGCTTGTCCCTCCTAACTGAAAAGGATGAATTTTAGCCAATATACAAGTCTGAGAGCAATGAAGTGGCATAGTTCGTTATGGGGCTCATTTCTGTGCTTTTCACCTATGTACTGATGCTCTCCTGCATTTGGAAAGAAAAAGCCTGACAATTTTTGCCTGTGTCCAATTCAATTAAGAACTCATTAAGCTGTACTTCAAGGTTTGCTAGGTTCCCTTAGACTAATGACTTTACTACTACACGACCTTGTTTCTCCTTCCCCCAGACGCTAGTGGGTGGGGTCTGAATTCGGGATGGCATGTCAACAAAGGATGTTCAGCATTCTGCTTTGAACCTTACCTCTGTGAACAGTCTCCATGTTAAAAATATTAGCAGAAGTAATTAGTACATAAAAAGCATTAAAGGTAATTTGAGAGTGAGCAGACTAAGTCTTCTAGCAACCTAAACTAACAGCCTGTGAAAAAAATATTTCTTTTCAAGACATCTCATGGAAATACTATTTTTTCTTCATTTATAAGTATTAACTACTTCAGACACATGAAATCAACGTGAATCAGAGTCTAATGAGCCAATCTACCACCTCTGTGAAAGCAGAGACTGACTGCTTAGTGCATGAGACCCCAAAGGATGGAAGAGTAGGGATGCTGCCGGGGAGGCTGTGCACGCGCTCAGTGTTTACCACTGTACCTCCCAGGCCGTTGCGGTCACCAGACTTGCAACACAACACTCAGCAAACCCACAGCAGAGTCTGAAGGTGCTCCCAAGAGCACGCCTGATGCTATCTGCTGGGGGGCTTCACAGGCAATCAAGAGTACACAGAGTAACTGTCCACGGGGTCTCTGTAGACAGTCATCTAATTGGACAGCAAACACACCACGGTATGCATTGCACTAATGGAGGTTCTTGTTCCTGCTCATGCACTGTTGTGCAGACATTGCCATTTTACTACCCTAATGGATTTTACTCCCACATCACTTGCCTGCTCCATCCGGGCCCACCTTGGACTCCTTTGCCCTAAATTCATCCTCATAAAGAAGAGAAGAGAGCATAAAAAAGCATACAGGTGGATCAGATAAGCTGAAATTATAACTGTCTGAAAGACAAAGCCAAGAACTTCAACAGAAGTATTAAAAAAAACAAAGTGCCCTGCAAGTGCTTAAGTGATTCACTGTTTTAAAAGAGGCCTCCATGTGGATTACAACAAGGATATTTATATTTAGATTTGTACTGGCTGCTTACCTTGAACAGTTCAGGCTTTAACAAAGCAAAAATATATTTGTTAGTCTTAAGCCTTCAAATATAACTCACTTGGGCTACTATGAGGCACTGGAAGCAGTCTTTCCATTATTTATTTAGATAATTTATTTAGAGTATCTACCTGCAAACTTCAGCGTACATTGGAGTGGGAATAGTTTCTCTTTTACCATTCCACCAGCAGTTGACCCCAGGACCTCTTTTTCTCCTCATCTCTTTGTTACGAGTTTAGAGAAAAAAGACACCAATGCATAGCTGAACAATTTTCTGTCTCAAAGGGCTTTGAGATATAGGAGGGAGAACTGAGTTTTCTGGACCAACCATCCAATGGCCTGTGGACTGTACCATGTTGCCAGCTGGGATGTGAGTTGTCTCCCAGAAGATACTGACCTTTCCTTGGCAATTAAAATTGAAGCACTATACAATACATAAAAAAAAACATTCACCCAGAGTATTAATCAAAATGTCATTTAATTGCATATTTAGTTCACATGCTTCCTTACAGTTAGCATTACCAATCTGCTCTGGTTAGTTAAAGCATGTATTTAATCCCATAGAGTGCTCTGGTATTACCTATCGACTAAGCCTCAAGTTGCAAACAGCAATATATACATATATATACACACACACACATATGTAGCCTATGTATTTGGCATTTAGAGCAGAACAACCTGTGAAAATTATGTAGGTTTCTGGTCATTTTTCTATGGAAGCAAATCAAAAGTACCAGACATTAATGCCCCACAAATTATAAGTCTGTCTTCTAAATAACCACACTCTTTTAGGGGACAAAAGGTGAATTTCCATAAAGTCAGAATGTCTCCCATCTTGTCCATCAGGGAGGGAAGGACAGAAAGGTTCACTTGGCTGAGGCTCTCAGATGAGCTGGCTAAGTTCCATTAAGCACTCTCGGTTAGCATCTGTAGTCCAAAAATATGTGAAATAAACCAGAAGCCAGGCCTCGAACAACGGGGCAGCATGAGGGAAAAAGAAAGATGCAGGAATAAGGGTTCTTACACCATACAGAACATCAGCTAAATTCCTCTGGAGTACGGCACAAGTTTTAATCCAGCCTAATGCTTATATATAGATCTCACATCAGCTGGGCTTCTAAATGATTTTTTTTTCTGTGAGACAGAACATAAATTGTATCTGACAGTGGACTAGAAAAAGGCTGTTTATTCCAACAGATTCAAGCTATGATTCAGTGCAAGCTCTGTTGTGAGATACTCTAGTACAAGCCAAGACCAGAATCCAGGAGAAAGAGCAAGAACAGTGATTTGCCACCTTCCACGACGTCTCAAAGATATTTGTCTCAAATGTGCAAAACCAGCTAAAGGAAATACCTATCAAGCCTGGGCATTTTAGGAAAGGTAAAGTTTCAGACTTGCCAGGCAGTCCAGATTAAAGCAGATTATCTTAATTAATTATCTATATACTTTAGAGTAGCAATACTACTGTTGCACAAGTCTTTTAGCATCAGGCCCACTCAGCAAGACACAATACTTGTGTTCTGAGTAAAGCGAGTCAGATAAGGTGAATTATGGAATCTTTTAAAATTATTGTCATCTGCGAAGGAATTTTTTTTTTTTTTTCGGAAAAAGAAATCTCAGAAAGAGGTAAGATACACTGCTGCCAGTTCTGCAGTAAGGAATGCTCGTGGTAATTTCAGAAGTTAGGTTTTTAAACAAGTCCTGATTGACGTTGTTTGGTGGCTGGGGAGGCAGGGCTGCAGCAGTGGCCTCTGTGAGAAGAAATCACCAGGAGTTGTCCCCATGTTGCACAGAGCCAGTTGCAGCTGGCTCCACCATGGACCCACTGCTGGCTAAAGCTGAGCTTGTCAGCAAAGCTGGTGGTGTCTCTGTAATAACATATTTTAAGAAAGGGTAAAAAATGCTGTGTGGTGGTGGGTGGGAGAGGGGAGTGAGGGAATGCCAGAAAAAGCCCTGCAGACACCAAGGACAGTGAAGAAGGAGGGGAAGCAAATGCTCCAGTCGCTGGAGCAGAGATTCCCCTGTAGCCTGTGGAGCGGAACGTGGTGAAGCAGGTTGTCCCCCTGTAGCTCATGGAGGACCACGGTGGAGCAGATATCCACACTACAGCCTGTGTAGGACCCCACGCTGGAGTGGGTGGCTGTGCCCTGAAGCTGGTGGAGAGCCCACGCCAGAGCAGGGTCCTGGCAGGACCTGCAGCCTGTGGAGAGGACCCCACACTGGAGCAGGTTTTCTGGCAGGACATGTGGGAGACCCACGATGAAACTGGCCATTCCTGAAGGACTGCACCCCGTGGAAAGGACACATGCTGGAGCAGTTTGTGAAGAACTGCAGCCCATGGGAAGGACCTACATTGGAGTACTTTGTGAAGGACTGCTTCCTGTGGGTGGGACCCCACACTGGAGTAGGAGAACAGGGTGAGGAGGAAGGAGTGGCAGGGATGAAGTGTTATGAACAGACCACAACCCCTATTCCCCATCCCCCTGCTCTGCTCGGTGGGGAGGAGGTAGAGGACCTGGGACTGAAGTCGAGCTTGGGAAGAAGGGAGGTGGGGGAGAAGGTGGTTTTGGTTTTATTTCTCACTATTGCTAGTTTTAATTGGCAATAAATTAAATTAATTTAGAGTCTGTTTTGCCCATGACGATAAGTGGTGAGCGATCTCCCTGTCCTTATCTTGATGACATAAGGAGCTTTTTCGTCTATGTTTTCCTCCTGTCTTACTGAGGCGGAGGAGGGAGACAGCAGCGGGGTGGGCACCTTGCAGCCAGCCAAGGCCAACTCACCACAGAATTATACTGTTCACCCATTTCCAGATGCAAATCTAACAGATATATTGTACAGTCAGAGGACATAACTGCAAGTGTCATGCAAAGGATGTTCTCTTTCTACCATTACGATATGGTTTATAGTGCAAATTCCCCAACAGAGGTTTCTCCCACACACTACATACCTCATTTTTGACTAAATCAGTTTGTTTTCCTGCATGATGATCATTCTAGAGTCATCTGGTTATTTAAAAGTTTTTAAAAGTTAATAATTCTGAATGTGAAATTCAGACCTGCTGGCAATAGGGTAGGCTCTATAATCACAGTTAACAGGCAATAAATTATCTTTTATTGGTTTTTTTTTCCTGAGATGTGTTCAACTTGAAACCTGACATTTCTAAACCCACAGTCCCTTTTCATCATCTTAGAGAGGCAGTAAACGAGTTTGATTGAAACCCAACTTAATACATCACGATTCAAGGAAAAGATTTTATTTTAGGGCTAACAAGTTGATAATAAATAAAGGAATATAATAATGTAATAACAGATGTTCTCATGCACTTAACACATACAATAACGCTGGCTTACACTGCTGTTTGGACAAATTGAGAAGAGGTATTTGGCAATATTATAAGTTTGAATAGTTTAGAGATTATAGAACAAGAAATTATTTCTGCTGTTTTTACATTTCTTTTATACAAATTCAAATAAATATTAATAAATCTATTTTTCCTCAGATTTTCTGTTCACTTTTAACATGCCCGATAACTAAGCCACAGTAATATACAACTGCCAAGAAAGAGTATTTATGAATTATACTTATTAATATTCCTAAAAATGTATCATATTTATGTCACATTGTGCAAGCTCTTTAGGTAAAATTAGATTTTAGGAAAAACTGCAGAAAATTTAAACTCATTAAAACATATCCAGTGCAAAGGCCAGTCTAGTCCACACATTATGGTACTGTAATGTAAGCCAATATAATTTAAATAATAAAACATGCCTATATGATTCAGAGGAAGCAGAATATGTTTTATGTTTTAAAGATCTGACATCTAATATGCAGATTCTGCAATATCAGACATTTTTCAAATCTTCATGAGATGGCAAAATAATGTTAAGACTTTGTAAGTAGGCTTTTTTTTAATTTTAGGATAACTCACATTAACAGTACTACAGTGGCCAAAAAAGACAAACTATTATAATAGAAATCAATCTGATTAAAAAATTAAATATTCCAATTAACACTGAAAAAGTGTTTGTAATCATTATTTACAATTCATCAATGATACCAGTGTATAACTTCACACAGTCAAAGTATACCACTTTCCAAGCAAATACCAATTCCTGTATCCCCGTTCCAGCATTCAATAGTAATATGTTGTTTATGCACAACATATCAGTTTAAAGAAGGAGATCGATCTGTGGTCCAGAGTAATTCTATATATGGCCATTTGGTTTGCAAGCAGCGTTTTACAGGAGTGTCGTCAGTCTGTAGCATTGGTTCTTCAAACCCCATAACAACTGCTGTGCCTTCCACATACATGACCTGTCAAAATAAAACCAATCATGTCAGCCTATGTTTGTTTAAAAACTGTAAGATGAGATGATTATTTTCACCAGGTTAAGAAAGGATTTGTTAGGGTTTTTTTTTTAACTACAAAATAAAATCCGTTAAGTTTTATATACTTTTTTTTAATGACATGAGATACGAAATAAAAAAAACCCTGATGTCTTAGACTCAAGTGCCTGAAAATCTTAATCAGGCCATATTAATTTGACTGTTTACTTCAATAGACAGTAAAGGCCAAAACTGGGGACAAAAAAAATCTAGGAAATGCAATGCAAAAATTCTGTGACAACAGATGTCCTACTACTGTTGCAGTTGCAAAGTTTGATATAGTTATAAGATTGTGTTCCTTAGACTTAACTTCATGGAATTAATTTTCCATAAGATGGAACGTCTGTTGCAAATCAGCTCTATTAATAAAACAATATTTTAAATGCTGTAAGTAGAATCCTCTGAAAACAAAAATTTGTTTAAATTTTCTAGATTATACATGTTCAATAGTGAAGATAAATGCATCTTTGAATGCTTTTGCCTACATTTTGGGGTATGAAACTGGGTAATTTTAAGGACTTAAAAAGTCCGAAGTTCTGAAGTCTGAGTATATACATTTTCTCAAAGAGTCTTCTTACTTTAAGGCATTTTTGTTCCCTATGTCTATTAATGCCTTTTACTCTTCCACCCTAAATGCTAATTAGAAGCACTCATGGTGTGTCATGTATACCCCTCCTTCCAAGAAAACGGAAAATGAAACAGGTCCTTCTTGTCCCCCACTAAGTGGTTCCAAAAAATACTGATTTTTGATGCAAGTCTGGAGTACCGAAACATTTCACAAAAAATTCCAAACATCTCCATTTAGATGTAGGGTTACTTAGAGAAGTTGCAGTTTGTCTGTGTTACATCTCCATTGTCCTTTACATTTCAGATCCCACTTCTCATAGATAAGCATGAGAAATGCTCTATTCAAAACACATAGAAATAGAGTTGTGGTCTAGCCAACCAATACACTATACTAGCTAAAATACCATCAGCAGCACAAAGCAGTTTCCAATTCCAAATACATTATTTTGGAAGAAAATTATCGAAATAACAGTTTTGTAAAAAGTCTGTTTCAAGTTAAAGTATTTTGCCTGTAACTATAGTCAGTTTTGCACACTAATTGTTATCAGGGCTAGATTTTTGTTTCTTAAATCTTACCTTTTCGTTGTAGTTAGATTGCTTCAGTCCATTGTAATGGTAAACAGTGAACGACTCTGAAACCCTGGAGTCCTAGTAGAAGGAAGACAGTTACTTTCATGTGACAGATATGTCGTGCCTTGCAGTCTCTTCTCTTTACGATTAGACAGACACATTTAAACCGGAAGACTCAAGGAAATTGTAAAAAAGTACAAGTTCTTTTAGGTGACATCATCTTGTAGATTTTGTTCATTTTACCTTTCTCACCAGAAATTAAAAAAAAGTCAGTAAGTTAATGGGTAACACCCCCAAGAGCGAGTCATTATTTTCTGTGTTCATCTAGACACTTTAAACTACAACTTCAGCACTGACCACGTAGAAACTGTCCTAATTTTTAAAGTCAGACACCTCACGTAGTAGCCACACTTGCGTGTATTTATGACTGTTTGGATGCTATGAAGTTAAATATTTAGTAATGACCAGACCCATTCTCCAACCTTTCATTTGAGAGCCAAAAAGTAATTTATGCCCACTCCTGCCTAACAGTATAACTAATTGTGAGGACACCTGCTGAGCTGAGGCCTAACAGCAGATGTACTGCAGTTGTGACCCTCCACCATGGCAGGTGTTTAAATGCTTTAGTCCTAAAAGGACTGAAAAGCTTTGCATTTCGCTGAATCAGGAAGCTCAAATCAGGTGTAATATCATCTCTTTTATGCTTACTGGACCAGGCTCCAAACAAAAGCTTACCCCTTTTTTAAGTACGTGGAGGTAAAGGCTGGAATGAGAAGAAATCTGCTCAGGTTACAGTACATCCATCAGATTACAAAAAGCCCCCATTCATTTTTCTCCTCTTAAATGATTCAAAAACCTTATCTCTGTATAGGTCTCTTGCAGCAACCCAGGCTATTCAGTGGAGGGAGGGTGGTGAGCAGGAACGTAAGTGGTAACTACTTAGAGAGATTGCTTCACAGAGATGAATAAAATCAAGCTTTGCTGGGAAGGAGAGGGCAGTTATTCTTTTCCCTGAGGAAGAAGGCTGGCCCTGAAGGAAAAGAAGTGCTGCTTTCCAGTTCCTTTCCCATGGATGTTAAAAATTTTCTGCGGTAATTGTTTCCCCAAAAAAGGGTTACCAGGGAATTCAGGAATCGTCCTCTCCAGGTGACTGCCCGAAGCACTAAAGAGCCAGGCTCTCTCAGGCTGAATGATCTTTGAATATTTTTCTTCTAAGCCAAGCTTTGAAAAGGAAAGCTGAGATCCCTTCCTGCTTTTGAGGTGGAGTTTAGTGCTTTCTATGAGAGTAAGAATGGGGTTTTGAATATTCTCAGCAAAGAAAGAATCAAATCTGGATCTCCTGAGCACTAGTTACATGTTCAAATACTGTATAAAGAGGAACATCAACAATTCCAACCATCACTGGCATCTGCTATTTCCTCACAGTATTTTAAAGCAAGACATTCGTCTTCATTTCTGCAGAATTTCACTTTCAGAAAGAATTCTGAAGGAGGTGTCGGTATGGGTAAGGGCTCCTGCTATCTGAGCCACAGAGCACAGACAGATCGGACAACATATCCGTGCCCCCAGCATTCATTCAGTAACTGATACTGGCAGGTCCCAGTCCAAAAGGCACTGATTGTTCAGACTGTACCCTTAAGGCAGTAACACTTCCCATGTTTTGTACTGGAGCCAGGGAAGGTTCAACAGCACAGGCAAAACTGAGTGGGGAATCACGTGCAGCAGGGAATTAGTACTTGACAGACAGGCACTGACTTGGGGCTCCAACTTTACAGCAGATAAAGAGTTCCTCCACCAACTCTCTAGGTGACTGAGGTGGGGATCTGCCCATGATTCCACGACGCTCCCTTCTCCAGCTGCCCTTCTTCAGTCAGTGATGCCCTTCAGCCACAGGCAACAGACGCGGCAGACCCATACGTACGATGGCTGTTTTCTCCTCGAGCTCCCTATGACCTGCAGTACTGGACAGTTTAGGCACAGCCAATTATGGAGGATGTGCTTCGGCTTTCTGAACTTCATTCTAAGCATTTGGGCCCCAAAATTAAGCAGTGGAGTCTTCCAGATTTGCAAGGGCAATATAATTATAAGAAATAAGATTAAATTATATTCAATTGTAAAGATATTTCCACTTTAGGATATACAAAATGAAAGAAGAAGCAGTTGGCAAATACACAACACAGATGTAATTCTGTAAATCTGGAGAAAATGAACACTCTAACTCCTTTTTCCTCTAGATGATGAATCATCTCTTAATGATGTATTCAGTCCCTACCATCTTTGGCAGTGCAGTTCTAGTGTCTTCTGAATGACCACATTGTTTCACAGTACAGAACACTACAGCCAAACAGTGCTGCACAACCCTTAACGAAAAGAGTCTTGCTGAAGGCATTTTAAAAATATTAGTTTCACATTTCCTTGGTTGTAAAAATTCAGGCATATAGTTTCAATGACATGTTAAGCCACAAAAGCCTCCAAAGAAGTACTCGTCTCAGCTCTTCTCTTGCCTCACCAGCCCATCTTTCTGTCACTGGGGAAACCCACCCTCTTCTGCCAATACAAGCATTTGCATAGCCATGGAACAAACCTCCAGAAACCTGCAAAGAGCTCTCATCCGGACCAGTTCCCTGTTCTGGTTTACCACATATCTGTACAAAGAGGTTCCTGGTGGCAGGAGGGAGGCAGCATGCGGGCAGGAAAACATGACCCAGGGCAAAGGGAGAAGAGGACAGCAGTGCTAGGTTAACACATGCTTCTCAGTGGTGGTGCGATCTTAAAGAATATATGGAACAGATTGAGAGTTTGAAAATAATTTTCCATTACCCTGGCAGATACTGACTTCCGCATATGCTAAACATAGCTCTATTATGACTTTTTGTTAAACTGTCAAAAATTTTACATTATGAGAGATATACATAAAAATAGTTTTAAATATGTTTGTAACCTTTTCCCATTTGCTAGCAATTACAGCAGACATTAGTACTATTGATAAAAACAACATGGTCATTTATTCTCAGAAAAACTAAACTCAGATGAACTTTCTGAGTAGGGAACCAGTTCAATTTCATATGCAAAAATGATTATATATTTCCTGAAGTTAATTTTAGAACTTGTCACTATAATGGAGTTGCCTTCCAGTGCAAAGCTAAACAAAGTCATCGACACCTTATGCAGAATGGAAGTCTGCAGTTTGTTGTGTAATACAAGAAGTTATTTGCTGGTCAGCTGTGTCAAATGAATGCAACACTTCTTATTAAAAATAGCTCTGTGATACCTATGGAAGTGTTTAACGAATCTCAAAGACAAGCAGAATAGACAATGCTCTGCAGCAATAAAGCTATATTGATTACCTGCTCAGGGAAAAATTCTTGCAGAAAGGGACCCAGTAATATGATGCCCAGTCCTTCTGGGTCTAATTTGGTCTTCATGAGGTTTACACTATGACAAAAACATTGAATATAAAAGTATGAGTAAGACATTTTTATTCTTGCATGACTAAGTTATGCTGTGCTACCACAGTATTGGCTGCCAAGTATAGCAATACTATTCTATTTTTAATCGTAAGTGACAACTGCACCAGAATGGCATGCAAGTTGCCAAAACACGGTTATTTTTAAATAAAAGTAATCTGTTATTTTAAATTAAATAAGTGATAATTCTGAAGGACCACCATATTTGGTAAAATAATTTGAAACCCGTATAATCTAAACCCAAGTTTACAGTCCAAAAGGCGTTTTGCTGTCTTGTAAGCATTCTTGAACATAAACCAGTCGTCTTTTAAATACAGCTCCATAACTGCCAAACAACCTGTTTTTAAATGGAGATTTGAAAAGCCTCCAAGATTTTCTAAGTACACTGAAATAAAATTAAGCTTAACAGATATATTTCTCATTTACAACACGTCCTCGATATCAAAGAAGCCAAACCCAATAAATAACGAAAATATTAACAATACTAATCTGAAAGCCTTACTGGTATATGGTATAATTTCAAGTCACTACAAATGAATGCCGATTGTAACTTTATACTTCTATTTAAGCAATATATTTCTACAGGCATCAGATTGCTTAAACATCTATTTGCATCTACCTATCCTGTTGCCTAAGTTACAAGTTGTACCGTACACAAGAATGTCCTCATTGTGTCAAACCAAGAGAGCGTCTTGCCCAGTATCCTGTTTCTGACATTGGTCAGTAGTGGATGCTTACGATAGAGTACAACAGGGCAAACAGACAGTGATATCCTTAGTTTACCCTCCCCATTTCCAGCAGTCTGCTGCTCAAAGACATCTTCAGTGAGAGGCAGTATCTAAAACACAAAGATATATATTTTTTCTTTCCAT
The DNA here is from genome assembly GCA_008711295.1 of Anarhynchus alexandrinus. Lineage (NCBI taxonomy): Eukaryota > Metazoa > Chordata > Aves > Charadriiformes > Charadriidae > Anarhynchus > Anarhynchus alexandrinus. The sequence continues at coordinate 5,180,248 of VUYV01000012.1, read as the reverse complement.
GCATGTGCCTAATTGGCTCTGAACCCACACACACTTGTGGCATTTAATAAACTCTACTCACAAAATTAAAATTAAACTATGGATAATGGGAATGAGTATCTCCTGTTTTGAATGTGCCACCTGATAATTCCGTTCGATGACACCTCATTTTTGCATTGTGAGAAGCAATTAACAATCATTCCCTATTTATTATGAAACTCCAGATTTCAGAGACCTCTCTGACATGCCAATGGTTGTCTCTCTTTTCCAGGTCGAACAGCCCTAACCTACTTCTTCCTTGTACTACTGCCATTCTGTACCTTTGATTAGCCTTGTTGCCTTCCTGATACCTTTCTACAGTGTTCTTTTTTTTAAGATGGAGTGAAAAGCCATGCATTTATGCAATGGCATAATTCCTAGAAATCCCACTCCATATGTTTGCCTATCACTGGGTATCAGTTTAAATCTAAGATCTGTTTCCTGAATGGTAATATCTAGTTCACAGCCCAAAAATGTGTATGTAAAATCAGGATTGTTTTATCCCATGTGCAATCTATCTACATTTACTGTATTGAGACTTCACTGTTACCCTATCTTCCAGTAACTTCTGATGCTCTTCCACACATTTTTTTAATATCTCAAATACTTTTGTATTAGCAGATAGCTATCATATTAATCCCTACCTTCAAATCCTCACTGGTGTCATGACAAACTTCATGCACCTACCACAAATTCCTGTAAAATTCCTCTAATGATCTCCCTCCATTAAGAAAAAAATGACATTTTTATCCTTTGATCAGTTATTCATCTGCAAGGAAACCTTCCTCCTTATCCCATGTTTACACATGAAACATTTACAGCTTAATTTTCCTCAGATTGGCCTTCAAATCCCTTTCTAAGTACTGTTGCCCATTTGTCACCTTCTCATTCTAGTACTGTATGGTACCAGGACAGTTTACAGCGGTATGTAACCTGAATTAGTTCAGCAATTTCATTCTGATGTTTCTTCAGAATTTTGGGTTTTTTACTTATCTTGACACTTCAGACTTTTACTTACTCTGGCCACCCACAAAAAGGCTTACGTTTGGAAACCTCCCTGTAATCTTCCCCAGTGAAGATGGGAACTAATCCCTATTGTCTTCTGCAGCGACTATGAAGAGGAATTCATTACACTTTTCTTACTCACTTTAAATACTTTTTAATATTGGGGATCACCTATCAGAACTACAGACCTCTTGCAAGTTTCCCTGTTCTCATGGGCTTCAAAAAAATACTATTAGCTTTTATTTTAGAACTTTCCAGATTAGTCGCCAGAAGATTTTAACACTGCTTTATTTTGTATTTACATTTAACATTCCATAAGTGTAGATTCTTTCCTATTTTTTTCATGTAGGTATCACAGTCTCCTTTCAGAAGACAGTCGCAGCTTCTCACAGCTGCAGGTGAGAACAACCTGGTCTCTTCTGTTGGGGGCTGCAGGCAGGTGTCTTTGTAAGCTCTTTTTGATTATTGTTGCATGTAAGCATTTCATCCTTTCAGCTATCACTCATGTGTCTTCAGTTTTATGTACATTCCTTTCTTGGTCCCAACATAGTACTAGTAGTAAATTATTTGGCTTCTTTTTGTTTCTGCCTCAATACACACAGAATACATTATGCATTTCTTAAGAGAGTGGCTCTGTTAAGGCCCTTGGAAGAGGAATTTTAAAATTCATAAAACTGAATGTGATATCCTATAAACTATGTTAATTTAATATCTAAAAGAAAAAATTTTCACAACTCAAGTGAAACTACAACTGAGGATTTGCAAGATACTGGACTTTAATTCTTCTATTGCTCATTCTTACTGCTCTCAAAGTACAAAATTTAAGATATCTCCGTAGCTGCCTGAAACCTGCTCAAAGTCTTGAAATGCTATAAGAGAGTTCTAAAAACAGTGTTTGTAAATAGAACTGAGGCAGATTTAAGTAAAGATCATTTTGAAAATGCACTTGAAATTATGTAATAAAATTAAAGCAAGCTATATACTCACTAGTGAAATACCAGACTGCTTAGACATGCAGAGCCATACTAAGTTTTTAAGTATGAGCAGTGTACAAAATTAAATCAATTAATCAGGAGGGGAGATTTAATAAAATTTGATTGCTGTATGTTTCAGCTGAGACTTTTTCATTCAGCAAATAGCTAACGCCATTCAATGTTACTGATTCTACAGCAGAGCTACCAAAACAAGTGTGTGTATGTGCTTCAGTCACTGCAGTGCACAGCCTTAACTGAAGAGGTTATGAATGTTGGAGTGATGATGCTGATGGCCTTTTTACTGTTACACCTGAGAGGTTTGTGGGGACAAAGCCTTCAGCACTGGTCAAACAGACAGATAAGATAAAATATTTTTTAAAAGCTAAATCTAGATTGACAGATGTACTCAAATCGGTGCCCTAAAGAGCATCAGATGGTTTTTAGAAACAAACAGACAAAACAAATAAGAGAACTGGGTTCTTAGATGTATTTAATAAAAGACTAGAAAATTTTACTAAAATCACATGCAATGGCATTCAGTACTGGAATGGCTAACCCACCTTGTTAATTCATGCCCGCTCTACAAAGTTTTCCCCTCTGTAACTCTTAAACTCTAAGCAGGTCTGACCATTATTCATCTGAAAAGCTTAAAGCCTTGGATTAGATGACCACAAAGAATTTCCATTTAGTTCTTGAACTAAAAAATGTAAATAGTACACTTGGAAGCAATGCCTTTAATTGTACTTAAAAACAAACAAACAAACAGACAAACAACCAGAAAAGCCTGTGTGGAATTTGAAATGTGTTATATATACTTGTCTTCCACATCAAGTGGAGAGGACATCTAGAACCAAAAAGGTGGGTCCTCAAGACCTACTAATATTAGATAAAATTTTTATTTAAGAGATGTTTCAAGACTGAATATTCCATGGTTTGATCGTGGCTTTTCAGTAGAGCAGGCCTTCTGACTGGCTCTTCCTACATCAATTTGAATTTGATGTGCTACACACAGTAAAATAGGCCAGGGCTATGCCACAAACACCCTGAAAGGCCAAACAGTCAAATGGAAAAATTGCTGAATGCAGAGAGAGGATTTCTGCAGATTTATTGAGGCAGCAGAACAAAAAGGCCAAAAGAAAGCCTCTCAGACCTATTAAACTATGTTCCCACCCCCTTTAAAAAAAGTTTGCAGATTTCACCATTCGTTGACGTGATACGAATGCTAGCGCCTTTTGTCTTGTATTTCCTTCGGTTTTAGCGTCCTGGGTGTCTTTTGATTTCAATTTTCACTCCTATTCTCCACAGAGACCAGCTCAGTAAACCTTGCTGTACTTTCTAACATTTGAAAGGACAGAAAATCGCAACAATCAAATTTCAGATGGCTGTGGTAAGTAAACTTGCAGTCTCCACAGCCATTCTACAGGAACAACTGATTTAGACCCCCAAAAACTGGACCATATGCTTACGAAAGAGCAGAACCATCTTTCGGAGATGTAAAAAAGTTCAAGCACACAGCTCTCCTTTCTGGGTTAAGCATTTAGTGGCAACTCAATTTTTGAGGCACTGGAACAGGTTGCCCAGAGAGGTTGTTGAGTCCCCATCCCTGGAGGTGTTCAAGGCCAGGCTGGACGTGGCCTTGGGCAACCTGGTCTAGTGGGAGGTGTCCCTGCCTATGGCAGGGGGGTTGGAACTCGATGATCTTCAAGGTCCTTTCCAACCTAAACCATTCTATGATTCTAAAACATGGTAAGCTTTGCCATCGAAGTTTAACTGCTGCCACTGAATATTAGTCCTGTCTGTCCACATGAGATCTAAAATAAACTACCTTTTTCATTTGATAGTTTTAACTCTAATCCCAGGAATCAAGGTGTCAGTCCTGGAAACAAATGACAATTATAAACACTACAAGGTACTGAGCATTGGTGGAAAGAGAAGTGTAACAAGCAGTTTCAGCTTCCAACTCTGTGGACAGATCCAGTGGTAATCAGTGCTAACCTGCCTGCGGGTGCCTTGGTTGTTTGGCTCTTTTGTCACACAGGTTCACCCTCATTAACACACACAAATATATTCACGACTATCTCCTCAATATATAGTAATGCAGTAAGTTTGGGGTTTTTTTGACTTGTAGTTATCACTTCCTCCCATTTAATTTAAAGCTGACTTAAACCCCTCAAAATAACATCCTGTGCCCAGAATGCAAGCTAGAGAAAATCCAGAAAAAAAACCCTAAATTATACTAGATATGTGGTTAATTGATACTTCTGTAGCATTTAAATTTTATTATACTTACTATTCAGGATCTGAAACANCACAAATATATTCACGACTATCTCCTCAATATATAGTAATGCAGTAAGTTTGGGGGTTTTTTGACTTGTAGTTATCACTTCCTCCCATTTAATTTAAAGCTGACTTAAACCCCTCAAAATAACATCCTGTGCCCAGAAGGCAAGCTAGAGAAAATCCAGAAAAAAACCCTAAATTATAATAGGTATGTGGTTAATTGATACTTCTGTAGCATTTAAATTTTATTATACTTACTATTCAGGATCTGAAACAAGGTCCAGAGCCTTCATTACATCTTCTAGCAGAGTGTCAGGTATAAAACCATTATCTGAAGAAGCAGCAAAGCTTCTCATTAGGAAAAGAAACAAAATGCTTTCTAGGAATACAAATTTCATTCAAAAATACAAATACTGCATATCTTTATCTCTAAAATTTGCAAACAAATGGTTGGGTTCTAGAACAAACATAGTTTTCAAATGCTTCTCTTCCACTTTAAAAAAAATGAGGGTGCAATACAGAAACTGCAGGTTAATCATTCACACATGTAGAAGTTAATATTTGCTAGGAATTCAATCTCTTTATAGCAATTTCCATTTGATACCATGGTATAATAACTGTACATTTTTTCCCTTTTGATTAGCTAAAATAATGCCTGAATATTAGATATGCTTTGTTTTCCAAAACACATGAAAATTTTCAGTGCATGCCATATACATTCAATAACAAAATTTCACAAAGAATGCAATCACAGCAGATCAGTTATTTTATGAAAATGTAATAGACAAGAAATCAAATTATATTTAAGCTTTATGTTAATTACAAACATTACAAGGTTAAAAAGCTTACGCTCCAAGAACTCTACCTCCTATTGCACGATGTTGTACTCAACTTCCCTTACAACAGAATTCTCAGAAAATTCATTAATGTCATTTGTAGATTGACTGCTGTACTGAAAATTTCTCAAATACTAAGTATTTCACTCCTCTCTTAAACAGCTCAGATGTAAACAGCATATTACCCTGGCATGGAAAGAATAATGGATTTGAAAGTGTAGTATTTGGAACAAATTTTGGAAAATTATGATCCTATTTTTGAAGAGGCACCCTACAGAATGCAGTATTCATTACTATTTGGAAATTGTCTCTACCGAATGAGTACATTCCTATTATAAAACTTATTTCAGCAAGAAGTACAGCCCTTACCCTCAGGGTCATATGTCTGGAAAACCCTTCTAGCTTGTTCTGAAGGTGCTTCAGGAGCAACAAGCGCCATATCCTGAGGAAAAAAAAAGAAAAGAAAATTTTCAGAATATTCTTAACTCAGATGCAGATTAATAAGGAAATACTTAGCCATGCTACACAGGTTTGGACCTTAAATTAATAAAAATTTAAATATAACAGAAGAAAAATTATGGCAATTTGGCAACATTGCTGATAGTTGTGTAAAACAATCAAGAAATATGTTAAGGATTATTCCACAAACTTCTAGACAAATTTTATGTGAGTCTTTTCATGAAGATATTGTGGCACAAAAGCTACTTGGAGACTACATGTATTATGTGGAGATCTAGATTTATAGAATCATTCTTTATATCTCAAAACACATATACATGTACCTGTGAAATTTAGTGAGTGTACTACGCATACACTGGCACATTTAAAAATAATTTAGATAAAAAGTTGTACAAGAATGTTTTGAAGTCCATTTCACAGAATGGCAGAACACAAATTTGTCAGCTGCATTAAAAAGTATGATTTCAATAGTACCTACTGTAATGCTTTTATTTATCTGTGACTTTTTAAATCTCAAATACAATCATGCTTTCTAAAACATATGTGGAGAGGTACATGTCTATCTCCTATTGTAAAACCAGCAAAAAGCATATCCCTCTGGTTTTATGCCAAAAAATTATTATTAAAAAAGTGAAATATAGAAGTCATTCATGAGAAATGAAAGGTAGCATAAAGAGTAAGAAATGCACCTATTCAAGACACCTTTTAGTTTAAAAAGATACAAAGATCTGACGTTCAAATAGAACATGAAACTCCAAAATAGAGCTCAAAAAACTGCTTGCTAGGAGTACTTAAATCCTACATCTCATCTTGCAAATTTACAATCACCTATGTTGTTTTTCACATAGAAAGGGAAATGAAAAACTTGCTCAGGTGGAAACACTGCATTTGACAATACCCCCTCTATAGTTTTTCTTCCTGTCAAAGTGAAAATGTAATGTTACCTGCTATGCTATGAAGAGTAAACACAAAACCCCAGAAAAAGCAGCATTGACATTACTCTGAATAACATTAAACCTGGGAAACTTGCTTATGTTCATAATGTATGAAGTAAATTGATTTGTTACAAATCAAGAAGTTACCTTAAACTATTTCATAAAGTATACATAATGTTTTTTCTTTTTATTTCCAGTTCAGCTCAACTTTGCTTTCTGAAGATGACTTAGATTTTCTTGAAAGAGAAAGTCATGGCAACATCCTCGCATTATACCTGTATGTGCTAACAGCGAACTTTGGTCTAAACTGTGCAAGTCTGTAGTACTTCATTTGAAAGCAGGCAGAGAAAAGAAATCAGAAAATGTAGAATTAAAAGATGCATAATGCCCTACTGTTCTTTTAACAGATTAAGAGAACTGCTTCATGAAAAGAAAAGAAGCAAATCATACATTTGACCAGAATTCCACTCTTATCCAGTTTCTTCTAATAGCTGACTTCAAATCAGTCAAGAATTTTAAGTATACACCTAACGGCATCCAGCAAAACTTTCCTGAATGAAAGCCAACTGCCTAGGACACACCAACAGGAATAACAGGGAACACAACATACACTTAAAAATAACAGGTAACAGTTTTACTTTGAACAGATGAATGATACAGCTATTACTGGCATAAGATGCACACAATGGGGGTTACAGAGCTCCCCTCATTTCCATGTACAGCAGAGACAAAAATTTGGTATTATACAGGATTATATTAGACAAAAAGTTAGGAAACAACTGCCCTGTCTTCCAAGGCTCCAGATCACCAGTCCATTACATACTTTCACTCCTAAGGGCTACTCCATTGCCACTTGAGCGCAATGCAAACATCTACATCACCAAGCAACGCAGTGCACGGAGGGAAGGATCGGGGTTCAATTTACTGTGATGTATTAGTGGGTATCCACATCGCATCTTTACTGGCAATGAAGTCTGTGCCAAATGACAGTCCTAGAAGCACACTATGCAGAAGCAGAGCCAGTTGCTGTAAGCCCTTGTGTCCACACTGCAGGCGAGGCACTCGGAAAGGCTTCCCAGTGTGCAACTTCAAGTGTTGGCTCCACCAGGACAGAAACAGCTTTCAGCACATCTGTAGGACACTTGGTTGCATGCAGCAGGATTCCAAATCTAGATGCAATGTAAATTTGCACCAAGAAGCAGTTCTCCAACATGCTAAACCACTAATACAGATTGATATGGTGAATCATGTCTGCCAGAATTCTCCTAGTTCCCGAGACGTGATAGACTTATCAGGACTAAATTACTTCTGGCTCCAGCCTACGGCCTCTCTTGCAGCACAAGTGCCACCTTTCACTGTGACCGGACTGCAGAGCCCATCTTCAGGTCAGAAGCAGGTTTGCCTGCAGATAAACCAGAACTCTCTGCCTCCCACACTATGTGACTTCTCCAGTCACCCTGTCCCCGAGTACTCCAAGTGAGAAAGGGTACAGAAGAAACTAAATTGGGAGAAGTCCCTTTGTCCTAGTTGCTGCTAGTGAGAACAACTTGTAAATTGCTTGCTTAATATACTGGAAATATAAACCCCAGGTCTTTATATTAATTCACTATCATAATAATGTAATTTTAAGGCTCCATAAATATGACTAATTTGGAACAAGACTACTCTTTAATGAAAAATATTCCAGTGATTTTATAAATGAACAATAAGTAGAACACATACAGCAAATCAATACTTTAACAGTGTAGCTTCAGGTTTATCCATGTTCTAAACTTTTTTTTTTAAAGTACTTTGTAGATAAAGAGACCATACTGCTTTAATAACATCTACAGCTCAACACAATTAGTTTAATGATGCCAAATGATGTATGAGGTTGTGCAGTTGTTGAGTATATAACTCTGTTATAATGGGTAAGGCTTATGTGATTATATAAGGTATGTACATATGCTGCAAAATTTGGTAATAAGTGACCAACTCTTAAATTTTGAATACTCCAGAATTGGAAAAGTTTCATTTTTTGGGGGTCAGTATATATAAAGTAGGAGTAGATTTCACTATCAGTGAATTACAGCACACTATGGCAATTCGTTCTCAGTTTAATACAGATGATGCCATAGTATATAGAGCTTATTAACAACCAAATGACCGGTGATTTCTATACTCAAGATTTAACTCTAAAGAGGTGATTACTTTTATGGTAGGTTCTTATTAACAAATTAGTAGCTTGTGGAGGCAATGTAAAAACAGAGAATTGTTAAAGTTTCCATGGTATGGAAGAATATAACCAAAGTAACTTCCAACTGCACAGACATATTATTTCAAGTGCAAACTACATAGTTCTACTTTGGTTTATGAGTATGCAGTTCTTTCCATAAAATCTAAATGTAATCCAAGAATAAAGACTGTCATTTGAGTTGTCCTCTCTCCCCCCCAAATTATCTTATTAATGCAGTACTTTCCACAGTTTCATGTGACGCAAACCAGATTTTTTTAAAGAAAGTCTCCTGCAACTACCAACAAATATTTTTTTTGATAGTCCAATTGCAAATAGTGTGTATTTCTGTTATCACTTCAATTTTCCAGGGCCTTAGTTATTGCAGTGCATGTGTACATGGGAAGAACTTAGAGAGTAAGTCACAGAGTGCATTACTCAATACTGAAAATTCTCCACGTTGTTCAACTGAACTTTCAAATACGGTAAAGCCTCCCAATTGTTACACATTAATGCTTTTTATTCATTAAATGTAATTTACTGATGCTCTAAGCAAGTCATTTCAGGAGGAAACTTAGAAAAGTTACCTGCCTTGGAGAGATGACCAAAAAACCCCCCCAACCCCTCATCTTCAAAATAATTCTAACCTTTCACTGAGACTGTTGTCCTGTAAATAGTTAAAAATGCAAGATTTTAATCCTGTATATACAAATCCCATGCATCCCCTAACTTAGTATGTCATTCACTTCCAGCATCCAGAAAACTTTAAACATTCAACTAGTCCATATATTTGTATCTAGGGGGGGGCAAAAAGTAACATACCTCCTTCAGGCAGCAAAGCTGAAAACGTGACAAACATCTAACAAAAACATACTTCAGCTGCCCAAGCTGATATTTCATCATATGTGCCAAAATATATCCCCCACCCCAGCCTTATGAATTGTATTTTGATGTATCCCATGCATTGGAAGTTCCATATAAGGGAATCCCATCAACAGTTAATTATAATAATTATTTCCAAAACTAAGTACAACATGTCCCAAAAATCATGTTTCACTCATTGGCTCTTGTGATACACAAACAAGTCATTTTATATTACTTTGAAAAGTTATTCTCATCAGTAGTACCAGTTATTTTAAGATCCCATGTTTACCCTCAGAGGCAAAAAATACTCTTCATAAGTTTTAATGAAAACATTCCAGAAGTTTTCATTCTACAAATCAAAACCAGAACATAATGGCTGAGCTAAACTGACATCCTGGCTATGAAATTTTACAAAGATTCTGCCCTGAAAGACCTGTTGCCCTTGAAAATGAAATCTGTTCGCATATGGACTGCTTTGCAGTTCTACACTACCACTGTTGAGTGGTACATGGAAGAATTACGTATTGTAGTACTAACTTTCCTCTTAAAAACTTGCCTAAAGACCATACAGAAATACTGATAATTTATCAACTATATAACTTGCTATAATTTAATCAGATCTGCAAGAATGAAGATTATTTAATCCAGTCTTGTATTACACAGAAAAGTGTGTCTTTTTCAATGCTATAATCAGTGGTTTTCAAGCCAGAAACATTTCCAAAATAGCTTCCTAAGAAAAGAAGGTTGATGGGATCTCTGAAACCAATTCCCATCTCTCTAGCTGACTTCTGAAACCATTGCCCAATTTCAATTTTATTTGGCGGAGGGAATGGAGTCTCACGACTGGTGGTTGAAACTGGAAGCCAGGCAGGGAGGAAATGTACTGGTTTGTGTGCCCACCGAGAGGGAAGACAGAACCCTACTGCAAATCGCTCCATTCAGCAATAGGTAGACAGCCATTGAAACACCGCTGGCACGAGCCCAGACTTGTGACTGCATGCCTGGCTGTTGCTGGGTGGATCATCGCAGGAAACAAGCGGTGGGTTACTATTGCAGGTATTTGTGTGTGTGGGAGAGGGAGAAAGACAGCTGCAAGACAGAGATGAAAAGGGAAAGAGTAAAAAAATATTTAAGAAAAGGTCTAGGAGACAAGCTGCTGGAAGACAGGCTTCAGATGGTCCGCTCTTACATAACATGCTTTGACTTAGAAGCACTTCCATATGTAGTTTTAAATTAACATGACTTGAAGTAGTTGCACTGTTTCACTAAGCATCCAGGGGAGCTACCTTAGATTTCTTCAAAGAACATTGCTTTATTAAGGTTCATGTCAGCCTTGGGGGCTTCAGAGGTGGCAAAACATGTGGTGAAGGTACAGACAGTTCTGACAGATGTTGGGGAGGGAGCTGGCAGGAAGCGACCAGACCAGTAATCCAAAATCCATTTGGTAAAAGCATAGGTCCCATAAGAGTGGAATAATGGGCTGACTCAGTATAGACTTTCGCTTATCTTTTTACTCAAGTGAAGTGGATGTTAGAAAATAATTGCAATTGATGTGGAAGGAACAGATTGCTGGACAAACTAAGATGAAAATGTCATCCACCTTGGAGGGTGGAAAAGAGTCTATTACACACTCCTATTATTTATGCTGGAGAGCAACAGAAGTCCTCATCCAATGACAGCCATCTACAGTCCAGTGTTGCGAAGACTTCTGAGTCTGGAGGTATCAGATAGTTTAATCACTGTTCCTGGTCCAGATGTAACAATGGGGACTCTGGTCAACTAACTGAGGTCCTGATAACAAAACTGCCCCAGCCTTGTCAAAACATTTTAAATGTCAATAAGGCTCTTTTGGAGATTATCTTCCAAAAGAGAAGACACTTCATACAATGCTAGTGATGTACTATGTAATTGTATCATTATCGTTTGGATGCATAGGTCTTTCACACATGACCAGAATGCATTTCAAACTGGACAGAGCTCTAAAATAAGAAAGTGAAACTTCAGTTCCTCCTGTAGCTGTAATGCATTTGCAATGGATCTCCAGATCCGTAAAAGCCACATCCAATGTCAGTACCCTGGAGGACAGACACACAGAGAAGGTTTCTTCTTCAAATGGTGAAGAGATCCTGCTACCAAAGCCAGAACTGACAAAACACTCTTTACAGTCTGAGAAGTAACACCCCACTTAACTGGAGGAGAATAGACTGAACACAGCTTTATTTGGAGGCAAGGAGCAAAAGATCATATGTAGTACCACATATACAAATGATGTGTCCTAAAGGTGTCAGATGCTGTTTTACTTGCGGAGACTGGGCTAGGAAGTGAACCAACGAATAAAATTTAACATAGACTGGTATCCGTTCACAAATAGAAAAGTTATTATCACTATAGAAGTAAAAATAGGTTCAAAGTCTTGCAGTGATACAAAATTTAGTGGTTGATTGAGATTGAGATGACTTAACAGAACCTGGGCGTTGCTTGAAATTAAATAGCAGCTTTCTTGTAGGTCTTCCTAGAAACCAATTGTCAAATCAAGGAAAAAAGGGACAGTCCTTCAGATCTGAAACAAGAGACCATTATTACCATCATACAAAGAATTGAACAGGTATGGAATGGCCATAGATCTTGCTTCCTCTTCGGCACCACTAAATGGATGCTGAGATTACGGAGGTATGCAGTTACTGGTTCTAAAAAAACTAACATAGCAACTACTGTCAATTTAAGCAGACTATTGTGAAGGGTCCCTGAAAAGGGACAGAATTTGAGAATTATATTGAGGCAACAAAGCAAAGCAAATCAAATCCTAGAGCCCTCACCTGTAAAGTCCATACTAAAGCATTTGATGTTATTTGACATAGATGCAGCTTGAAAGACTACCAGGCCAGCTCTGAACAGAGAGATGGCCAATGAAGGCTACTTGAAGACTTCCACTTGTGTTCAGGGACATCATCCGCACCAATAGTTCAGAAGGGCCACTGCCCACAGGTGTTGCAGTGATGGAAGTGTCCTCTACACACTGCTTACAATGCTTTCTTTGTGCTGGCCGGTGGAATATGAGATTGCTCTGTGGCATAGTAACTCCTATGAGAGAAGGTTAGAAGTGTCAAACAACTGGAAAATACCCACAGAATACTCAAAGGACTAAAAGATTTTCCTGCTTGAGGATATATGGGGAGGAACTGAAGGAGAGGTCCTTGACTTAGCTGTCACTATACAAGAGTTCTGCAGCCATGACTATTTCCACTTCAGAATGGCGGACGTCAAAGATCATATAATGTGTCCTCCTCAGCCTCAAAGAGTCTACCTGAGATTCAGAAGAAGCCAAAAGAAAATCCTTTCCTTGAACGAGAGAGGGAAAAGACAAAAGAAAGCATGCCACCGCCAAGGTAGCAGAGTTCTTATCACACGTCCGAAAACAAAATACAGGCCTTGTAATTCAGACCATCAAAAGATGACAGAGTTTACCTGATAGTGTTCATCAAGGGGTAGAGGTGGTGGTGGAGGAGAAACACTCATGGTAAGCAATTTGTTTCAACAAAGTGGTTGAAATGAAGCCAACTGGCTCTAGTTGCACTCTGCCTTGTGAATAAGAGTGAAAGGAATGCATTTACTCTGCAGTAAATCTCCTCTGCTCTGCAGTACCTTGCTGCTGCTGCAAATGGAAGAGAGTTTTCAACAGGGAAGACTGAAAAGCTACTTATGGATGATTATTTCAAATTCTTTTTCACCTCCACCCACACTACCCAGACAGAAAAGGGAGCCTACTTGATCCAAGGATGGGGTGAGGCTGTGGAGGAAAAGCTAACACAAACCAAGGAGCAAGAATTAGTACCAGAAATCTACAGTGAGGACGCTGTCAGCCTATCCATTTGGAAAGCAGGGCTTTTAACATGCACTCAACTAAGTTATGGAAACCACAATATACGCTCCATTCCTGTGGGAGAGGATGGTTTAATGAGACAGCCAACAAAAAAAAGCCACAGCATTGCAGTTTTTCAAAAATAAGAGAAACTCCAACTACAGTGAATGCATGTTTAACAGTTACATTGCCACAGATGTTGGTGTTTTAGTTCAAAACATTACAAGAAGGCAACAATTCACCTGGTAAAAATAATAACACAGGTAAAAATAATAACAGCTTCTCCACCATGTTGCCTGCTTTGAAGGACAGATTACAAGAGAATACTTTAAAATATAGTATAGACTATATAGGTATATAGTCTTTTTTTTTTTTTATTCACAGTTACTGACTTGTTTTACTCATCATCACAGAACAGTGTCTTTGTTTTAAAAGCAGAAATAAATTACTGGAATTACAGACCAGGAGTCAGCTAATTTGAGTTTACTGGCATTCTTACCTAATTACTAAATTATATATTACCATCCAGTCAATAGTTTAATCCAAAAGAGCAGCTTTTCAAATTACCTGTTGTCTGCCATATTCTGATACCCCTTTTTTTTTTTTTTTT